>SJYQ01000910.1:1786678-1829083 GCA_006410935.1 Redunca redunca | reverse complement strand
TACATGCGTTCCCAAACATGAACCCCCCCTCCCACCTCCCACCCCATATCATCTCTCTGGATCATCCCTGTGCACCAGCCCCAAGCATCCTGTATCCTGCATCGGACATAGACTGGCGATTCGTTTCTTACATGATAGTATACATGTTTCAATGCCATTCTCCCAAATCATCCCACCCTCTCCCTCTCCCTCAGAGTCCAAAAGTCCGCTCTACACATCTGTGTCTCTTCTTAGGTAATAAGACTCCTAATTAAATTGTCTAGACTCCAGGTATGGAGCACACCTCCTTATCATCTCACAATAGGAATTCAGGGATATTTTTAAAAGTAAATATGATGCAGGTTTTAGGGCCAATTTGTTCAATATTTAGTTGGAACATACACAAGAATATGTATGTAGTTTCTTAATCATTATGTAAAATCTATATAAGTATTTCCTCTGTCAGATAGGAGTGGAGGGAAATTTCTTCAGTGATTTTCAAAGTGTGGTTTTGTTTCCAGCCAAAATCTTGGCCTTTTCTGCCCACTGAAGCTGAATGAAAAATACAGAGACAGAGTTTGGAGGAAATAGAAAGATGGCTTTTATTTTCAGCCGGCAGAGAGGGGAACCCAGGGGGCTCCTGCCTTAAGAGCTGGGTCTCCCCTTCATGAGGAGTCTAGGGGCTTATATAAGGCAAGGGCTCACAGTCAGGAGTTGGTGATGAGGAACAAAGGTGATAGGAACTTGATTTCTTCCTCTTGGATTGTTTCAAAGACAGTAAAAAACTGGCATCAGAGACCCAGTAATTGGGTCTGGCAGTTAGGTGGCTCTGCCTTCATTCTGATATGTACCTACAAGGGGAAGGGTGTTGTAAGGATAAACACCAGATAGGAGGTGTATTTGGGCTTCCCTGGTAGCTCAGCTGGTAAAGAATCTGCCTGCAATTCCTGGGTCAGAGAAGATCCCCTGGAGGAGGGCATGGCAACCCACTCCAGTCTTCTTGCCTGCAGAATCCTCATGGACAAAGGAATCTGACAGGTTACAGTCCATGAGGTTGCAAAGAGTCAAACAGGACTGAGCAACTAAGCACAGAGGATGCATTTAGCATAGAGTCAAAGGAGAAAATGTGAACTGTAGCTCCTGCTGAGTTAGGGGGCAGAAAAGCAAACTTCAGTTACAGACATGCAAAGTTAGGAACAGTAAAAGTAAACAACAACAACAACAACTAGCAATGTTCAGGGCTACGCACTGTTCCCTTTATCTTCTTAGTTCTCAGGAAAGGCAAAGAGAAAAACTTCCAGCATCAATGGAATCTGGGAATTTGTTAGAACTTGGCCCTCACACTTGACCTCCTGGATCATAAACTCCAGGGTGGAACCCAGCAACCTGTATATGAAGCTTTCCTCATGATTCTAGAACCATGTTAAAAGTTTAGGATCAGCTGCTTTAGTGTTTCTAGGAACGGGGGGCCAGAAATACTACTGGTTGTTATGTACAAATTACATGAGGAAACTCCTTTAAATTAATGAGATAATCCATGCTGTATAGTCTTTTACTATGAGGATAAATATGACAAGTGAGTATTAATCTACAGGGTGGGCCAAAGTGAAGAATCTGAGGGTGGGTGGATTTAGGAGGAAGAAAGGTGATGATTGGGACTTCCCTTGTGGTCCAGTGGTTAAGACTTTGCCTTCCAATGCAGGGGATATAGGTTCGATCCCTAGTCAGGGAGCTAAGATCTCACATGCCTTGTGGCCAAAAAGTCAAAGCATAAAATAGAAGCAATATTGTAACACATTCAGTCAAGATTTTAAAAATAGTCCACATCAAANAAAAAAAAAAAAAGAAGAAGAAGATGATGATTGCATCTGAAAGGGTTTAGTGTCTGTTTAAAGAACTTTTGCTATTGAAAGCTCCCCCTGGAATTATGTTAGATTAGCAAAAGAATCTCTTATGTTACATAAAACAGGACTAAAGTAGTTGGTTTCATAGGTCATATTCTTCATTTTCTTTAAATTTTTAAGGGATTATGGTCAATTTAAATTGTTTTAAAATCAAAATACAAATTAGAAAACTAAGTGAGAAAATAAAGAGATAGTGGAAGTGCTAAAGAAGCTAAAGAATTGTCCTACTTAAGGCTGAATAGAGACAGAAATTTCTATAATATGAGTCTGGAGTCTAGGCGCAGTGGAGTCCTCATTTCAGTCCTACCTAATTCAGTTACCTGTGCATTTTCTAAATGGAAGAATAATTGGCCTAAGAGGTCAGTGTGGTGTAACGAGAAAAGCCCATACTTCAGAAACAAAATGGTCATAGGTCAGAATCTCACTCACTAGCTATTTACTTTAGGCAAATTATTCAGATTTCCATGAGTCAGGTGTTAAATGTATAAAGTAAGGCAATGATTCCTACCCTTTAGGATGGTGGTTCCTCAAATGGGAAGCAGAATTTTCCCTTGGAGGGAGTATTTTTGTGGTCCCAGGACTGGAAGAGACAGTAGCATTCAGTGGGCAGGGACTGGAAGAAACAGCCTTCAGTGGCAGGGACCAGGGATACGAGGCTCCTGCAGCATCTGAGACAGTCCCAGCATGAGGGACTGTGTCATGTCCTGCACAGATTTGCAGTGTCCCCACGATGCTCATGTAAGTGAAAATCTTCATAGTTATCTAAGCCTAGAATCTAACTGTGTTTACACATAAACATTTTTGCATCATTTTAAAATACACTGAATTTTCCAAGGAATGTAAATTACTGTCATGTAAATTGAGGGAAGATTATACATTGTTCAGTTCTTATTCTCTTATCAAAATTTGCTCACCGCTTTGGGAAAAAAATCACATAGCCAGCAGCAAATCTCTGCATAATATTTGATTTCTAGTAAAACAGCTTTATCAGATTGTTTTTGAGGAGGATCACAATGCTATTACATATGGGTGTAAACAACTGGCTATTTCATTGTGTCTTCTAATAATTATGCCTGGCAAGTCTTCATTCAAATAAACTAATTGAAATGTATTAGTGAAAAATAGTATTTTAATATAAATCACTTTTTTTTTTTTCTCCTTTCAGTTCAGTTTAGTAGCTCAGTCATGTCCGACTCTTTGCGGCCACATGGACTGCAGCACACCAGGCTTCCCTGTCCATCACTAACTCCTGGAGCTTGCTCAAACTCATGTCCATCAAGTTGGTGATGCCATCAACCATCTCATTCTCAGTCATCTCCTTCCCCTCCTGCCTTCAATCTTTTCCAGCATCAGGCTCTTTTCCAGTGAGTCAGTTCTTCTCATCAGGTAGCCAAAGTATTGGAGCTTCAGCTTCAGCATCAGTCCTTCCAATGAATATTCAGGAATGATTTCCTTTAGAATGGACTGGTTGGATCTCTTTACAGCCCAATGGACTCTCAAGAGTCTTTTCCAACACCACAGTTCAAAAGCATCAATTCTTCTGTGCTCAGCTTTCTTTATAGTCCAACTCTCATATCCATGCATGGCTGCTGGAAAAACCATAGCTTTGACTAGACAGACCTTTGTTGGCAAAGTAATATCTCTGCATTTTAATATGCTGTCTAGATTGTCATAGCTTTTCTTCCAAGGAGCAAGCCTCTTTTAATTTCATGGCTGCAGTTCCCATCTGCAGTTATTTGGGAGCCCCCCAAAATAAAGTCTGTCACTATTTCCAATGTTTCCCCATCTATTTGTCATGAGCTGAAATATTACATTAATTTTTAAAAATTATGTGTGCAGGTAGGTAATATCAGCTATGAATTGTATTCCAAGATAGTAAATGTGGAATGATACAATATTGTTCTGAAAGGAGATGTTAGTTCTCAAGACTGGGTCTGCTTTCAACTCGAGAGGATTAGATGAGGCCGTGCTAGTAAGTGATTAACATAATATCTAGTACATGGTAAGTGCTCATATATAGCAACTATTCTTACCATAAGTAAGGACTGGTTGGATTGGACACCAGTGTTGAGTCAAGGCAAATAGATGTTCAGAGGCCAGTAAGTCTGTTTCTTACCTGGGAATTTAAATCTGGGCCAGCCCCATGCTAGGCATGTATGATCTCTACTTCAGGATGATGGTGAGAGCAGCCTAGGAATTCTGAACTTAACCTTGCAACCCTAAGAGAAGGGGAGATGGAGGAGATAGGAGCCAACCTGAACTGGGAATGATGAGAAGATTAGGAATTAGATTCAACACATTGCTTCTTAATCCACTTTGGATAAACAGTAGCGCAGTGGGTGTTTCTGTTGCTACTATTATTTTAATTCTCTGAGTGAATGGTTTAGCCATCTGGTTGCTGTGCAAATCCCTCAAGTGTTATAGTTTCTGTGTTACTAGAGTTCATTATTAAAGGAGAGGAGCATTCAAGCAGCATTTAGAAAAGAAGCTGACCTATCCATTTGGGGCATGACTGCAGTGGACCTGAAGTCTGTGCCATGTAACTGACACATAACTGTAACATACCAGAGCTGTTCAGCAGGAACCCTACCACTATACCTAATCCCCATTTGGCTATTGAGTTGTGACTGCTTCTCAGGACTAAGATATCAGCAGTACTTTTGGTCAATGAAATAAACAGTTGAATTCTTGAATAAGAATTCCGAGACATTTCATGGGCTAGATGGCATCCCAAGATATGTTGACTTTCTTCCCATACACTAACCCCAAGTATTATAAAACAATTTCATAAGAACTAGTTATGTACCAAGTGTAATAATAGACATATGTTTTGGTCAGTGTAAGAAAAACATCTCTTCTATACCCAATCTTGTTAGAACATATTAAAACCCTCATTTAAGAAGTCTTCTGTGACTTTTTATTTCAAGGCAAGGCAACCATCTGGATGATATTTCTTTATATAATTGCCGCCATTCACCCAGGTGTGGCCATTTGCTTTGTAATGTTAGCTATTCAGAATAATATGTTAAAATATTAAGTTAGCATTTATGTAATTCTTGATGATAATGATAACTATATAAGTAACTAAACGCATGTGAGACAGTATTCTAGGTTATCATACTGAAATAACAATTGACTAGTGAATAGCATTAAACAATTTAGGCCCTAGATATTTCTATTTGAAATCCTTTAAAAATGTAACAGTGTCGAAATCAGTATGGACTAGAAGGATAGACTGGGACATCTGTGTCTTAGAATATGCAGGCCAGAAATGAAAGATGATCCTGTCCCAGAAGCCAATTTACCTCTGAGGTTTGTTTGACTAGAACACTTCAGAAACGCTGAAATACACACTGTCATTTAGGAATGCATAAGCTTTCAAAGTTCTGTCAATTCTGCCATAATATATTTATGTGGTAGAAATGTTCACTCCCCTCTGTCTTTTCAATGCTATTTTGGTAAAAATTAAAAGCCTAGGAAATTTCTTTAAGGGTTATTCAGCTTCTTTCCTTTGACTTTTGATTTGTCATACAAAATATGTTCTTCCCTTTGTAAATGTGCATTTTTCCTGAAGCTAATTCTGTGTAAAGCACATTCTGGATGGTACGATATCTAGTTTGTTACCAGCCCGGAAAGGAATAGATGATTCCAACTGGGACTCCAAATCTCTACACTCATAATTGAAATATATACTGTACATGGTTCCTTTGCCTTCAACATTAATATCCATCTGCCGAAATGGCAAGGTGCCTGCTCTCTAGCTGATTGGATGGATGCCCTGGAGCACAGGTGCCTGGCAGTGATGGGTTTAGAGAAATCCCCGACATAACATTGTTCATGACATTTCCTCTGCAGGATCTCTCTCCTGGGTGTGTTATACAGAGGGCTCTCTCTTCCTGTCTGATGTCATGACTGCTACTGGACATCTTCAGAAATGTGTCTGTTCAGAGTTAAAAGCAAAAGACTTAGAACAAGATGACATTTAAAAAGTAGAAATCACAATATTTTGATTCTTGAGGTCTAGCTTACGTTTTAAAAATACGTTCTTTCTTAGAACATCTTAAATGCCAAGTCTTTAAACTCAGAGTGTTCTTCCAGGTATCATTTATTCATTACTTACATTTTATGACCTATGGCAGTTGGTGATATAAAGCCAAAAGTTATGCTGTAGTAGTATACATGTGGCAGTATTTTATAAGGTGGATGTGTGAAGATTTCAAAGTAAAAGTCATCTTCTGATTATCTCCTTATAAAAACTATTGGGGGAAAAAAAATACCACAGAACCTTTTTAAAAAGCTATTAACCAGTATTCTTTTTGTCCCTGCTGATAATTTCTCTTGGAAGGAAGTACCATATTGGAGTAGCTAATAGATGCTGTGTTTAATCACTCAAGGATTAGGTGCTACAGTATGGAGAAAAGAGAAACTCCATGCATTATCCTAACTGTGGTTTCTAAATTCTAAGCCTTTAGTAGAAGCAAGAGTCTGTAAAGATTGGAGAGATATTTGGGAAAAACAAGAAGAGTGTAGAGCCCTAAACCAAATTTACAGTCTAGGAAACAATTCTCTTAGGTAGAGAAAGGGAGAATTAGAGAAGAAATGAGATATAAATGTGTTAATAGGCTGCCACTTAACAGTAAGCAGAGTTCCCTATGCTATACAGTAGGTCCTTATTGGTTTTCCATTTAAAATATAATGGTATGTACATGTCAATTTCAAACTCCCTAACTATCCCTTCCCCTGACCCTCCCTTCTGGTAACCATAATTTCACCCTCTAAGTATATGAATCTGTTTCTGTTTTGTAATTAAAGTCATTTGCATCATTTCTTTTTAGATTCCTCATATAAAGGATATCATATGATAGTTCTCTATGTCTCACTTCACTCAGTACTCCAGTGAAAAGTAAAAATTAAATTAAAAAAAGAAGAAGAAGCCTTAGAGAAGAACATCATTTGCATTTGCATCCATTCTTGGGTAGAGCCCAGAGGTTATCATAATTATAATTATTATAAAACATTTTAGATTTCTTATTTCAGAGAAGAAATGACTGTGAGCTTCCTACAGGTGACTATGAGCCATAGAAAGCTTGCAGAGATACTCACACCTCAGGTTCACTGAGCTGAGGATTATATCAAGGTTATACCTTACCTTGTGCCCAAATGGCTCATGGATTCAAGAATTTGTTTCTCTCATTTCTTATGAATTAGAGACTTATAGATCCTCCAAAACTTTGATATAATCTTAAGGAAGAAGGGGGCTTTCCTGATAGCTCAGTTAGTAAAAAATCCGCCTATGATGCAGGAGACTCCTGTTCATTTCCTGGGTCGGGAAGATCCACTGGAGAAGTGATAGGCTACCCACTCCAGTATTCTTGGGCTTCCCTTGTGGCTCAGCTGGTAAAGAATCTGGCTGCAGTGTGGAAGACCTGGGTTCAATCCCTGGGTTGAGAAGATTCCCTTGAGAAGGAAAAGGTTACCCACTCCAGTATTCTGGCTTGGAGAATTCCATGGACTAAATCCATGGGGTTGCAAAGAGTCAGACACGACTGACAACTTTTACACTTAAGAAGGAAGAATGAAACCCAAATCTCACTGAGTAGATTGCTTCTCTCTTGGGAGGCTTCCAGTTGATTTAAATTGTTACAAAATACTAAGTTGTACTTTTAGTTCATCTGAGCATGTATGGTGGTTTAGTCGCTAAGTAGTATCTGACTTTTGGACTCTTGCGACCCCATTGACTGTAGACTGCCAGGCTGCTCTGTCTATGGGATTCTCTAGGCAATATTACTAGAGTGGGTTGCCATTTCTTTCTCCAGGGCATCTTCCAAACCCAGGGATTGAACCCAGGTGTCCTGCATTGCAGGTAGATTCTTTACCAACTGAGCTATGAGGGAAGTCTCTGACTGTGTATACTAAGATTCATATTAACTAAATTTTATTTATATATTGTGAATTGTTCTAGAAAAGAGTTAAGGACTATTGCAAAACTTAGAATTTCCTTTTCCATTTTTGAAACTTTTATGAAAGATAGTGTTTATGAGATGTTCTCTATTCAGACGGAATACACTTCACCTGGGTTGCCCATCCTGTTCACTAGAAACCTAACTCTACAGCCTGATATATTCAGTATTTTAGTTTCACTATCTATCTATAGGCATACCTAGAGGAGATTTTAGGTTAGTATTTTGCAAAAACAAAAGGATTTGTGATAGTGACCAAAGCGATACACTATAATAACTCTATTTAATCTAGTGCACATATTTATATAGAGTTATTTGCAAAAGTTATATATTGACTATCAGCATCTATTTTCCACTTTCTCTTAGTTAGGAATATGTAATAACCTTAAAAGTGTTAGGAAGGAGTATGGAATAATCTGAAATGTGTTTACAAAAGTTCGGATCAAGAGAGAATTCCCCTAGTGGGTGCCATGCTTCTCTTGTGCCGTGATATCTGTACTCTAGCTTAAGGTCTTATGAATGACCTTGTTTTTATTATTCATCTAAAGTTGCTTACAGAATCACACCAAGGAAACCTTTACGCAGTAAATGTCCTTGGTAGATTTCCATGGCAAGGTCATGCTTGTCCCGGAATTCTGTACTTGCATTCTGAGTGTGAATGGCTTCCCGGTGTGGCTGCTCTGCCTCTTTCAATGGAGAGTTTTTGTGTTTTCGCTGAGTCTTCCTGCTGCCTGATCAGCATTCTGGGCACCCCATTGGGGATCTGCAGTGAGGAGAGTGAGGGGACACTTTAAATGTCTTTTGTGGGCAAAATTCACTTTATGTACGGTATAAAATAAAAACAGATTTCCCCCATTACTCAACATCAGGAAAATAGTGGGTTAACACAATGTAGGATTCTTTGCCATCTTTCTGTTTATTTAGTTTCTGTCTTTTACTTCATATGCAAAAGAGGATGGGCATATTTGTATTCATGAATTTGGAGAAACATTAGTTTCTCCTTGGCTGTGGACCTTTGCTCCCTTTGCTTGTAATTGTGTTATTATATGAGTCAGCCTTTGCCTACCACCTTAGTATCAATATTTTTCAAAAGCTGGGTTTATCCCAAGGAGAAAAGCATTTTCTAATATGATCAAAATTGTTGTGATTTTTCTGAATTTCAAAAAACTCATAAGGCTTCTAAATGGCACTTTGGAGCCTTCTGTTGTATTCTACATTGAACTTGGGAAAAATAGAAAGAAACTCATGGGAATAATTCATAAGACATTTATATACCAAGTAATCTAGTTGTATAAATCCATGTAACAGGAGAATCCTTGTAAATAATTTCCATTGCTTAATCTTTATGTCAACCTGTTATTTTAAATAAGACCTTTAGCCTCTGATTCTTCCAGCTGAGTAATTATCAAAAAATTAGTTATTTGATAAGTACCAGTAAATTTCTTCTAGTTGTCTTTTCTCTAATGATTTCTTAAAAACTAGNTTTTAATCTGATATTACTATAAAATTTTTAAAAAAGAAAGATTACAAAAAATCTTTATGTTTATACAGTTTTACTCAAAATGAAGAAGAAAATTAAGCCAGTTATGTGATAATTAAGAGTGAATCACCTTCTTTAAATATATTATTACAGCAAATAATCTTCCAGGATTTCTTTTTTCTTTTTCATTTTATTCTGCTAACATGGATCTAACCTTTGTATGAATCTCAGGGAAAAGAATAGCAACAGATAGGATCCAAATATAACAAATTAGAGTTATATTTATAACTCAAATTCAGCATAGTCTATTTAGGCAAGACTGACATTGTACTAAAAGCCTGATACAGATTCCATATTTATTTACTTCAGAGCACTGAATCAAGCTCAATGAAAAGTGATTTGTAAATTGCTTATTCAGTGAACTTGAATAAATAACTCACAAATCAATGTCTTACAAGAATTTGGTAACCGGCCTATTTCATCTGAAACTCTACTACAGCCTATCGATTCCCTTCTCCAGGTAACGTTGCCCAGAAAAAATTCAAAGAGAAGCAAGCCATTCTACCTACCTGTTCAATTCCAAAAGAGGGGGAAAATGTGATTGGAGTTTTAAAAACAACTCTCTTTCCAGCTGCCAGTACCACCCTTACAACTAAGGAAGTGGGACCTTTCAAATGGACCCTGTGCTTTGGAAGACGTGGATCTGACCTTACTGCATTGCTCTTAGAACCAGTAGTCAGTCCATAGGGCAAGCAAATGTGTCCATACAGAGCTTATGTTCACTCCTTCTAGACTATGTCTCAAGAGCCAGAGACCCTAAGCCCACCTTTAGGCCCCTCCTCCCAAGCATGCGCCACATTGCACATTGGGTCGAAGATGTTGGCAAGTGAGTGCAATTTGCAGAAGATTTGGATAGAGCTTGGGCAGCCAGGCTGAGGTATCCTCACACAGATGTGTGACATACTTCACGGGACCAAAAGAGGAGAAACTACAGGGATACAGACCTAGAATAAGCCCTCTGCATGTGTCATTTTCTAGGGAACAACTCTGAGAAGTCCAGAACTTTCAGATTTGAACCTGGTTTTCTCCACTGTTACAAAGACACATTTTTTATTTTTATTTATTTATTTATTTTAATTTTTATTTTAACTTTATTTTACTTTACAATACTGTATTGGTTTTGCCATACACTGACATGAATCCACCATGGGTGTACATGCTTTCCCAAACATAAACCCCCTCCCACCTCCCACCCCATAACATCTCTCTGGGTCATCCCCGTGCACCAGCCCCAAGCATCCTGCATCCTGCATCATACATAGACTGGCAATTCATTTCTTACATGATAGTATACATGTTTCAATGCCATTCCCCCGTCTCATCCCACCCTCTCCCTCGCCCCCAGAGTCCAAAAGTCCGACATTTTTTAAAGTAGGAAGATAGTTTATTTAACATTGTGTCAGCTTAACTTATTAAATATTTAGACATATGACCTATGGGCCATCATTTGTACTCTTGCCCCAGACTCATTAATGTTAAGAACAGCCTTACCAGCTATTACTCTCTCTACTCTTTTTCACAGCCAGACTTCTCAAAGTTTTCTTAACTTGCCACGGCCCATTTGTTCATCCCATATTTATTTTTCTCCTCACCTGGTCTTGCTTTGGCACCTAAAATTTCAACAAATCCCCTCTTGCTTTATTCAAGGGCTTTCATGAATGCATGTATTCCTGTTCAAAAAAAAAATCCAATGCATATAATCTTCTGAACTAATCTTATTCTCTTAGCGATATTTAACAATATTGGAATCTAGCTAATCCAAAGTAAAGGCACTTGGAAATTCAGGGTCAGGTGAGTTCCCACTTCCTGGTTCCTAGATGTATCCTCATACAGTGGAAGGGGCAAGGAAGCTCTCAAATTTCTCTTTTGTAAGGGCACTAAGAAAGCCTTCTTACGTGAACAATCCAAAAAAATAAAGGAAAACAATAAAATGGGAAAGACTAGAGATCTCTTCAAGAAAATTAGAGATACCAAGTGCATTGCTGATCTTGTTCATGACACGAGCTGTCTTGCTCTTCATACTGCTCACACTGTTCACTGAGCCCAGGGTAGGCAAGGCACAAACTAAAAGGCTGGAAGAAGACTCGAGGAGCCATAAGAACTGCAGATACATTTATTCTCTCCTGGCTGATGTAGCAGCCATAGCAGCAGACACACTATATTCTCTTCTCTCATGACTGACTCAACGGACACAGTTGTGGTGCATCCATAAATGCCTCCACTTTCTTGTGGAGCTCACAGAGGCATACTGCACACAACCTGCGACCAAACAAGTACCTCGTGAGGCACATGTGCAGTGCTACAAATGATCTCAGCCGTTCCATAGTCATTGCTTACACATATGGGCAAGAGAGCCTGATTGGTGCAATCTTGTTAATTTCCCCACACCAAGGAACATTTCTTGCAAATATGGGCACAATAAAGTACAGAAATGGTATGGACCTAACAGAAGCAGAAGATATTAAGAAGAGGTAGCAGAATAAACAGAAGAACTGTACAAAAAAGATCTTCATGACCCAGATAACAATGATGGTGTGATCACTAGAACCAGATATCCTGGAGTGTGAAGACAAGTGGGCCTTAGAAAGCATCACTACGAACAAAGCTAGTGGAGGTGATGGAATTCCAGTTGAGCTATTTCAAATCCTGAAAGATGGTGCTGTCAAAGTGCTGCACTCAATATGCCAGCAAATTTGGAAAACTCAGCAGTGGCCACAGGACTGGAAAATGTCAGTTTTCATTCCAATCCCAAAGAAGATCAATGCCAAAGAATGTTCAGACTACCACACAATTATGCTCATTTCAAATGCTAGCAAGGTAATGCTCAAAGTCCTTGAAGCTAGGCTTCAACAATATGTGAATCAACAACTTCCAGAAGTACAAGCTGGAATTAGAAAAGAGACAGGAACCAGAGATCAAATTGCCAACATCCATTGGATCATAATTCAGAAAAAAACATCTACTTCTGTTTCATTGACTCTGCTAAAGCCTTTGACTGTGTGGATCACAGCAAACTTGGAAAACTCTTAGATGAGAATACCAGACCACCTTACTTGCCTCCTGCGAAACCTGTATGTGAGTCAAGAAGCAACAGAACTGGACATGGAACAACGGACTGGTTCCAAATTGGGAAAGGAATACTACAAGGTTGTACATCATCACCCTACTTATTTAACGTATGTGGATAGTACATCATGCAGAGTGCTGGGCTGAATGAAGCTCAAACTAGAATCAAGTTTGCTGGGAGAAATACCAATAACCTCAGCATGCAGATGAGAACACACTAATGGCAGAAAGCAAAGAAAAACTAAAGAGCCTCTTGATAAAGCTGAAAGAGGAGAGTTAAAAAGCTGACTTGAAACTCAACATTCAAAAAGCTAAAATCATGGCATCCAGTCCCATCACTTCATGGCAAATAGATGGGGAAAAAGGAAACAGTAACAGACTTTATTTTCTTGGGTTCCAAAATCACTGCAGATGGTGACTGAAGCCAAGAAATTAAAAAACGTTTGCTCCTTGGAAGAAAAGCTATGAAAAACCGAGACTGCATATTTTAAAGCAGACACATCACTTTGACGACAGAGGTCCATCTAGTCAAAGCTATGCTTTTTCCTGTATTCTTGTACAGATGTGAAGGTTGGACCATCAAGAAGGCGAGTACTGAAGAACTGATGCTTTCAAACTGTGGCATTGGAGATGATTCTTAGGAATCCCTTGGACAGAAAGGAGATCAAACAAGTAAATCATATGAAATCAATGCTGAATATTCCTTGGAAGGACTGATGCTGAAGCTAAATCTCCAATACTTTGGCCACCTAATTCAAAGAGCTGATTTATAAGGAAAGACCCTGATGCTGGGAAAAATTGAGGGCAGGAGGAGAAGGGGTCAATAAGGGATGAGATAGTGGGATGGCTTCATCCATTCAATGAACATGAGTTTGAGCAAACTCTGGAGTTAGTGAAGGAGAGGGAAGCCTCGAGTGCTGCAGTCATGGGTTTGTAAAACATTGGTTACAACTGAACAATAACAATAACAAGGGCACTAATCCCTTCCAAAGGCCCTCATCTCCAGATATCATCATATTGTGATTAGATTTCAATATGTGAATTGTGAGGGGACACTGTTTATAGAAGCTCCACTCCAGACATGGTTCAAACCTACATCCCTAGATTCATCCAGTGTTAGGTCAGTCTTGTACTTTCTCTTCTCTAGATCAGAATTTCTCAACTATTGTCACCATGTGGTAGATTCGCAGACCTAATTCCAAAGAAACCCATATCTAAAACACACAATAATAAATTATCAAAAATTAAGAAAATCTTAAAAGTAGCAATTTGTTACATCTTAGACAACCCCCATAAGCCTATAAACAGATTTTTCTGCAAAAATTTTGCAGGATAGAAGGGAGTGGCATGATATATACTCAAAATGCTGAAAGAAAAAAAAAAAATGCCAGCAAAGACTACTCTACCAACAAAATTGTCCTTCAGAACCTGAGCTGCAGAGTTTTCTGGACAAAAGCTTAAAGAGTTCACCACTATATGGGCCTTAAGAAATGTTAAAGGGAAATTTTTAGGCTGGAATTAAAAGACATTAACTAATAATAGGAAAACACATGAAAGTATAAAATATAGTAATGGTAACTACATGATTAAATTCAGAACACTCCCTATATGGTAGTGGTAGTAGTTAAATCACTTGTAACTCCAGTAGGAAGGTTAAAAGATAAGAGCATTAAAAATAACTATCACCTTGGTAATTTTTAATTACTGATTTGTGACATCAAAAACATAAAATATAAATTGGATATAAAAATGTACAGTTTTTGAGTGCATTTGTAATTAAGTTGTTATCAATCTCAAATAAACTATTATAAGATGTTTTATGTAAGGTTTGGTATAACCACAAAGCAAAAAACTACTGTAGATAAACAAAAAAGAAAAACAAAGGTAATTAAGCATGTGGATGTGACTAGTGAAGGAAGCAAGGTCCGATGCTGTAAAGAGAAATATTGCATAGGAACCTGGAATGTCAGGTCCATGAATCAAGGCAAATTGGAAGTGGTCAAACAGGAGATGGCAAGAGTGAATGTCAACATTCTAGGAATCAGAGAACTAAAATGGACTGGAATGGGTGAATTTAACTCAGATGACCATTATATATACTACTGCGGGCAGGAATCCCTCAAAAGAAATGGAGTAGCCATCATGGTCAACAAAAGAGTCTGAAATGCAGTACTTGGATGCAATCTCAAAAATGACAGAATGATCTCTGTCCGTTTCCAAGGCACAACATTCAACATCACAGTAATCGAAGTCTATGCCCCAGCCAGTAACGCTGAAGAAGCTGAAGTTGAACTGTGCTATGAAGACTTACAAGAACTTTTAGAACTAACACCCAAAAAAGATGTCCTTTTCATTATAGGGGACTGGAATGCAAAAGCAGGAAGTCAAGAAACACCTGGAGTAATAGGCAAATTTGGCCTTGGAATACGGAATGAAGGAGGGCAAAGACTAATAGAGTTTTGCCAAGAGAATGCACTGGTCATAGCAAACACCCTCTTCCAACAACACAAGAGAAGACTCTACACATGGACNACCTGCCTCTTGAGAAACCTATCTGCAGGTCAGGAAGCAACGGTTAGAACTGGACATGGAACAACAAACTGGTTCCAAATAGGAAAAGGAGTACGTCAAGGCTGTATATTGTCACCCTGCTTATTTAACTTCTATGCAGAGTACATCATGAGAAACGCTGGACTGGAAGAAACACAAGCTGGAATCAAGATTGCCGGGAGAAATATCAATAACCTCAGATATGCAGATGACACCACCCTTATGGCAGAAAGTGAAGAGGAGCTAAAAAGCCTCTTGATGAAAGTGAAAGTGGAGAGTGAAAAAGTTGGCTTAAAGCTCAACATTCAGAAAACTAAGATCATGGCATCTGGTCCCATCACTTCATGGGAAACAGATGGGAAAACAGTGGAAACAGTGTCAGACTTTATTTTGGGGGGGCTCCAAAATCACTGCAGGTGGTGATTGCAGCCATGAAATTAAAAGACGCTTAACTCCTTGGCAGAAAAGTTATCAACCTAGGTAACATATTGAAAGGCAGAGACATTGCCGACAAAGGTCTGTCTAGTCAAGGCTATCATTTTTCCAGTGGTTATGTATGGATGTGAGAGTTGGACTGTGAAGAAAGCTGAGCACCAAAGAATTGATGCTTTTGAACTGTGGTGTTGGAGAAGACTCTCGAGAGTCCTTTGGACTGCAAGGAGATCCAACCAGTCCATTCTGAAGGAGATCAGCCCTGGGATTTCTTTGGAGGAAATGATGCTAAAGCTGAAACTCCAGTACTTTGGCCACCTCATGCAAAAAGTTGGCTTATTGGAAAATACTCTGATGCTGGGAGGGATTGGGGGCAGGAGGAGAAGGGGACGACAGGATGAGATGCCTGGATGGCATCACGGACTCAACGGATGTGAGTCTGAGTGAACTCCGGGGAATGGAGATGGACAGGGAGGCCTGGCGTGCTGCGATTCATGGGGTCACAGAGTCGGACACGACTGAGTGACTGAACTTAACTGAACTGAAGCATGCCACTACAGAAAATATCATATCACAAAGGGAGAGAGTCAGAGACAACGAAAGGAACAAATAAATTCCCAGAAAACCAGAGAACAGTTTTCAAAATGGCTGTCAAATGTCCATATATTAGCAATTACTTTAAATGTAAATAGACAAATTCTCTATTCAAAATACATAAAGTGGCTAAATGAACAAAAAGAAAAAAAGAACAAGACAGAGCTCTGTGTTTCCTGTAACATTCATTACAGTTTTAATGACTCACACAGACTAAAGTGAAGAGATGGAGAAAGATAAGGCATGAAAATGGAAGCCAAACGAAAGCTGGGATAACTAGACTCATGTCAGATATAAGAGACTTTAAGCCAGAGACCGAATGAGAAACAAAGAAGGCCGTAATAAAATCACAAAATGGCCAAACTATCAGAGGGTATAACATTTGTAAATATTTAATGAACCCGAGTCTCCCGCATTGTAGGCAGACGCTTTACAGTCTGAGTTACCAGGGAAGTCCATACCTCAACATAGGAGCACCTAAATATATAAAGCAAATAGTAACATATATAAAGGGAGAAATAGCAATGCAATAACATTAGGGACTTTAGTACCCAACTTTGATCATTGGATAGTTCACATAGACAGAAAATCAGATGAAAGCATTGGACTTAAACTATACGTTAGATCAGACTGACCTAATACTATTGGGTAGAATGTTTTGTATATGACATAAATATATCTTTAATGGAAGTCAACATGTTGGTAAAGAATACCTCACCTCCTTTATTTAAAAATTTTACGCTTGATTTTGTTTAAAAGATACCCAAATAAATAAGAAGTCTTAATTTCTACTATATATAATGCAAATAAGGTTTGGTATGCAATATATAATACCTACAAGAACAATTGTTTTCCTTATTTAAAGCTAAAAATAAAAACAATATTTTTGCTGCTTTGGAAATTATTCATTTTTACAAATTAAAAAAATTATAAAACACTATGCTGCTAAGTCACTCAGTCATGTCCGACTCTGTGCGACCCCATAGACGGCAGCTCACCAGGCTCCCCCATCCCTGGGATTCTCCAGGCAAGAACACTGGAGTGGGTTGCCATTTCCTTCTCCAATGCATGAAGGTGAAAAGTGAAAGTGAAGTTGCTCAGTCGAGTCCGACTCTTAGCGACCCCATGGACTGCAGCCTACCAGCCTCCTCTGCCCATGGGATTTTCCAGGCAAGAGTATTGGAGTGGGGTGCCATCGCCTTCTCCGATAAAACACTATACATTTCTTTTAAATAACTTACTTTGACACAAGATTGAACTTAATTTTTCTAATGATAGCCCTCTATATTTCATTTAAATAAAGGTTATATATATTATTTTTTAAATTTTAAATGTATCTATTTTTAATTGAAAGATAATTGCTTTACAGAATTGTGTTGGTTTCTGCCAAACGTCACATAAATTGTTAACATTGAATAATAAAGCTACCAAAACAATTAGCTAAAACAATATGAATGAAAAATAGAGCTTAAGCATGATTTTATATGACTTGGAAAAATGTTTGCTTCCTGAGTCACATATCTGGCTGAAATATTGGCCTTGGCTATTACAGAATTCTTATACACATGTATTGTTTTCTTGATCTCTTTTATAAGTCTGTTCATGAATAAACTAAAAGCAGAATGATATTCACCTCTTTTACATGTGAAAAGTACTTATTTTTCACTTCATAAATATGAAAACATGAAGTTCTTAGACTGAGCATGAGAGGCAGAGAAAGGGCCGGTCACCTGGCCAGATACTTTGTTGAATGGGAAGGGAGAACTGCTGTTTTGTTCTTCGGTTTCTCCAGGTAGATTTCAGCACGTCTAGAGATGGCTGATAATCTTTCTCACTCTCAAATCCAAGCAGTTTGGGAAATACGTCAAAGTTTCCTGTTGCAACATGATTTTTCCCCAATGATTTTGTTTCTTTTAAAGCCAAACATCTTGTCACCTGAAGTCAAAATATCTTCTTCAGGGCCTTGCAGAGACTTGTCCAACTGGTTCAATGTGATGAAAAATGTTTGCTAAGCAGGTGAGTCTGCAGCTATTCTTTATCACCCAAGCACTTAAGAAAATCTGGCCTCCTGTGTCCTTTCAAGTATTCCTGCAATTTACCTTTCAGCTCCCACTTCTTATAGATCTACTCCTATGCAAAGTATGTGGGTTTCTGCAGGTAGCAGATTTATGTTGTGTGAGTTTCTGAAAAATCCTTGAGTAACTGGTTTGACATCACAGAAATTTTCTTTTCTTTTTTTTTCCACAATAAGTGCAGAATCTTTTATATTGATCATTGATGGGACACCTATCAATGCAGGTATCAGTATTCCCCTAAGACTTTTGTTTTCAAATATGATGGCACCACATTAACTAATTTTGGCCTTTGCTTGTCTGGGCAGGCTAGATGCAACAGAAACTTTTCTTGAAATTCATCACCCTTTAGGAATCATACAAATGCTACAATGTGACATCTACCAATGAAATCTGTTGACTCATCAGTCTGTAATTGGAAGCTGTTGTTCTGTAGTTTATCATCCCAAAACTCTCCAGCATCATCTGCTATGTCCTCAATATGACAACTTATCATATTGTGTTATACGGAATCTTTTCAATTTCTCATACTTGTCAGCATTTTCCTCACTATTATAGTTATAGGCTGGTATTATTAGATTTTCACTAAGTGCATTTTTTTTTCATTTTTCTGGTTAATAAGTTCTATTACTAAATAACATGTTTACTGAGTCTCTTCGGAGAAGGCAATGGCACCCCACTCCAGTACTCTTGCCTGGAAAGTCCCATGGACAGAGGGGCCTGGTAGGCTGCAGACCATGGGGTCGCTAAGAGTCAGACACGACTGAGCAACTTCACTTTCACTTTGCACTTTCATGGATTGGAGAAGGAAATGGCAACCCACTCCAGTGTTCTTGCCTGGAGAATCCCAGGGACAGGGGAGCCTGGTGGGCTGCCGTCTATGGGGTTGCACAGAGTTGGACACGACTGAAGCAACTTAGCAGCAGCAGAGACTCTTCACTAAACATTATTATTATTTTTGAAAAACTGATTTTTTTTAAACAAAATTTTACTTTAAAATAACCAACTGGTCACTTTTCAAATGTCTGTGATTTGTACTCACATGACTTTCAAATTTTCCTGTAGCCACAGGTTCATTTGCATAAGGCAATACAAACACTTGGATATCCAAACCATGCAAAACTCATTGATAACTGGTTTTTATTGTGAAAGTGAACTTACTTTGTAGCTCTTCTCACATTAGGATAGGGAAGTGACTCAGCAGTTTGCAATTCTTTGCACTAATCTTATCAGAACTATCCATAAACTTAGGCTTAGACTATTCCTCTTCTACTTCACTCTATCTTCAAAAATTGGAATACCGGACATGTTGGAAAACATAAACACTGATAAAGTATGACAGAATAACATAATAAATAATGATTGATAAAAAATCACAAAAACATGTAACCACAACCAGTGCTGACCTACAAAACGATGTTTTCCAAAATTTATACAGCACCAACATAGACTGAATGGCTTCACTTTCACTTTTCATTTTCATGCATTCGAGAAGGAAATGGCAACCTGCTCCAGTGTTCTTGCCTGGAGAATCCCAGGGACGGGGGAGCCTGGTGGGCTGCCGTCTATGGGGTCGCACAGAGTCGGACATGACTGAAGCGACTTAGCAGCAGCAACATAGCCTGAGAGAAACTGAATCATGACACACAAAAATACCTTCTCTACAATAAATATTTCCCTACAGTTTTGTATTTTACCAGTTGAACCAGGTCACTCCAATAAAGCAGTCATTGCACAAAAGAGGGGGACATGAGATGATTTGGGGTGGACAAGCTGATGCCATCAATCTACTACCCTCTCTTTGGGGTACCACAGTGCTCACCATTTATCAGTGACCTCCTATAGCTCACAGAAAAGCTGAGAATGCACCCTACCCTGTGAAGTATTCCTACTGTACACTATCAGAGCTGCAAGGCGGCTGATGAAATTGTTATTGGGGCCACTCAATCACTAGGCATCACTGCAAGTGCTAACATTGTGTGGTATGTGAAGTTTTTATAAAGATGCCTCCTCTCCCCAACCTGGTACAACCACTAGTGACACCTTGGAGAATCCTAGCGTTCCTAGGAAGCTCAGTTGAGAAACCCACCTTGGTTGCCCTGATTGATGTGATCCCCTGGTTTGTGCTGTGTCCTCTCTATTCATGCTCTTCAATTATCATTTCTTCTCCCTGGTATGCCTCTATCCCCTTAACTCCCACTTACTTAAGACTACTGATTAGTTCACATTCCCCATTAGCCCTTTCGTAGTTCCCTATACTGCCACTCCTAGTACGGAATTGGAGTTATTAGTAATGCCAGTGGTGGGTTCACCACCATTCTCTTCTATGCAGACTTAATGACATGATAGCTGGGTCCATGTCTATTGTATTGAATGATAAAATTTCACTCTTCACTACAATCAAAGGCTCCAGGAATTTAAGGTTGACCTTGGCTTTTATGTCTTGGGTTTTACTGAGGGAATATGTCAACAAATCAGTGAATAAGTTGAAGCCACAGGATTCTAACAGGTGATGGGCATGAAAACTAGGGCAGTGCAGTATATCGTATTGCTGGCTCAAGATTTTCCATGAAGACTCTGCTAAGCAGGTATGCATTATGCAGACAGCAGGGAAGAGGCCCAAAGAAATGTCACAACTATATCAATTTTTGTTTTAAAAACTGTCTTTCGGGGCATAAATAGCAATAAAATATTGGGACTACAGTCAGAGTTCCAACTCTATGTGACACAAAGTACTCAATTTTCTGCCATGAAATTTGTAATGCCAGTTGTGTGGATCAGCATTCATCAGGAAGTGTTTTGTTTGTTTTTTTTTTTCTCAAAATTGTAGAAATAAAATGACCTACTGAGCAAAGAAGGCAATTGTCTTTCCAACAACACTGGCCTTGAAGGAGGACCCTGGCTATGTTTTGACCATGATTTGTACTATCCTTACAGAAATCATATGCCCTTTTCCTGGGAAATATGGATTGAGGAAATGAGAAGAAGTAAACAAATGAGGCTCTGAATTCCAATGCTGTGTGTATATTTTATTTAAGTGATTACAGTGGGGAGTTTTTAAAATTGCTTTCATGCAAAGGCATTCTCTGGCAGAAGGTGAAAACTTCAAGTAAGCAGTTATTAATCTCTTCCTAGAGACACTGCTCTATAGTATGAAACACTGCCTCTGTACTTTCTAGACCCTGTGCCAAGTTAAGAAATGGATTTTGAAGTTAGAGACTAAATATAAGAATTCTAGATTTGTGATGAATAAGAAGTGTTTCCATTCAGCAGAGTGTAAAACAGGAACACCTGTTTGTGGTTTAGATCAGGATTTTTGAATTCTGATTAGTCCAAATTCTATTCTTGGATTTCTCTTTTTTAAATATTTTAGTTTAAAATATTTTTTCCTTTGAGATATAGTTGATTTATAATGGTGTACAGTAAAGTGATTCAGTTTTTAAAGATGATACTGCATCATAGTTGTTATAAAATATTGACTATATTCCCTGTGCTTTACAGTATATTCTCGTGGCTTATTTATTCTAGACGTAGTAGTTTAGACCTTTTAATCCCTTACCCCTATCTTGCCCCTTCCCCATCCCACTGGTAACCAATGGTTTATTTTTTGTACCTGTGAGTCTGGTTCTTTTTTGTTATATACACTCAGTCCAGTTCAGTTGCTCAGTTGTGTCCCGAATTTTTGCGACACATGGACCACAGCACGCCAGGCCTCCCTGTCCATCATCAATCCCGGAGTCCACCCAAACTCATGTCCATTGAATTGGTGATACCATCCAACCGTCTAATCCTCTGTCATCCCCTTTTCCTCCTGCCCTCAATCTTCCCCAGCATCAGGGTCTTTTCATTTTTTTTTTTTTTACTTTATACATGTTTTCATTTTATATTAGAGCACAGTTAATTAACAATGCTGTGCTAGTTTCAGGTGTACAGCAAAGTAATTATTGTACATATACATATATATATTCTTTTTCAAATTATGTTCCCAATTAGGTTATTACAGAATGGTGAACAGAGTGTGTTATGCTGCAGAGTACGTCCTTGTTGGCCATCTATTTTATTTTATTTTATTTTTTATTTTAACTTTATTTTACTTTACAGTACTGTATTGGTTTTGCCCTACATTGACATGAATTCACCACGAGTGTACATGCGCTCCCAAACATAAACCCCCTCCCACCTCCCATCCCATACCATCTATCTGGGTCATCCCCGTGCACCAGCCCCAAGCATCCTGAATCCTGCATCGTACATAGACTGGCAATTCGTTTCTTACATGGTAGTATACATGTTTCAATGCCATTCTCCCATCTCATCCCACCCTCTCCCTCGTCCCCAGAGTCCAAAAGTCCACTCTACACATCTGAGTCTCTTTTGTTGTCTCACATACAGGGTCATCATCCCCATCTTTCTAAATTCCATA
The DNA here is from genome assembly GCA_006410935.1 of Redunca redunca. Lineage (NCBI taxonomy): Eukaryota > Metazoa > Chordata > Mammalia > Artiodactyla > Bovidae > Redunca > Redunca redunca. The sequence goes on along the minus strand of SJYQ01000910.1, from coordinate 1,806,563 downwards.
TATATGCGTTAGTATACTGTATTGGTGTTTTTCTTTCTAGCTTACTTCACTCTGAATAATCGGCTCCAGTTCTATCCATCTCCTTAGAACTGATTCAAATGTATTCTTTTTAATGGCTGAGTCATACTCCATTGTGTATATGTACCACAGCTTTCTTATCCATTCATCTGCTGATGGACATCTTGGTTGTTTCCATGTTCTGGCTATTATAAACAGTGCTGCAATGAACATTGGGGTGCATGTGTCTCTTTCTATTCTGGTTTCCTCGGTGTATATGCCCAGCAGTGGGATTGTTGGGTCATAAGGCAGTTCTATTTGCAATTTTTTAAGGAATCTCCACACTGTTCTCCATAGTGGCTGTACTAGTTTGCATTCCCACCAACAATGTAAAAAGGTTCCCTTTTCGCCACACCCTCTCCAGCATTTATTGCTTGCAGACTTCTGGATCGCAGCCATTCTGATGTGTGAAGTGGTACCTCATTGTGGTTTTGATTTGCATTTCTCTGATAATGAGTGATGTTGAGCATCTTTTCATGTGTTTGTTAGCCATCTGTATGTCTTCTTTGGAGAAATGTCTATTTAGTTCTTTGGCCCATTTTTTGATTGGGTCGTTTATTTTCTGGAATTGAGCTGCATAAGTTGCTTGTATATTTTTGAGATTAGTTGTTTGTCAGTTGCTTCATTTGCTATTATTTTCTCCCATTCAGAATGCTGTCTTTTCACCTTGCTTATATTTTCCTTTGTTGTGCAGAAGCTTTTAATTTTAATTAGATCCCATTTGTTTATTTTTGCTTTAATTTCCAGAATTATGGGGGTTGGATCATAGAGGATCCTGCTGTGATTTATGTCGGAGAGTGTTTTGCCTATGTTCTCCTCAAGGAGTTTTATAGTTTCTGGTCTTACATTTAGCTCTTTAATCCATTTTGAGTTTATTTTTGTGTGTGGTGTTAGAAAGTGATCATGGTCTTTTCAAATGAGTCAGCTCTACACATCAGGTGGCCAAAGTATTGGAGTCTCAGCTTCAACATCAGTCCATCCAATGAACACTCAGGACTGGTCTCCTTTAGGATGGACTGGTTGGACCTCCTAGCAGTCCAAGGGACTGTCAAGAGTCTTCTCCAACATCACATTTCAAAAGCATTAATTCTTCAGCGCTCAGCTTTCTTCACAGTCCAACTCTCACATCCATACATGACTATTGGAAAAACCATAGCTTTGACTAGACGGACTTTGTTGGCAAAGTACTGTCTCTGCTTTTTAATATGCTGCCTAGGTTGATAAAAACTTTCCTCCCAAGGAGTATGTGTCTTTTAATTTCATGGCTACAGTCACCATCTGCAATGATTTTGGAGCCCCCAAAAATAAAGTCTGACTCTGTTTCCACTATTTCCCCGTCTATTTCCCATGAGTGATGGGACCAGAAGCCATGATCTTCATTTTCTGAATGTTGAGCTTTAAGCCAACTCTTTCACTCTCCTCTTTCACTTTCATCAAGAGGCTCTTTAGTTCTTCACTTTCTGCCATAAGAGTGGTGTCATCTGCATATCTGAGGTTATTGATATTTTCCCCAGCAATCTTGATTACAGTTTGTGTTTCATCCAGCCCAGCATTTCTCATGCATGTAAGTTAAATAAGCAGGGTGCAATATATAGCCTTGAAATACTCCTTTCCTGATTTGGAACCAGTCTGTTGTTCCATGTTCAGTTCTAACTGTTGCTTCCTGACCTGCATACAGATTTCTCAAGAGACAGGTCAGATGGTTTGGTATTCCCATCTCTTTCATAATTTTCCACAGTTTATTGTGATCCACACAGTCAAAGGCTTTGGGGTAGGCAGTAAAACAGAATTAGTTGTTTTTCTGGAACTCTCTTCTTTTTGGATGGTCCAACAGATGTTGGAAATTTGATTTCTGGTTCCTCTGCCTTTTCTAAAACCAGCTTGAACATCTGGAAGTTCATGTTCATGTATTGTTGAAGCCTGGCTTGAAGAATTTTTAGCATTACTTTACTAGTGTGTGAGATGAGTGCAATTGTGTGATAGTTTGAGCATTCTTTGGCATTGCCTTTCTTAGGGATTAGAATGAAAACTGACCTTTTCCAGTCCTGTGGCCACTGCTGAGTTTTCCAAATTTGCTGGCATATTGGGTGCAGCACTTTCACAGCATCATCTTTTAGGATTTGAAATAGCTCAACTGGAATTCCATCGCCTCCACTAGCTTTGTTCATAATGATGTTTCCTAAGGCCCACTTGACTTTACATTCCTGAATGTCTGGCTCTAGTTGAGTGATCACATGATTGTGATTATCTGGGTCAAGAAGATATTTTTGTTACAGTTCTTCTATGTATTCTTGCCACCTCTTCTTAATATCTTCTGCTTCTGTTAGGTCCATACCATTTCTGTCCTTTATTGAGCCCATCTTTGCAAGAAATGTTCTCTTTGGTATCTCTAATCATCTTGATGAGATCTCTAGTCTTTCCCATTCTATTATTTTCCTCCATTTCTTTGCAGTGATCACTGAGGAAGGCTTTCTTATCTCTTCTTGCTATTCTTTGGAACTCTGCATTCAGATGGGTATATCTTTCCTTCTCTCATTTTCTTTTTGCTTCTCTTATTTTCACAGCTATTTGTAAGGCCACTTCAGACAGCCATTTTGCTTTTTTCCATTACTTTTTCTTGGGGATGGTCTTGATCCTTGTCTTCTGTACAATGTCATAAACCTCCATCCATAGTTCATCAGGCACTCTATCAGATCTAGGCCCTTAAATCTATTTGTCACTTCCACTGTATAATCTTAAAGGATTTGATTTAGGTCATACCTGAACAGTCTAGTGGTTTTCCCCACTTTCTTCAATTTAATACACTGGTTTGTTGTATTTTTTAGATTACACATACAAGTGATAACATACAGTATTTGTCTCTGTCTGATTTACTAAACTAAAAATAGAGGTACCATATGATTCAGATTTCTCTTTGACCTTGGTAATATCTTTTTATTCTATTTTGTAGCATTACAGGACTATTTCCATTGAAAGGAAATATTAAAATATTTAAAAGGCATGTGAACCATTAAGAGATAAAATGTTTTCTATTTACTTGTGACTTTTTCAAGTAAAATTATTCTACAAAATACCTTTACTGTTTTTGCCCTTCTTATTTATCATTCAAACTCAGTAAAAATATCAGTACCCCCCAAAAACTAAGAAACCTTTATATCTCAAAAGAAAAATTAAAACAAGAAAAATAAACTTACATTTGACTTCTCAAAAATTTAGAGTCTCAAAAGACCTTTTTAAACATGTATTCATATGTCAACAAGCTATTAACCAAAAATTGATTTTGGTGGACTATATATTGTGGAAACATTCCACTGTAAGAATGATTCAGTCAATGCAAAACTTGCTTAATTTTCCAGTGCCTGAGTCAGGCACTATGTGAATATTCAGCTAATCGATGTGTGATTTTGATAGAAATGATTCCTCAAATTCTAGTATTTGGGTTGAGTGTATTGAGGGTTGCTTTACATAGACAAAGAATTTGGTTCACTTCCAGATGATTGCTTTCATTTCTTCAGGTGTTGCTTGTGGAAATCAGCATTCCACAGTTTAGTTGTGAATTCTCAGAATGTAAGCAATAAAGAGCTCTCTACCTAGAATAAATAATCCACAGTCTATGAAACTAGAATCAGCCAGGACAGAAATAGTCCTTAATGCTAACACAGATTTCCTTATTCTCTTAACAAACATGTTTCACTGGGATCATTTAATTAATAAATGTATTTTGAGAAAAAGCATTAAAAAACACTAGTCAAAGAGTAAATTAATCCAAGAATGTACGAAAGCATTCAGCACAGAAGATTATGTCCTGTCAGTAGAAGGAATTTTCCTTCTAACTCACTTCTAACTTCTTACTTCTTACAGGGTATAAATGAAAAGAAACTGTGTTTCAACATTTTATGAAATGAAATAACTTTAGGTTCCATCTGATTTTTCCATTCCTTTATTGCTTTTTAGAATTTCAAGTTTAAAGACAGATAAAAACTGGAAGATACTAGAAATGTCTGCTTTTCTATTGCCTGGAGAAAGAGAGCTAGTGGTGGAATGACTATGATTACCTGTGTAAACACCTTGATGAACAAGAGGGTCTCATGGGACAATCAGAGAGCAACTTGATTTTTTTTTTTTCAGTGTTCACACTTATTGCATGAGGATAACATTTACCCTGCTCCTTCATAAAATCTGGGACAAGCCTGTAACTTTTGGTCACTCAGAGATGATGAAAATTCCCCCAACAACTTCAAGGCACAGTTCACAGTCTCATTTCCACAATTAATATATCCAGCCTGAAGTATTAATTAACACTCTAAATTTGTAAGTTAATTGTCTGCCTCCTTGGACCCATCTGGCTGGCTTCCTGTAGTAGGAAATGATGGGAAGGTCTTGGTGAGATTCTCTCTCAGTCTAGAAGTTCTACCCTCTTTTTCATCTAATAGAGTTTTTGATCCTTCCAAGCTAGAATATGGATGAGGGCAGAGGAAGGAAAGTTTTACTTGAAGAAAGCTTTTAAGATTTGGCATCGACATTCTCTGGGCCTGGTGATAGTTTCTGTCATGTTACTTTCGTGAGCTCCCTGGAGGTGCCTCATCTTTGGGGATCACTCATCAGTGGGCCTGACAGAGCTAACACACCTTCTCAAACTACTTCCTTATAATGTCTTCTAGAGCTCTTTAGACTGGCACATTACTTCCACTTTCTTTCTGCTCAACTTTTCTTAGCTCTCAAGGCAGGGTTTTAGTAAGGCTTCTGATTACCTATGTCCCAAGAGGCTGACATTGCGGAATGTATTCATATGTCAGCAAGCTATTAACCAAAAATTGATTTTGGTGGAGAATATGTTGCGGAAACATTCTACTTTAAGAATGATTCAGTCAATGCAAAACCTGCTTTATTTAGGAAGCACTAGGGAAAGCACTCAGGAAAACCTAGTCCCCTTTGCCCTGGGAGACATGCAATGCAGGGCTATCCCAGTGCAGCTACTTCCTCCCTGCCTCCTCCCCAGGCTTTGGCCAGTCCCAGGGTTATGAGCCTTGATTTCTTAGGCGTGAAGCAGACAGCAACCCTCTGAGTCTTCCCAGACACTAGGTACACACCCTTTGAGTGCTGCCTTAGAAGCACCATTTCCTAGGCATGAGATAAGCAAGAAAGCAACTCCAACTTCTCCTACTTGGGAAGGGATCTCTGAGAAAACCAGCTGTAAGAGTTCTTTTTTCTTCTGCCTTCCCCTCAGACTCCCAAATGTTTTATGCGCTAAGTGTGAGTAAGAGATTAGTAATCACAGAACTGGTCCTTGGTCTTCTCCTTTGAAATCTTGCATGTTTATCTTGTACCTCAATTAGAATGTGATATTAATTATTTGGAGGCTTCATTCCACTGCAACATCCTGTTACATCTGGTTCTCATTAGAGATTACAGTTTGGCTTCTTGTGTAAATAATTAACAAATGCTAGGGTTTATGTTTAAATTTTTGCTTTCTTGTTGATGAAAGCTGAGGAAGAGTAGGTCAACTCACCCCATAAACACCATTCTGAAGATGCTACAATTATTTTGGGTGTTATCAGCTTTTGTTTTCCAGGACTTCATTCTAATCTTTCATATATTTCTACCCTTATTTTTATTTATTTCTCTTCTAAAACCTTTTACTTATAAAATTCACATTTCACTCAATTTAAAAACAAACCCATGGGTTCTGGAAACCAACTTTTTCAAACTTCACTGGAACTACGGTGTGTCATTTATTTATGCTTTCTTCCATATCTTAAAGGACATCAACTTTGAGGGAGTCTCTCTACTGAGTCTGCAGACCCCTTTCGTCCCTCCCTTCCTCCTTCCATCTACCCCTTTTTCCTTCCCTTTCTCTCTTTCTTTTTTTTTCATGACTATTATGTATTTATGCATTGAGTTTCTACTGTGTGCTGGACATGATACCAAAGGCTTAGGTATCTCCCATGTCATAAAAACAATACAACACACACACACACACACACACACACACACACACTCACCCTTTCCTTGACCTTATGTGCTTCTTTGGTTACCACCTTATCTCTCTCCTTTTCTTATTTGCATTCATTGTGTACTGTATGTTTCACAGCCCTCAATTTTCCTTCATTAGTTTCTTTTGGTTTCTTGTTTCTTATAAGCAGCCTCATTTGGGGCTTAGAAACAGCCTATTGCTTTTCCATAATGGTTGTCTCCATGTGCTGTGGTTACTACCATATGGTGATGTGACCGTGATCTCTGTCAGCAGCTTGAAGGTTTTGCTCACCTGATGTGTTCAGTGATCAGAGAATCCACTTCTGAATCCTGATGTTTATGCATTTTTAGGCATATGTAGCCAAGACTCTTTTTGAGTTACTGACACCATTTCAAACTGTACTCTCGTTGGAGGATGCCAGCCAGCTACGCCATTATATGGAATGCTTGTGATATATTTAAGAACAAAATAAAACACTCCCCCAGCCCATAACCCTCTACGCTTATTGGCATGCCTCTCTGCTCTTTCACAGCCAAACTTCTTGTAAGTCTTATTCATACTCTACTTTCTCACCTCCCATTTACTCTTAAATACTTTCTAATTTAGCCTTTGTACTCATCCCACTATTTAAACTGCTTTCTTGCCAAGGTCCTCCTTGCTAAATGCATGGAGCCTTTTTTATTCTTTATTCTGTTTTACTTCTTGGCAGTGTTTGGCACTGTCATCTGCTTCCTGCTTGTAAAAAAAAAAAAAAAATGGTCCTTTCTTTGCCATTCATTCCCCTACTCTCACCCCTGTTTATTCTTGTGTTCTTTCTCCATATTTTTGGAGAATTTTAAAATTCTGACCATCCTTAAAAATGTGGATTTTCTTAGGGGTCCTTCCACTTTTAAACCATTTACTTTGTCACCCTAAACTCTAAAACTGCACAAGTTTATCCCCTTCAGTCTTTAACTTCCGTCATTATCTAATAAATTCCCAATCTATTATTCTCTTAGGTGGCTCTTCCAAACTCTAGTCTCTCCTAACCAGCTACCAACTGGGTATATCCACTTGGATTTCCCATGGAAACTTTAAATTTGTTGTCCAGTATTGAAACTCTTTCATCTTTTAAACTTGCTATTCATTGTTTGTCTGTTCTCAGTGATGAAAGATCCTCTCCATATGGTTCAAGCCAGAAATCTAGCTCCCTTTCTCTCATACCCACATGCGATCAACCCCCAAGCCATAGTTCGGCCTTTTCTCTGTTGCTCTGATCTCTCTGCTTCTATAGTACTGCTCTCTCTCCAGTCCTGACCATTCTGCACCCTTTCTTAGCATATGGCAGCAGCTTCTCAACACCTCTCCAGGACTTCCATATTGCCTTCCCTTCTGGACATGGTCCAGACAGAGGGGCCTTCCAGCATCGGCTTCCACAGCCCCTTCTTGTGGAAACGTCTACCTCCAATCACATGATGGTGGACCTCTGAGGTCCTACATTTATTACTTCTTCCTGATGTGAATCCAATAGGATGGACACGTGAGTTAGTCAGATACTCTTCCATGGGAACTGGGGTTAATACTAAGAACTGGTAAAGAAGTTTTATTGTATATTTTGCCTTGAAGAACGAAACCATGTAGTAGTTATGAGGCAGTTTCTGCTGCCATGTGCCATGCTGTGCTTAGTTGCTCAGTCATGTCCAACTCTTTGCGACTCCATAGCCTGTAGCCCACCATGCCCTTCTGTCCATGGGGATTCTCCAGGCAAGAATACTGGTGTGGGTTGCATGCCCTCCTCCAGGGGATCTTCCCAACCCAAGGATCTAACCCAGGTCTCCTGCACTGCAGGCAGATACTTTACCATCTGAGCCACCAGGGAGCCCAAGAATACTGGAGTAAGCAGCCTATCCTTTCTCGAGGGGAATTCCTGACTCAGGAATTGAACTGGGTTCTCCAGCATTGCAGGAGGATCCTTTACCGGCTGAGCTACCAGGGAAGCCCACCATGTGAACACAGAAGCAAAAAATTTAGCTCAAGGAGAAAGAAGGGAGTCTCTACACAGTAAGGAACAGGGATAATATTCCATTGCCCCAGAAAGACAGAGCAGCAAGGCTGATTTCTGATGGCTTTAGAGTTCCTAGCTCCAGCGCCTCATGAGGCTCATCCAGTCTTTCAGGTTCATGATTTATCCCTGAGTCTGTTATTTCACAGAATGGATCTGAGCTCCCCAGCTGGTTCGCTGAAGATTTGTACTTTGATATTCACTCCTCAAGCCCTTAGGACAGCTGGAGTCCCCAGGCTGATTGCCTCCTGCCACAAGCAGCCCCGTCTTTTTTCCCCAGGGTGCTGTACAAATATTATCATTTTCCTTCTGTGCCAGGATAAAAAAAAAAAGGTGGAAAAGCACTATAGTATATAAGTATATTAAGAAATTTCTTCCTTTTGCTTAAGTCAGCTCAAGTGGGATTCTGTTCCCTCTCCCTCCCACCACCAAGAGCTTTGACTAAGACATCTTGCCAGAATGTAGACTTGAGCTGATTTTTCTCCAGTATAAAACTGTACAGTGCTTCTCTAATATCTTGGGGGTTAGTTCGCATTCCTTGATATAACATATAAAGAAAGAAGGTACTATTTTCAGTGAAAAATATGCCACACTTCCTATAATTGCGGGTTATTGCACATGTGTTATAATACTTCCTCCACTCCTCTCTCTGCTTAGTTCAAACCTACTGATTTGTTATTTTTGTTCTTTTCAATCTAGATGTCATGTGCTTTGGAAAGTATTCCTCTGACTTGCAAATTTAAGGTTCAGTATCCCTCCTAAGCTATGCCTTCATAGAAGACTATGGAATAGACTTCTATTTGGCTGTATTTCACTGAATAGTAATTTCCCATTAGCTTATCTAATCTTTGCCTTGAAGGCAGAGTCAGTATCTACTTTGTTTATTATTGTACTCTCAGCAGCTAGCATGGGAGGTGAACAATAAATATTTATGGTGAGAGTGACACTGTTGACACTTCTTGGTTTTTTCCTTATTCATTTGCTTCTTCCATTCCCTTTCAAAATCATTTGAAACTTTGCCCATTGTCTTCAAGCCCTCTTCTCACTCCCACCACTTACGTGATCTCCTTTCCTACCCACTTGAGGACCCGAGGCTGCCACAGGCACCCTTCCTCCACGCCCCATCCTTTCATGCACAGTCCCCTAATCTGGTACAGTTTCCTCTATTTCCCAAAAATGAGGTGCTCTCCTTTCTGTTCACAAACAACTCCATTTCCATGATTTTCAACCTACTTCATTCTTACCTTTTCCAGGACAATCATCATTCTTCTATATCTATCCTTAAAATCTTGACTCCTTCCCCTAAATCTATAAACATATGCAGTTTTTCCATCTTAAAAAATTAATGAGTTCTTTTCTCTGGGAGTACTGAGCTGAATTAAAGTTTTAAATATTCCCAATTCCTTCATATTATTGTGCTGTACAATCCCTTCTAAATGGAATTAATGATTTTTCCTCTCCATTAAAATAAAATCTTAACCTTCAAGGTTGGCACCATTATAGCCACAAAACCTTTCTTTATGTTAACTGAATGTAATCACTTTCCTATACCTTTCTTGAGTCTTTTATCAAAATTTATCTCACATTATAGTTTTTTAGCATATTTGGCTCAACAGCTAAGTCTACAGAGCAACAACGCAAAGCCTCAAAACTCTAATATAAACTTATTGAAGATAGAGACTATATCTTACTCATTTGTATATTTTAACAGTATCTAGTGTAAGTCAAAAGGTAAGAAAAATGGTATAATAATGGTGATAATAATATTTAATATCATTTACCATGTTCTAGGCAATTTTCACAAACTGTCTAATTTGCATGAAAACCATTGAAATGTACTATTATTATCCCATTATAAAAATAAGACAAGCTACAAAAGGCATATATTTGTCATAATAGAGGTATAAGCCAGAATCTTGATTCAACCACCCACTGGCAATTAGCCCTGCTACTGCTGCTGCTGCTAAGTCACTTCAGTCGTGTCTGACTCTGTGCGACCCCATAGATGGCAGCCTACCAGGCTCCCCTGTCCCTGGGATTCTCAAGGCAAGAACACTGGAGTGGGTTGCCATTTCCTTCTCTAAAAAGTTATTTAACCTTCGTACATCTTATCTGTGGTATCTCATAAGGTTGTTGTAAATATCTTCTTTGGTACACAAAGATACTCAATAAATACCTGTTGAAATAAGTTACATATCTCTACACCTGGTTTCCATCACAGATAAGGATAAAGAATACATTGTTCCCATGTGCCTCATAAACTGTTGAGTCTTGAAATGTGGTTTTGCCTGTCCTACCTCTATAAGTGTATTGAGCCTACACAGAATATTTGGGGGCATTGAAAGAATGGAGCGGATGATGTGGCCCTGTCTCATCATTTCTTTAAACAACCAAGAATGCACTAATGGCAGAAGCCAAGAGTAGAAAATGAAAACATTGAGTATTATTTCCAACATGATGATGTTTCAGTTACTAGGCTATATAATATTATGCAAATGTATTTTAGTAAAGGGCTTCCCAGGTGGCGCAGTAGTAAAGAATCTGCCTGCAATGCAGGAGATGTGGGTTCTATCCCTGGGTCAGGAAGATCCCCTGGAGAAGGAAATGGCCACCCACTCCAGTATTCTTGCCTGGAAAATCCATGGACAGAGGAGCCTGGTGGTTTACAGTCCATGGGGTAGCAAAAGAGTTGGACATGACTTAGAAACTAAACAACAAAAACAGTTGAGTAAAACAACCAGTTATTAGCAGTGGATTATGAAAACTAAAAGTTACAACACGAAGAGAACAGATTATCTCTGCTCCACAATGCCTGGGGCATCAGTTGGGAGACTCAGGCTAGGGGCTGGAATCATCTGAAGGTTCATAGCCAGCAGTTGTGACTAGACATCAGTAATAGAACTCAGTTTTTCTGCATGTGGAACTGTCTATATAGTCTCCCCTTGTGGGCTAGTATGGGCTTGTTTAGTGCATGGTGGCTCATTTCCCACAGTGACTGGGTCAGAGAGAGAGGGCAGAAAAAGAGAAGGGGATCTTGATCAAGTGTTGATATCACATTACATGAAAAGTATGTCAGATGGGACATATATTGGTGTAACTGTCTTGGGAAAATACAATCTACCATAGAGAGATATATACATAGTTGGCATTTCTGCCATTACTAAGATTATTAAATGTAAGCCTTTAGTTGTAAGCTTCAAGGTATAAGCATATAAAAATCAAGGTGATGTGTTTGACCATTTTTTATATTAAGGTTGACATTTTAATAACATATCCAATATTTGTTCCAAGTACAATAAAAATGGCAAGATTTCATTTTAGGTGGTAGGCAAAATGATAGAGAGGGGAGAAATACTCTGGTGCCTTTTGAGTTATTATAAATTAAGTACTTTGTTACAGGTTACATTGCCTGCTTTCCCAAGGATGTCTCCATTCCCAAATGTTCTTCCCCAAGAGTATATTTTCCTTTTCCATAATATTTTCAAATATTAGATGAAATAGGGACTTCCCAGGTGGCTCAGGGGTAAAGAATCCACCTGCCAATGCATTAGATGCTGAGACACACATTTGAGCCCTGGGTTGGCAAGATCCTCTGGAGGAGGAAATGGCAACCCACTCCAGTATTCTTGCCTGAAAAATCCATGGATGGAGGAGCCTGGCGAGCTACAGTCCATGGGGTACACAAAGAGTCAGACACGACTGAGCGTACGTACGTGCAGATGAAACAGAAGAGTTGGAATGTTTTACTATTGGCACTGGTTTGATGTCATTCTTCTTAACCCAAATATTATATTTTGTCTTTAAATTAAAATGTTAAAGATTTCATCTTTAATCTTTCAAGAATGTCTGTCAGAGGACCATTGCAGAGAAAACAACTCTTAGGGTCACAAAGTCAAATTTTGATCCAGATAAAGAACCAGCCAAATTAGTCCTCCAGAAAGAAATTCAATTCTCTACCTTTTACTGTTTGCATCACAACCTTCTTATGAATTTTTCTTCCTCATTTGATCTGAAGTATCTTTAATAGTCTTTTATTCCAGAATTAGAGTTACCTGGTAAATATTAAAGCTGTTCAGTAAAGTAACTTAAATTTACAAAAGAATTTAACTGATATTTATAGTACTCCTTCGTCAAAGCAGATTTTGGTTAGAGACTGATTGGGGAGCCACAAGTACTGCCATGGAAGGGATACACAGACTGAGGATGGGACACCTGAAGTCAGGCTTCATCCATTTCTGTCTCTTGCCCAGGCCCATTTTGTACTTGGCCTTAGTTTAGATATAGAAGAGAATAATGAAGTTGAACAGAAACATGTAAAGTATTAAGCAATATGAGTGTATGGAACAGACATTCCAGGGTAACATAATTTCAAGAAGAGGAACTGAGCTATAGGATGGGGAAGAATGGCAGCAGACCAGCTAACTTGGCAGATAGAGTTCAAAAGTTTATGCAAAAGTTTTGGCATGAAAAATTGATGTCCATATAACAGTTATGGGGCTTGGTCTATGGGAAGGACCAACTATTTTTCAGGTGAGACCTCAGATAGAGATGGGAAATAGAAAGTTACCTTTGAATGTTTTAGGCCAATGACAGTATCCCTACATTTCTGGAATTAAGTCTCTATGATCCAAGAGAATGAGGAGCTTCTCGATGATCTTATGAAATATTTTGTCATGAAATTTATTGCATGATGTTCAGGATATTTATCTCCTTGCTTAGCTAGAAAACTTAAATATCCTATATATTTTTAAAGCTGAACACTTACATATATTTTGATACTATGATGAAAGAATAACTCCTGAGCTAACATTTTAGACAAAAGAGAAAATGATTGGAGAAATATGATAAGTATGTAGATGGAAGAGGATGTACAAGTTAACACAGATAAAGATCAAAGATATAAAATGTGTGAAATGATCTTTTCAGCTATGAAGCACTGCTGCTGCTGCTGCCAAGTTGCTTCAACCGTGTCTGACTCTGTGCAATGCCATAGACGGCAGCCCACCATGCTCCCCCATCCCTGGGATTCTCCAGGCAAGAACACTGGAGTGGCTTGCCATTTCCTTCTCCATTGCATGAAAGTGAAAAGTGAAAGTGAAGTCGCTCAGTCCTGTCTGACTCCTAGCAACCCCATGGACTGCAGCCCACCAGGCTCCTCCATTCATGGGATTTTCCAGGCAAGAGTGCTAGAGTGGGTTGCCTTCTCCATATGAAGCACTAAAGAGGTACAAATATAAAGGTAGTGGTATTATAAAGAATATTGTAATTTGCAGGAAACTTTGGTTATAAGAACAAAGCTGAGTAGAAGGTTCTGAATGAGTCAAATAAATATTTTTTTAAATCAGTTTTTAAAAATTTCTTAAAAAGTTTTTTGACTACTAAAATTTTTCTACAAAGGAAATGCATACATTTTCAAAAGAATGAACAAGTATTAAACAATTTATTCTCCATTTACCTCCCTGTGTTGACTTTCAGAATCATTATTTTCCACCATTCTTTTAATATAGACCTTAATCCTTTCTACTCCTAATCAGCTTTTCATAGAGCAATATAAAGACAGGATAACAGCGCACACATATCACAGAAAAGAGTCTCTTTGTCCCACAGCAGTAGCTAGGTAGATGTTAGACAATTATGAATTAAAAAGCATAATAATCACTAAATGTAGTACATCAAGGAAATTATGTAGCAGAACTAATTACTGTTCAAGTATTTCATACTTTTATCAAATGACTGAAGTTTCAAATGATTACTGGTCTCTCATGTAGTTGTTTAGCAGCTAAACTAGATTGGAAAATAATTTTTAAAACAAAACTGTAAAACATCAACTTGGTTCTTACAATATGTATTGGCTATGCCCACTGTGACCCAGGCGGCTTCACTTCCAACAGGAAAAGAAGATGAAATAAAAGGGAGAGTTTAGAGGTAGAACTCTCTGGATTTAAGGCTGTGATTCCTGGTTCTGGAACTTCATAGCTCTCAGAATTTGGACAGGTGGCAAAATTTTTCTGAGCCTTATTTTTCTCATCTAGAAATAAGAAAACTTGTTATTTGTTACATTACAAAGTTTTGGAAAGGGTTAAATTGGTTCAACTATGTAAAAGACAGTATAGTTTGTAAATAGAATTGTAGCTTCTAACCCTTTGGATATATCAGGGGCTATAAGTCTGACATGCAAACTCCATTTGATACTGTTTGATTTACTCAATTATCTCTCATTGGCAAAACTACTTCCATATTTTTCCCTTCCTCTGTATGTTGCACTAAGTTGGTACAAAAACACAAATCACTTTTATTTAACACATTAATATTAAATCAAATTTATGTTTCAGGGGAATAGAGCTCACATGACTATATGTAACATAAATAAGAATAATATTAACATAAAAGATATATGTAACATGAGAAATAAATGATAAATGTATAAGTTCATGTTTAATTCCATACACAATTGTCTTTATGCCCATTTTCTAGCTTTTAATAGGTTTCCCTGATATCATTTGGGCCTTGGGGACAAGGACTGTGTCATCTCCAAGCCTGGTCTAATTTATTTAATCATATAAAATGCATGTTTTCATTTTCAAATGAGTAAAGTGCTGAGAAAATAGTGTTGGCCATGTTGCATATAACGAAAGTGTGGATGCTAAGAGCCAGTGTAATTTAGGCAAATGGCTGTGTTTACAGAGTAGCAAAACTAATGCTTTCTGACAGTTGCTCTGGCCTTTATCTTAACCTCTATTTTCCCAGTTACAAATAGAAAGTAGAATATCTAAGCTGCCCTGGAGGGATGCTAAAGATGTATTATGAGTATCAATCCCTGCAAGTGGAAAATCTCAAGTTCAATCTTGATAATAAATTTTGGCTCTCTTTGCTGTTGTCCATTTACGATATTATGTATGTGAAAGCCTTTGCATCTTCACCTACAGATAAAACAAGAAGTCAGTAATCTAAAACTGCATAGACCATTTTAGACTTTGAACATACAAAATATAAATGTGAAATATATCATTCCATTAAAGTTCTGTCAATGTGATATATTGAAAGACAGTATAAACAACACTAAATGCACCAGGGAGGACTCCTGGCTTTGTTTTGTCCTTTCCACTCACTGATCCAGTAAACGAGGACAATGTGTATCTCTACTCCTTAGTCAAGTCTGATAAAACAAGAGATTATGTGAACATAGGTACTGCATCAGATGATTTTTATGGCCCTAAGATCTATGGTTATGATATTGTTAATGATTTTAACCAATGGCTCCCAGGCTATTGGGGTAAAATTCAACATCACAAGAATGCTTAATATCCTTCCATCAGAGACCACTAAAATATTATCCTGAGGTTATAATCTTCTGTGTGAGGCTAATTCGTTTAACAAGAACCAATTAACTATCTACTGTATTCTGAGTGTTCTCTGACACCCTGGGGGGAAAGGGAAGAGAGAAGAAGCATTTGTAAGTCATGGTGCCTGCTCCAGGGGGTGTTTCCAATTAAGAGGGCAAATAAACAAACAATTAGGTATAGTGCAATGAGTATGATGATGGTCCTTTGCACGAGAGAGTTGAATGAAAAATGGAAACTCTGGGATAAGGTTGTTAGACCAGTATAATAAACTTGTAGGTGATTCATACTGTGGGGTGGTATGATGGATGTGCCACTTAACAAGGAGCCAGAACATTTAGGCTTACACTTAGAATTCTTACCAAATTCACTTACTATCAACTCTGCCTGCTCCTATAGCAAATGACGTTAGTTTTTCAATATGGAAAATGGAAGGGTTTATACTACACAGTATTCTATTATAGCTCTAAAATACAACCACTCTCTGACAGGTATGGCAATTGATTTCTGATATTCATACTCTTTCTCAGAGTAGTTGTTGTTTTTCAGTCACTCAATTGTGTCCAACTCTTTGTGACCCCACGGACTGCAGCATGCCAGGCTTTCCTGTCCTTCATCATCTCCGGAGTTGGTGGTGATACCATACAACCATCTCATCCTCTGTTGTTCCCTTCTCCTTCTGCCTTGAGTCTTTCCCAGAATCAAGATCTTTTCCAGTGAGTCACTTCTTCACATCAGGTGGCCAAAGTATGAGAGCTTCAGTTTCAACATCAGTCCTTCCAATGAATATTCAGGACTGATTTCCTTTACGATGGACTGGTTTAATCTCCTTGAAGTCCAAGGCACTCTTAAGCGTCTTGCCCAACACCACAGTTCAAAAGGATCCATACTTTGGTGCTCGGCCTTCTTTTTTTTTTTTAATTTTTATTTTAACTTTAGTTTACTTTACAATACTGTATTGCTTTTGCCAAACATTGACATGAATTCACCACGAGTTTTATAGTCCAACTCTCACATCCATATATGACTACTGGAAAAACCAAAGCTTTGATTATACAACCTTTGTTGGCAAAGTAATGTCTGCTTTTTAATATGCTGTCTAGGTTGGTCATAACTTTTCTTCCAAGGAGCAGGAATCTTTTAAGTTCATGGCTGCAGTCACTATCTTCAGTGATTTTGGAGCCCAAGAAAATAAAGTTTGTCACTGTTTTGCCATGAAGTGGTGGGACCAGATGCCATGATCTTTTTTGTTCTTTTTTGAATGTTGAGTTTTAAGCCAACTTTTTTACTCTATTTGCCATGAAGTGGTGGGACCAGATGCCATGATCTTTTTTGTTCTTTTTTGAATGTTGAGTTTTAAGCCAACTTTTTTACTCTGCTTTTTTACTCTCATCAAGAGGCTCTTTTAGTTCCTCTTTACTTTCTGCCATAAGGGTGGTGTCATCTGCATATCTGAAGTTATTGATATTTTTCCCAGCAATCTTGATTCCAGCTTGTGCTTCATCCAGCTTTGCATTTCACATAATGTACTCTGAATATAAGTGAAGTATGCAGGGTGACAATATACAGCCTTGATGTACTCCTTTCCCGATTTGGAATCAGTCTGTTGTCCCATGTCTGGTTCTAACTGTTGCTACTTGACCTGTATACAGATTTCTCAGGAGACAGGTAAGGTGGTATGGTATTCCCATCTCTTTAAGAATTTTCCTGAGTTTGTTGTGATACACACAGTCAAAGGCTTTGGTGTAGTCAATGAAGCAGAAGTAGATGTTTTTCTGGAACTCTCTTGCTTTTTTTGTGGTCCAATGGATGTTGGCAATTTGATCTCTGGTTCCTCTGCCTTTTCTAAATCCAACTTGAGCACCTGGGAGTTCTCAGCTCACATACTGTTGAAGACTAGCTTGGAGAATTTTGAGCATTATTTTGCTAGGATCTGAGATGAGTGCAATTGTGCAGTAGTTTGAGCATTCTTTGGCATTGTCCTTCTTTTGGATTGGAATGAAAACTGACCTTTTCCAGTCCTGTGGCCACTGCTGAGTTTTCCAAATTTGCTGGCATACTGAGTGCATCATCTTTTAGGATTTGAAATAGCTCAGCTGAAGTTCCATCACCTCCACTAAGTTTGTTCATAGTAATGCTTCCTAAGGCCCACTTGACTTTACACTTCAAGATATCTGGCTCTACATGAGTGATCACAGTGCCATGGTTATCTGGTTCATAGAATTTCAATTTTATTTGAGATTACAGTATTCAGATAAGAACTTGATTCCCAGGCCTCTCTCTTAAAAAAAAAAAAAAGGATGACCTTGTAACACATTCCAGCCAGTGGAAACAAAATAGAATGCTTTATTTTCCTGATATAGATGCTACCCTTTCTCCTTTTAACTTTCTTCTTCTTTCTGTCTAGAATACAGCACAAGAAAATGAAAGCAAATATCATTGTTAGGATGGAAGAGCAGGAAGCTGTATCATGAGGCTAAATTCCTAACAGAGCTCTGACCCCAAAATACCTACTTCCAGACATGTTACCTAAATAATATTTGTAATCTGTTTTTTTGTTACAAGCAGCTAAACTCAATCCTAACTTATATAGATGCTTAAACTTTAGGATCAAAAAATCGATATTCTGAATTCAGAAACTGAGCTAGTTCTATGTACTAGTTATCTGAATATTTGTATGTATATGTGTATGAACATGTGAGTGTGTGTATATATATACACACACACATATATATGAAATGAAGTGAAGTGAAAGTCACTCAGTTGTGTCTGACTTTTTGTGACCCCATGAACTGTATAGCCCATGAAATTCTCAAGGCCAGAATACTGGAGTGGGTAACTGTTCCCTTCTACAGGGGATCTTCCCAACCCAGGAACTGAACCTAGGTCTCCTGCATTGCAGGCAGAATCAGGGAAGCATATATATATATATATATATATGTATGTATGTATATGTACATGTCATATATAGATACTATGTAAGTTATAAGTCAATGACTCCAAGATTTTTATCCCCACTCAAGACTTCTGACCTCCAAGCCAACTGCCATCTTAATATCTCTTCCTGGATGTCTTAGATCTCCCTTAACAAAAGAATTACCCAAATCTAACACACTCCCAAACCTAAATGTTTATCCGGGATTTGACATCTTCTTGTTAGCATTTCCATCCAACCAGATACTTGTGCCAGACAACTTGAAATTATATGTGACACTCTCTGTTCCTATGCAAGATAGAGCCCAGAGTTTCTTATGTGCTTCTCTTGGTGTACTTGTTAGGTGATTTCTTTGGACCTAAGTTTTATCTTTTGTAAAATGAATATGACAATAGTGAGGGCAAGAGAAGGGGGTGACAGAGGATGGGATGGTTGGATGTCATGACTGATGCAATAGACATGAGATTGAGCAAACCCCAGGAAACGGTGAAGGACAGGGAAGCTTGGCATGCTGCAGTCCATCAGTTTAGTTCAGTTCACTTCATTTCAGTCACTCAGTCGTTTCCGACTCTTTGTGAGCCATGAATCACAGCACGCCAGGCCTCCCTGTCCATCACCAACTCCTGGAGTTCACTCAGACTTGCGTCCATCGAGTCAGTGATGCCATCCAGCCATCTCATCCTCTGTCGTCCCCTTCTCGTCCTGCCCCCAATCCATCCCAGCATCAGAGTCTTTTCCAATGACTCAACTCTTTGCATGAGGTGGCCAAAGTACTGGAGTTTCAGCTTCAGTATCATTCCTTCCGAAGAAATCCCAGGGCTGATCTCTTTCAGAATGGACTGTTTGGATCTCCTTGCAGTCCAAAGGACTCTCAAGAGTCTTCTCCAACACCACAGTTCAAAAGCATCAATTCTTCGGCACTCAGCCTTCTTCACAGTCCAACTTTCACATCCATACATGACCACAAGAAAAACCATAGACTTGACTAGATGGACCTTAGTTAGCAAAGTAATGTTTCTGCTTTTGAATATGATATCTAGGTTGGTCATAACTTTTCTTCCAAGGAGTAAGTGTCTTTTAATTTCATGGCTGCACTCACCATCTGCAGTGATTTTGGAGCATAAAAATATAAAGTCTGACACTGTTTCCACTGTTTCCCCATCTATTTCCCATGAAGTGATGGGACCGGATGCCATGATCTTCGTTTTCTGAATGTTGAGCTTTAAGCCAACTTTTTCACTCTCCTCTTTCACTTTCTTCAAGAGGCTTTTTTGTTCCACTACACTTTCTGCCATAAGGGTGGTGTCATCTGCATATCTGAGGTTATTGATATTTCTCCCAGCAATCTTGATTCCAACTTGTGTTTCTTCCAGGCCAGTGTTTCTCATGATGTACTCTGCATAGAAGTTAAATAAGCAGGGTGACAATATACAGCCTTGACGTACTCCTTTTCCTATTTGGAACCAGTCTGTTGTTCCATGTCCAGTTCTAACTGTTGCTTCCTGACCTGCATACAGATTTCTCAAGAGGCAGGTCAG
>SJYQ01000910.1:1702352-1786450 GCA_006410935.1 Redunca redunca | reverse complement strand
TGAGTGATCACACCATCCTGATTATCCGGGTCGTGAAGATCTTTTTTGTACAGTTCTTCTGTGTATTCTTGCCACCTCTTCTTAATATCTTCTACTTCTGTTAGGTCCCTACCATTTCTGTCTTTTATCGAGCCCATCTTTGCATGAAATGTTCCCTGGGTGTCTCTAATTTTCTTGAAGAGATCTCTAGTCTTTCCCATTCTGCTCTTTTCCTCCATTTCTTTGTATTGATCGCTGAAGAAGGCTTTCTTATCTCTTCTTGCTATTCTTTGGAACTCTGCATTCAGATGGGTATATCTTTCCTTTTCTCCTTTGCTTTTTGCTTCTCTTCTTTTCACAGCTATTTGTAAGGCCTCCCCAGACAGTCATTTTGCTTTTTTGCATTTCTTTTCCATGGGGATGGTCTTGACCCCTTTCTCCTGTACAGTGTCACAAACCTCATTCCATAGTTCATCAGGCACTCTATCTATCAGATCTAGGCCCTTAAATCTATTTCTCACTTCTACTGTATAATCATAAGGGGTTTGATTTAGGTCATATCTGAATGGTCTATTGGTTTTCCCCACTTTCTTCAATTTAAGTCTGAATTTCATAATAAGGAGTTCATGATCTGAGCCACAGTCAGCTCCTGGTCTTGTTTTTGTTGACTGTATAGAGCTTCTCCTTCTTTGGCTGCAAAGAATATAATCAATCTGATTTCATTGTTGACCATCTGGTGATGTCCCTGTGTAGAGTCTTCTCTTGTGTTGTTGGAAGAGGGTGTTTGCTATGACCAGTGCATTTTCTTGAAGTGAAGTAAAGTCACTCAGTCTTGTCAGACTCTTTGCCACCCCATGGACTGTAGCCTACCAGGCTCCTCCGTCCCTGGGATTCTCCAGGCAGGAATACTGGAGTGGGTTGCCACTTCCTTCTCCAGGAGATCTTCCCAACCCAGAGATCAAACCTGGGTCTCCCGTATTGCAGGCAGATGCTTTACCATCTGAGCCACATCTCTCCTACTAGTAGACAATTCCTTAATGGCAGGGACTGTATCCTATTAATCAGTGTAATCTCAGTATACCTGCTTCCGAGTACACAGCAACTGCTCAATTCATCCTGAAAGGATTGCTGGACTGATTTGTCCTATATATACTCTTAGGATGAGCAGGGCTTTTTGCTCGTTTCTGCCCTCTAGTCTAACTCCATCCAGCAGTTTCCCATCTGAAAACTCCCAGCTCTGGTCCAACTCTCTGCATGTCTACATTTTCTTAGCAAAAGTCTATTAGTCTTTGCCCTGCTTCATTCCATATTCCAAAGCCAAATTTGCCTATTACTCCAGGTGTTTCTTGACTTCCTACTTTTGCATTCCAGTCCCCTATAATGAATAGGACATCTTTTTTGGGTTTTAGTTCTAAAAGGTCTTTTAGGTCTTCATAGAGCCGTTCAACTTCAACTTCTTCAGCATTACTGGTTGGGGCATAGATTTGGATTATTACTGTGATATTGAATGGTTTGCCTTGGAAACAAACAGAGATCATTTTGTCATTTTTGAGATTTTATCCAAGTACTGCATTTCGGACTCTTTTGTTGACCATGATGGCTACTCCATTTCTTCTGAGGAATTCCTGCCTGCAGTAGCATATATAATGGTCATCTGAGTAAATTCACCCATTCCAGTCCATTTTAGTTCTCTGATTCCTAGAATGTTGACTTTCACTCTTGCCATCTCTTGTTTGACCACTTCCAATTTGCCTTGATTCATGGACCGGACATTCCAGGTTCCTATGCAACATTTCTCTTTACAGCATTGGACCTTGCTTCTATCACCAGTCACATCCACAGCTGGGTATTGTTTTTGTTTTGGCTGCAGTCCATGGGAGTAAGTTAATACTTAGTGACTGAACAACAACAATCTATAGTTTGGATTGTTTAGAAGATTGCATTGGCCAACACATTTAAGTATTAGAACGATGCTTGACACATATTAAAGTGTTCAAGAAGTAGTAATTTTTAAAAATACAAGTAATATGGTAATTACAGTTGTCACAAATTTATGTCCTTTGATGGGTGAATATGGATAAATGTATAATTTTATTTTGATTTGTTTTAATATTCACTATGAATGTTGTGAGTCAGGTTCTGTATGTATACTTCAATATATACCTTGGAAGTAAACTGAAAAATTGATGGATTGAAACTATATGCAACAAATATTTAATGAGCACATTCTATGGCACTTTTCTCAGAACAGAATATACCATGATGAAATGTGAAGTCCATATTATTACTTTGAAATTCCATGTCTGCTTCTTCATCAGTAAAATAAAGTGATTGAATTGGAAGTAGATGATATCCAATTCCTTATGGGCTTCCCTGGTAGCTCAGAGGTTAAAGCATCTGCCTGCAATGCGGGTTCAATCCCTGGGTTGGGAAGATTCCCCTGGAGAAGGAAATGGCAACCCACTCCAGTATCCTTGCCTGGAGAATCCCATGGACGGAGGACCCTGGTGGGCTACAGTCCACGGGGTCGCAAAGAGTCGGACACTACTGAGCGACTTCACTTCACTATTATAATAGAGTCTCAGAATATATAATTATGTGAAGGACTATACTGTTAGTGGAAAGGCATGCAACTGGAGCATAGAAACCCTTGGATGTTAGGCTAAATGTGTGGCCGCATTTGGATATGATGTAGAGAAGCATTAAACATTTTAAACTGATACAGTAAAAGTTATGCTTTAGGACATTTATTTGAGAAGTATTATATAGGTCAGATTGAATTCAACATTTTCACAAATAGAAATATCATTCACCCAAGGATGGGAAACAGTAATCACTGCTAGCAGTGTGCCTGGAAGAGACAGGAACTCCATGGAACTATGCAAAAAAGGCTGTTCAAGGTATAGCATGTGGCTGAAATAGGAAACCCCTCTAAATCTGGGCTTGTTTTGGTTGAAAAATATTTCTATAGGCATAGTATAGATGTGTATAAATGTGTGTAGTGTATGTGTATATAAATAAAAAGGTTTGTGTCTTAAATGATTTTCATGCCAGGAGCCCAAATAGAAGGTTGCATGGAGCTGCAAGACATAAACATGAGACTGCCTAGTTTATGCCTTCATCTGGGTCCAGGCATGGAGGCAGGAAACATTTTATTTAGTAGGACAAGAATTGTATCTGGATGCTGGCTCAGCAAACATTGGGCTTAGTGTGTGTCCAAGCCACTGTTCCCAGGAAACATCTTGCCTTCATGGACTGCGTTTGCTTGGGCTGACTGCCCAGGTTACACCAGCAATCCAGTGTAAGTAGCCACAGAGCAGCAGGCAGGAACATGACCCTTCCTCTGATAGCATACTTTCCTAGATTCTCTCCCTGAGTTGAAAGTAACTAACATGGACCCTCTGGATTAAGATGTCACTCCTGGGAGTCTGAAAGCAATTAGTACTGAAGGATTCTGAAGAAATGGAATAGAGTCTTTAAAAATATAACTTGAATGGAAGAAATGTGACTTAATTTTGTCTCTTATGCTGGTAAGTGGGACATATTGACTGAATTAGAATGGAACTCTGAAGGTGATAATATCATAAAAGATTAGGATCAAGCAGTAGAAGTATCAGAGATGTCAAGATTTTTGGAGTGAGACTTCACTTTTTGTGGTGTGAGAAATACTTCATACTCAAAGAACTGATTTATTTTATGTTTTAGTAGTATGTGTTGTGTCGATTTTTAGCATCGTGTCCAGTGTGACTTTTTCAAACAGTGTACCATTTATGTAGAATTTTATCACATCTGCCCCCATGATCCATCTGGCAGAGACCTATTCATCTTTGAAAATCCAGCTCAGGTGTCACTTCCTTCAGGAATCTTTTATAGACTTCAACAGAAAGAATTAAGTCCTCCTTCTTCTTTGATACTTTTATAAATGATGCACTCTTTTATTGTTGTCCTTGTCACACTGCATTTTATTTATTTCTCCTATTAGACTATGAGGTTTTTAGTTATATTCATGTCAGAATCCTCATTGCCATCAAAGTGCCCATAGAATGTATTTGATAAGTATTTGCTTAATGAATGAATAAAAGTTCAACAAATATATATTGATCACTAATTACATATTAGCACTGTGGCTACAAGAGTGATCAATAGTGATTAGAAGTTAATGATCTCTGTCCGTAGAACTTGCAGTATATATTGAGGGGGGGAGTTATATGAATAAAGTGCCATTTTACAACATGGTTTGTGGGGCATGTATCTATATCTGTATCTATGGAGGCACACAGGATGAAAGTGCCTCTTGTGTCCAAATATTTGAATATTATATATTTCCATCTTAAAAGTAATGATATTACTCAGAAAGCAATAAATTTTAAAGCTAAAAGGGGAAAATGGCTAGAACTGTGAATGCCATGGAAATCATAATGTTAAGCTTTGTGTTTTTGAGTGTGTACCCTTTCAGTTATATTAACATTGAAAAATATTTTGAATCCAACTTTATAAAAATATGTATTTTTTAATGTTAACTGGGCAGATAACTCTTGGACAATATACAGCTGAGAGACTTAAGACACAATTGTTCTTATCATCTGTACTTAAGATGTACGTTGCTTTTGTTCTGATACAGTAACTTAGAAAACACTTTAGAATGTTTACTTCTAGAGAATTCCATTCTAGGATAAAAGGTATATTTTAAAGTACTTCGGTGACTTAGTAAAGATCAATGGTCATGTTACATGACACAAAGCTTATATCACAACCTTTCCTCCCAAACAATCAAGTAATTGTAGCACCCTGCACCTTGTTGTCCCGTTTACTAAAAGATGGATTCACATTCTGTGGAGTAGAAACATATTTCTTTATGACTGCATCAATACTTACATATGCATTTAAAAATTAGGGGTGTATAATTAGCTGTGCATATGTACATATGTGCTTGTGTGTAATTTGTATGTTTCAACACTATTTGCTATGGATGCACATGAAATATAACTAGAATTCCTTCTAGTCAAAATTGTATCTGAGAGCACCTCTTAAGAGCAGGAATGAACATGTTGGCTTTTATCTTTTAACTAAGTCTACCTGACATAGTCTGTTTAATAAATTTCTTGACTTGTAAGTGGAAATGAAGTTGCAAATGGCTAGGCTACTCCCAGTCAGTTGTGTTCATCATGTAGGTTATTAGAGATGAAAACAATGTGTCTTGTTGTACATATGTTTGCAACATTTCAGAATAAGTTCTCAGAATGAGGACAGCCAAATATCAATCATGAATACAATTATCTTTGTGTTGTTCTTTCTCATATTTCTAGTATGTAGAGATTACTTTCAAAATTGGATGCTGCATTAAATTGTAAAGATAAAATGCTTAAAGGAACAGTATTACAAGTTAGTGTTTGAATTCTAAAAAATGTTGCATAATACAGTGAAATATGTCAACCGGAAAAAAAACTAAAAAATTAAGTATTTTGTTTCTCAAGATTATGCTCTGTTTTTTATTTGTTTCAATTTAAACTGACTCTTGGACAAGTGTGTTGACATGGATTCTGATTACTTTTTCAATTATAAAAGAAATTTTCCAATTTAGATAAATTATTTCCTGATAAAAAGTGAATGTAGAGTAACACATTGGATGTAACCACATGCCATGAATAACTCACTACTGTACCTTCTTCTTTTATTTAATTTTCTATATAATGACATATTAATGAAATGCAAATAAAGTGATAGAAAACCTAATGGCACCATATTACTTGGAAAACATGAGTCTCTTTTCACTGACAGAGACCACTGAAATAATGCAATTGTGGTTATAAATAAATGTAACTGATTTTTTACAAATTTAATCAGTTATTCTAATGAGGGATCTTTATGTCAAAGGACTTACCTAGGATGGTTTCCATTGCTCAATTTTGAAATTAAATTTTTGAAGCTGTCTTCAAAGCCATTTTTTCTCCCTGGTATAGTGTTTGAATTATTTCAATAAATAGTAATACCAACTCTTCTAATAGATAATTAAATCTTCTTAAACTTTAGCATTCTGAAAAAGTAAAAATATTCAGAAGGACTAAAAGTCTATAATACCCCATTAGGGTAAGGCAGTGCTCAAGCACTCCATTCATGGAACCAACTTTACTATTACTCATCTAGAAATGCTTCTGTTGCCAATATGTTAAGAACTAGTTTAGTTTTAAGAGACACCTGAAAGTCATAAAAGTTCAAAAAATTTTGACATTTGGGGTTAAACATGTTAGATTTAATTTGATTTAAGAAAGAAACAAGTCTGGCAATAAATGAGATATGTCATGTGTCTCATGAATTTTCAAGTAGAGGTTTTAAAATCATATTTTGAATCCTGATTTTCCATCAGTAGGCTACAAAAGAATTTTCAGGTAGGTAGGAGGTAATATAATTTAATAATTATATTCCTTATAAGAACTAAATTTTATTTGGAAATGAAGGATCGCTATTGTTTTCATAAAAGAATGAGAGAAATTTTAATTAAAATCCTCTTGCTAAGATCAAATATTCAGGAGATCAATTAAGAAATCATGTATCAGTGTTTTAATTATTTGAAGGTCTGACACATATTTGTTATTTATATATTGAATATATAAGGCAAATTTAAACTGCTTTTCATATTATATACCATGAATACAATACATTATATTGAGACTGAACATGTTCAGTTCAGTTCAGTTCAGTCGCTCAGTCATGTCCAACTCTTTGCAACCCCATGAATCGCAGCACGCCAGGACTCCCTGTTCTACACCATCTCCCAGAGTTCACTCAAACTCACATCCATTGAGTCAGTGACGCCATCCAGCCATCTCATCCTCTGTCATCCCCTTTTCCTCCTGCCTCCAATCCCTCCCAGCATCAGTGTTTTCCAATGAATCACTGAACATGTTAGAAATCTCAAGAGAGCATTGATTCCAACTGAAAAGTTAGAACAAGCTGAAAAACTTATAAAATCACGTTTTTAAAATGCCCATTGGAAGTATGGTTTTGTAAAGAAAATTCGTGAACTGACATTCAGAAAGTAATGAATCCCTCCTGTGAAAGAAGAGACCCATACCTCTATGCACCCTTGGCAGAGCAGTGGAAAGGAGAGGAAATAATATGAGGGAAAAAAGAGAATAGATGACCTTGTGATGAATTTGTTAAGGCTGGTATGGGAAGGCATGATCATTTAGAATACCCAGGAGCCTTGAAGAAAATTGACTACCCACAACTCTTTTCCAAGGTTCTTCACCAATTACTAATAAAGATCGAAATTGAAACTGGAAAACGGAAAGAAACCCTTTCTGAGGTGTATGAGCTTCCTGAAGTTGGAGAAAGAATTGAGGAACACATAATAGTCCACTCTAAGCCTTACACTGAGACCAGATAGTGACTGTCTATAGCTAGGGGTGAGAACAGAAGAGAAATTCTTCTGAGATGCAGGTACATTGAACCTGCTAAAGGGACAGAAAACCTAAGAGAAATGCTCTAGACCCTAGACCCCAAGCTCTGATGAAGGAAAGATTTTTTTCCTGCCATCATATCATTTGAATCCTGTGATAAACTGAATCTAGGTAAATTAACAACAAAGACTGAGTATGACATTTGAAAGACTAGATTGATGCTGGTGATCAGAGAGAAGAAGATGTGTACCCTCTCTTATGCATTAATCTAATGTACTTCAGTCTACTATTCTTTAGCCCACTATGCCTGGTATTCAATTAAAACTTCTGAAAAGTTAAAAACAATGTATAGCTAATATGCTAAGAAAGAAGAGAAAATGTATGCATAACAAATGTTCAATTCAAACAAAGAAAGGCAGAAAAACTATAGAAGACAAAAATATGAAAAAAGAGCAGGGGCATTTGCACCCCCTTCATGGCTGTAGATTTGTCAGCAGTAAGTTAAACTCTTAGTGAAGAAAAGGGGAGACCTGTGCTAGGAGTCGCCATAAATGTGTCCTATAATTCTTCTTATATAGAAAAAAGTTACTGTAAAGTTTAACTTTACTCTTTAAAAAAGAAAAGAAAGCACAAGAGCAACACAAAGAAAACAGTAACAGTGTAAATATATCAATAATCACCTTGAATATCAGTGGTTTAAATTTATCATTTAAAATATGGGGGTTATTAGAGTGTATTAAAAAAACATAAGTTGCCAACCTTTAAATATAAAAAGCACATGGTATAAAAGTGAATGGATGGAAAAAAAATATACCACCTTAACATAATCAAAAGAAAGCAAGAGTAGCTATATTATATCAGAAAGAGCAGACTTCAAAATAAGGAAAGTTAAAAGGCTAGAGAAGGGCATTACATAGTGATGAGTTAATTTTTAAAACATAATTTTTAATGTGTATATCCCCAACAAAAAGGATCAAATTACATGAAGCAAAAACTGATAGAAAAGAGAAATAGATGAATCTCATAGAGATAGTAGGAAGAAAATCAGTAAGGACATCATTGGATTGAACAACACCATCAATCAACTGGTTATAATAACATCTATAGACTACTTCATCCAAGAACACTACTTCATCCATGTCACGTTCACATGGGACATTTAGCAAGATAGATACATTCTGGGCCATAAAACACATTTTAACAAATCTAAAAGAATAGAAATCAGACAATATTTGCTCTCAGAAGACAAAGAAATTAAACAAGAAATCAGTAACAAAGATAACCCGAAAATCTCCAAATACACAGAGATTTAATAAAATACTTTTAAATACACATGTGTCATAGGAAAAATCTAGAGAATTTTAACATATGTAAATTTTGAGCTAAATGAAAACTTAGGTCAGAATTTGCAGGATGCAGCAAAAGCAGTGCATAAAAGGAAATCTATAGCATTGAATATATATATATATATTTATAAAGAGCAGTAAGATCTAAATTCAGTCATCTAAGTTCCTTCCTCCAGAAATTACAAAAAAAAAAAGAGAAAATTAAAAAGAAATAATAAGAATTAGAGTAGAAGTCAATGAAATGGAAAGCAGAAATTTAATAGAGAAGTTGAACAAGACCAGAAGGTGGTACTTTGAAAAGACTAAGAATATCATTAACCCTCTAGCCAGGCTAGCTAAGAAAAAAATAAGGAGAGAACACATATTGGTAATATCAGAGATGACATTACTATAGATCTCATTAAAATTAAAAGGATTAGAAAGTGAAAGTTGCTCAGTCCTGACTTTTCGTGACCCCATGGGCTATACAGTCCATGGAATTCTCCAGGCCAGAATATTGGAGTGGGTAGCCATTCCCTTCTCCAGGGGATCTTCCCAACCCAACCCAAGGACTGAACCCACGTCTCTAGCACTGCAGGTGGATTCTTTACCAGCTGAGCTACCAGGGGAGCCCACGGATTAGAAAGGAATACTATAAATAACGCTTTGGCACAAATTTGACCTAGATGAACTGGATCAATTCATTGAAAGACACAATCTGACAAAATTCACATATGAAGAACTAGATGATAAGAATAGGCCTATGTATATGAAAGAAACTGAACATAAAACCTAACTTCTCCTAACTTCTTCCTAACTTCTCCTATGAACCAATAATTAATGACCTTCTAAAACATAAAGCACCAGGCCTAGGTAGGTTCACTGGTGAATTCTGTAAAATATTTAAGAAATAAATAGAAATATTTAAGAAAGAAATTTACATCTCTTTCTGAGGACAGAAGCTGAAAGAATACTTCCTAACTTCTATGAGACCAACATTATCCTAACACTAAAGTTAGACAAAGACATTATATGAAACTACAAACCAATATCTTTCATGAACATAGATGTAAAAATTCTCAACAATTTATTAGCAAATAAAATCCAAGGAAGTATAGAAGGAATTTTATACCCCAACCAAGTGTGATTTTTGTCAAGTATGAAAATCTTGCTCAATATTTGAAAAATCAGATTAAGTAATTCATCACATCAACAGACTAAAGTTAGAAATCACATGATCATATTAGTAAACACAGAAAAAACAACTGAAAAAAATTCATGCTCATTCATGATAAAAACTTCCAGTTAACTAGTAACAGAGGATAACTTTCTCAACTTAGTAAATATTATCTACCAAAAACCTACAACTAACATCAAGGATGTCCCCTATCACTACTCCTTTTCAACGTTATGCTGAAAGGTATAGGTAATGTGAAAGGTAAAGAAAAGGAAATAAAAATTATACATATTGGGAAAGAAGACCTACAACTGTTTTTGTTTACAGACGATATGACTCTCTATGTAGAAAATCCAAAAGATTTAACCAAAAAATTCCTGTAACTAATAAGCAATTCTAGCAAGATTGTAGGATATAAAGCTAATACACAAAAGTCAATTGTTCTCCTGTATTCCAGTAATGGAAAAGTGAAATTACATTAAGGATACAGTATTATTTACATTGTGTGTGTGTGTGTGTGTGTGTGCACACGCGAGCGCATGTTAGCTGTTGAGTTGTGTCTGACTCTTTGCCACCCCATGGACTGCAGCCCTCCAGGCTCCTCTGTTCATGGAATTCTCCAGGCAAGAATACTGGAGTGGGTTGCCCACACTGAAGGCAGATTCTCTATCATCTGAGCCACTAGGGAAGACCATTATTTACATTAGCACATTTCAAAAAGATTAAATACTTAGGTATAAATCTAACAAAATACAGACAAGATCTATATGAGGAAATCTACAAAACTCTGAATGAAGTCAAAAAAAAGGGGAGCCATGCCATATACATGGTGAGGATGACTCAGTATATTAAGAAGTCAGTTCTTCCTAATTTCATCCATGGATTAAATATAATCTCAATTAAAATCTAAGTAAATTATTTTAAAGATATCAAGAAAGTGTTGTAAAGTTTATAGGGAGAGGCAAAAGACTCATAATAGCTAGCACAATATTGAAGTATAACAGTCAAAAAACTAATGTGACCCAATCTCAAGACTTACTATAAAGAAATCAAAGAACAAATAGTGTCACACTTGAGAAGGGAGTGGAGGGAAGGGAAGGACAGGGGAGAGAGAGAGAGAGGCGGGGAGAGTGGAGAGAGGGAACTGGAACAACAGAACAGAACTGAGAGCCCAGAAATGCTCACTTAAATACAGCTAAGTGATTTTCTTTTTTTTTTTTTATAGTATAGCTTCATTTTATTTATTTATTTTTGTTCTTTTATTAATTTAAATGTAATTATTTTAATTGGAGGCTAATTACTTTACAATATTGTATTGGTTTTGCCATATATCAACATGAATCAGCCACGGGTGTGCACGTGTTCCCAATCCTGAATCCCCCTTCCATCTCCCTCCCATACCATCCCTCTGGATCATCCCAGTGTACCAGCCCCAAGCATCTTGTATCCTGCATCAAACCTAGATTGGTGATTCATTTCTTATATGATATTATACATGTATCAGTGCCATTCTCCCAAATCATCCCACCCTCTCCCTCTCCCACAGAATCCGAAAGACTGTTCTATACATCTGTGTCTCTTTTGCTGTCTTGCATACCATGGTTATCGTTACCATCTTTCTAAATTCCATATATATGTGTTAGTATACTGTACTGGTGTTTTTCTTTCTGGCTTACTTCACTCTGTATAATTGGCTCCAATTTCACCCCCCCCATTAGAACTAATTCAGATGTATTCTTTTTAATGGCTGAGTAATACTCCATTGTGTATATGTACCACAGCTTTCTTATCCATTCATCTGCTGATGGACATCTAGGTTGCTTCCATGTCCTGGCTATTATAAACAGTGCTGCGATGAATATTGGGGTATACATGTCTCTTTCAATTCTGGTCTCCTCGGTGTGTATGCCCAGCAGTGGGATCGCTGGGTCATAAGGCAGTTCTATTTACAGTTTTTTTTCAGGAATCTCCACACTGTTCTCCAAAGTGGCTTTACTGGTTTGCATTCCCACCAACAGTGTAAGAGGGTTCCCTTTTCTCCACACCCTCTCCAGCATTTACTGCTTGTAGACTTTTGGATTGCACCCATTCTGACTGGTGTGAAATGGTACCTCATTGTGGTTTTGATTTGCATTTCTCTAATAATGAGTGATGTTGAGCATCTTTTCATGTGTTAGCCATCTGTATGTCTTCTTTGGAGAAATGTCTATTTAGTTCTTTGGCCCATTTTTTGATTGGGTCATTTATTTTTCTGGAATTGAGCTGCAGGAGTTGCTTGTATATTTTTGAGATTAGTTGTTTGTCAGTTGCTTCATTTGCTATTCTTTTCTCCCATTCCAAAGGCTGTCTTTTCACCTTGCTTATAGTTTCCTTTGTTGTGCAGAAGCTTTTAATTTTAATTAGGTCCCATTTGTTTATTTTTGCTTTTATTTATAGTATTCTGGGAGGTGGGTCATAGAGGATCATGCTGTGATGCATGTCGGAGAGTGTTTTGCCTATGTTCTCCTCTAGGAGTTTTATAGTTTCTGGTCTTACGTTAGATCTTTAATCCATTTTGAGTTTATTTTTGTGTGGGGTGTTAGAAAGAGTCCTAGTTTCATTCTTTTACAAGTAGTTGACCAGTTTTCCCAGCACCACTTGTTAAAGAGATTGTCTTTAATCCATTGTATATTCTTGCCTCCTTTGTCGAAGATAAGGTGTCCATAGGTGTGTGGATTTATCTCTGGGCTTTCTATTTTGTTCCATTGATCTATATTTCTGTCTTTGTGCCAGTACCATACTCTCTTGATGACTGTGGCTTTGGGGTAGAGCCTGAAGTCAGGCAGGTTGATTCCTCCAGTTCCATTCTTCTTTCTCAAAATTGCTTTGGCTATTCAAGGTTTTTTGTATTTCCATACAAATTGTGAAATTATATGTTCTAGCTCTGTGAAAAATACCGCTGGCAGCTTGATAGGGATTGCATTGAATCTGTAGATTGCTTTGGGTATTATACTCATTTTCACTATATTGATTCTTCCAATCCATGAACATGGTATATTTCTCCATCTATTAGTGTCCTCTTTGATTTCTTTCACCAGTGTTTTATAGTTTTCTATATATAGGTCTTTAGTTTCTTTAGGTAGATATATTCTTAAGTATTTTATTCTTTTTGTTGCAATGGTGAATGGAATTGTTTCCTTAATTTCTTTTTCTATTTTCTCATTATTAGTGTATAGGAATGCAAGGGATTTCTGTGTGCTGATTTTATATCCTGCAACTTTACTATATTCATTGATTAGCTCTAGTAATTTTCTGGTGGAGTCTTTAGGGTTTTCTATGTAGAGGATCATGTCATCTGCAAACAGTGAGAGTTTTACTTCTTCTTTTCCAATTTGGATTCCTTTTATTTCTTTTTCTGCTCTGATTGCTGTGGCCAGAACTTCCAGAACTATGTTGAATAGTAGCGGTGAGAGTGGGCACCCTTGTCTTGTTCCTGACTTTAGGGGAAATGCTTTCAATTTTTCACCATTGAGGATAATGTTTGCTGTGGGTTTGTCATATATAGCTTTTATTATGTTGAGGTATGTTCCTTCTATTCCTGCTTTCTGGAGAGTTTTTATCATAAATGGATGTTGAATTTTGTCAAAGGCCTTCTCTGCATCTATTGAGATAATCATATGGCTTTTATTTTTCAATTTGTTAATGTGGTGAATCACATTGATTGATTTGCGGATATTGAAGAATCCTTGCATCCCTGGGATAAAGCCCACTTGGTCATGGTGTATGATCTTTTTAATGTGTTGTTGGATTCTGATTGCTAGAATTTTGTTAAGGACTTTTGCATCTATGTTCATCATTGATATTGGCCTGATTTTCAACAAAGCAGCAAAGGCAAAACAAGTGAGGAAAAATAGTCTCTTCAGCACATGGTGCTGAAACTACTGGACATCTATATGAAAAAAAAGTGAATCTAAATATAGACCTTCATAAAAATTAACTAAAAAATGTATCATTGACCTAAATATAAAAGTAATTGATAAACTGGACTTTGTTAAAAGTGAAAACTTCTCTGCTAAAAACATTATCAACAGAATTAGAACACAAGTCAGAGATTAGGATAAAATATTTTCAAAAGACATGTCTGATAAAGGATAATATCCAAAATATACAAAAAACTCTTAAAATTTGGTAGGAAATGAACAACTCAATTAAAAAATGGGCAAAAGACCTTTATAGACAACTCATCGAAGAAATACATATGGCAAATAGCATATGAAAAGATGGTCCTTATCACCTGTAAATAGGAAAATGCAAATTAAAAGAATAATTGGATACCATTACACACCTATTTCGAGAAGGCAATGCACCCCACTCCAGTACTCTTGCCTGGAAAATCCCATGGATGGAGGAGCCTGGTAGGCTGCAATCCATGGGTCGCTAAGAATTGGACGCGACTGAGCGACTTCACTTTCACTTTCCACTTTCATGCAATGGAGAAGGAAATGGCAACCCACTCCAGTGTTCTTGCCTGGAGAATCCCAGGGATAGGGGAGCCTGGTGGGCTGCTGTCTATGGGGTCGCACAGAGTTGGACACGACTGCAGCGACTTAGCAGCAGCAGCAGCACACACCTATTAGGATGACCTAAATCTGCAAAATCAAATGCTGATGAGAATGTGTAGCGATAGGAACATTCATGCAATGCCAGTAGGTATGCAAAATGGTACAGCCACTTTGGAAGAGAGTTTGGCAATTTCTTATAGACCTAAACATACTTTTATATACCATCTAGCAATTGTGGAGGAGAAGGAAATGGCAACCCACTCCAGTGTTCTTGCCTGGAGAATCCCAGGGATGGGGGAGCCTGGTGGGCTGCCGTCTATGGGGTCGCAAGAGTCGGACATGACTGAAGCGACTTAGCAGCAGCAGCAGCAGCAGCAGCAGCAGCAATTGTGGTACTTGCTATTTACCCAAAGCAGTTGAGAATGTATGTGCACACAAAATCTCGCACACACGATGTTTATAGAAACTTTATTTATAATTGTCAACATCTGGAAGCAACTAAAATGTCCTTCAGTAATCAAATAAATAAATGCTACATCCAGACAATGAAGTATTATCCAGCCTTTAAAGGAATTGAGCTATTAATCCATGAAAAGACATGGAGGAAACTTTTATGAATATTAGTAAGTGAAAGAAACCAATCTGAGAAGGCTGAATGTTGTAGCATTCCAACCATATGACATTTTGGAAATGGCAAACAATGGAGACAATAAAAAGATCAGTGATTGCCAACATGATGCTGGTAGAGATATAAACACACAGAGTACAGAGGATTTTAAAGGCAGTGAAAATACTGTGTGATATTATAATGATGGATACATACCATTATACATTTCTCTGAACCCATAGAATATACAATATCAAGAGGGGTTTAAGAGGTACAAACTTCCAATTAATAAATAGGTCATGGAGGTATAAACCATAAACTACAGCATAGGGAGAATGTTCAACAATACTGCAATAACTATGAGGTAGCAGATGGCAACTAGACTTATGATGATCATTTCATAATGTATAAAAATGTCAAATCACCATGTTATACACCTGAAATTCATGTAATATTGTAGGTCTATTGTACTTCAGCTACAAAAATGGAATAAAAGATTAACAATAAATCAATCTGGATAAAGATTTTTAAAAAATGGAATGAACCCTCAGGTAAACTCTGGGCTTTGGGTGATTTTGATGTGTTAATGTAGATTCATCCTTGGTTAAACAAAAAAAGTACCATTCTGGTGAGTGATGTTAGTAATGGAGGAGGTTATGTGGGGATAGAAAGTGTAAGTGAGTCTCTTTACCTTCTTCTCAATTTTGTTGTAAATGTAAACCTGCTCCCCCTAAAAAAAAAATCTGAAAACAAAGAGACCAAAAAATAAGATAAACAACTAATTAATAGTGGTCAAGAAACTTGAATAGTCACATAAGAAAAGAAGATACATATATAGTCAGTAACATATGAAGATGTGCTAAGTGTTAACCATCAGTTCAACTCAGTTGCTCAGTCACATCTGACTCTTTGCGACCCCATGGTTTGCAGCACACCAGGCCTCCTTGTCCATCACTAACTCCTGGAGTTTGCTCAAACTCATGTCCAGTGAATCAGTGATGCCATCCAACCATTTCATCCTCTGTCATCCCCTTTTCCTCCTGCCTTCAATCTTTCCCAGCATCGGGGTCTTTTCCAATGAGTCAGCTCTTTGCATCAGGTGGCCAAAGTATTGGAGTTTCAGCTTCAACATCAGTCCTTCCAATTAATATTCAGGACTGATTTCCTTTAGGATGGACTGGTTGGAACTCCTTACAGTCCATGGGACTATCAAGAGTCTTCTCCAACACCATAGTTCAAAAACATCAATTCTTTGTTAATCATCAGGGAAATGCAATTTTATATCACAGTGAGATACCACTACACATTCACTAAAATAGTTAAAATGAAAAAGACAAGAGCAAATGTTGGGAAGGATATGGACCAACCAAAACTCTCTTATATTTTTTCTGGGTGTGTACAACCTTTAGAAAACATTTTGAAGGTTATAAAAAAGTTAGACATGCATCTTTCTTATTATCAATCAGTTCAACATCTAGGTACTTGTCAAAGAAAAATGAAAACATATGTCCACAAAAAGCTTTCTGCAAGTGTATAGATAGCATCACTATTCACATTAGTATGAAGCTGAAAACAACCCATGTTCCATCATCAAGAGAATGAATAAACCAACTGTGCATGCTAAGAAGCTTGAGTACTACTCAGCAATAAGAAGAAATAAACTAGTGACACATGGGAAAACATGGATGGATTGCAAACAAAATTATGTTCAGTGAATGAAGCCAGATATAAAAGACTACATACATTTTTATGAAACTTTAAAAGTGGCAAAGTTCATCTACGGTGATAGAGAACAGAACAGTGATTGCTTCCGGCAGTGTGGTAGTGGAGAGGGGCATGGTGAGATAGATTGGAAAGCGACACATGGCAACTTGCTGGCATGATGGAAATGTTTCATATTTTGATAGGGCGTTGGGTTTCACTGGTATATACATTTGTCAGAACTAACCAAACTTTATATTAGATCTGTTCTTCTACTGTATCTAAGTTATACTTTAATGTAAAAAGGCACACTTTATCTAATAACTAACACTGAATCTTAAAAAGTCTCTTATATGTTATGTTTCACCTGCTGCTTAAGGTAAAATGTATCATCATAACAGAAATGAGATCACTATCAAAGCTGGGTCATTTGAAGTCATCCCCTAGTATCCTAGCATGTAAGGGGTTACGGTCAGGGAGAGACAGGTAGATACACAAAATAAATTTCAGCTGTTGAGTCTTAGAAAATTCCTAGGTGTCTAGAACATTTCATACCCATCAGTTAACACACAGCTTTATTCATCTGCCAGTAAGACAGTGACAGCTTTATGAAGATCTTTGCCAACGGAAAAAAAAATGATTGATTCAAATATAGATTCATATATGTTATAAAAGATAGTATGAAACTTTCTCAGCAAGTTTTATGTTTATAAACAGTGATATCGTGTGACTTTCTGACTTGAATAAAAATCATAAAAATTTATTTTTAATTCTTTTACTGGTGATTATTTTTAGCAAGCAACTCATCGAAGTATATGAGCTTAAATGGTAATAAAATATGCCATCAATCTCTAGAGGCTGTGAAAAATTGTTTAATATGGCCCTCGTAGTTGTTATAGAGGGAAAAGTGACTCCATTTGAGAAATTCTTGTGAAACTTTGTATTGTGAGTATTTTGCCAAAACATTACTTGGAGAGGAAATTGAAATGGTATTTTAGAATATTTTCTTATCTAAATATATAGTCAAAATTGAACAAAAGATTTAAATAAGAATATTAAATTCCCAGTTTCCCAAAGATCAAATTATTGTCCTTCTTCTCTATTGACTGTCATGAAGGAAATTTATGTTTAACCTTTACTTCTGCTCAATCTGTGCCTAAAACTGTGGGTGGCGGAGGGGGGAAATGCTCTTTTCCTAATGCTTGGAGCTCTTCACTGTTATTGAAACTTCATGAACATTCTTCATTGCGGATATGTGGCATTGTGGCTACAGCCAGGGATAGGATGAGCAGTGATTAGAAGAAGCAATGTAATCTTGGTCCAACAGCTGTCTGTTTTATGATTTGAGGGATGCACTAATTGTTCATCTTCAATCATTGACCTTCAAAACTATGTTCATCCTCTGTGAAACAGGCTTAATTTCATCATTGTGGAACTCTATAATGCAAAAATTCTATTATCATTTAAAATCATATTATTTTATTCACATTGTACGGATATGAATGCTAGTGAGGTTTTGAAAATATTGAGTTTCCATAGGGCTGACTCCAACACTATTCTTTATCATATACTGTAAATATTTTCAACTTAATATAATTTTGGATATTACTGATTATTGACAAAATTGTATTTTAAATTTCCCAAGTTGATAAAGTTCTCAAGAACCAGGGCCTTGAACATAATTTCATGGGAAAAAAAAAAAGTCAACTGGCTTATCTCAAGGATGACTTGTAATCATTCTTATCAGTGATGCTTACACATTTTTTCTAGATTTTTCCAGACACATTTTTAGGATATCAAGTATAGCTTCAAGAAAATTAGTTTGGAGAATTTGGGGCTGAAATCGTTCTTCTTTGAAACAGGTGAGGGGACTTCTGTGGATACTTATATATACTTGTGAAGCTTGGTTAGTTTGTATTTTTGTAGGAAAAAAAAAATCAAGGCAAATGACTTGGTATTTGTACTCTGTCCTTCATATTACCTCACATAATGGGTTTGTGTTATATGTGTGATATAGAGTATTGCTGTCAAGATATAAACACAGAGAATAAAATTGCTTAGTTTACTATTATTGTATGTATCTTTAGAAGTTATGACATCTGATGTCTTCAGGGTCAACAGTATTCAGTTCAGTTCAGTTCAGTTCANCCAGACACATTTTTAGGATATCAAGTATAGCTTCAAGAAAATTAGTTTGGAGAATTTGGGGCTGAAATCGTTCTTCTTTGAAACAGGTGAGGGGACTTCTGTGGATACTTATATATACTTGTGAAGCTTGGTTAGTTTGTATTTTTGTAGGAAAAAAAAAATCAAGGCAAATGACTTGGTATTTGTACTCTGTCCTTCATATTACCTCACATAATGGGTTTGTGTTATATGTGTGATATAGAGTATTGCTGTCAAGATATAAA
Source organism: Redunca redunca (assembly GCA_006410935.1). Lineage (NCBI taxonomy): Eukaryota > Metazoa > Chordata > Mammalia > Artiodactyla > Bovidae > Redunca > Redunca redunca. Next base: position 1,767,309 of record SJYQ01000910.1, on the reverse strand, counting down.
CACAGAGAATATAATTGCTTAGTTTACTATTATTGTATGTATCTTTAGAAGTTATGACATCTGATGTCTTCAGGGTCAACAGTATTAAGTTCAGTTCAGTTCAGTTCAGTCGCTCAGTTGTGTCCAACTCTTTACAACCCCATTAATTGCAGCACACCAGGCCTCCCTGTCCATCACCATTTCCCGGAGTTCACTCAGATTCACGTCCATCGAGTCAGTGATGCCATTCAGCCATCTCATCCTGGGTCGTCCCCTTCTCCTCCTGCCCCCAATCCCTCCCAGCATCAAAGTCTTTTCCAATGAGTCAACTCTTCGCATGAGGTGGCCAAAGTACTGGAGTTTCAGCTTTAGCATCATTCCTTCCAAAGAAATCCCAGGGTTGATCTCCTTCAGAATGGACTGGTTGGATCTCCTACAGTGTTAAATTATTTTAAAAGTAACAGCATCCATGCTTATGCTATTGTTGTTACTACTTATCTTCTTACATATCATAATATATACTTATGATTTGGGTTTCCCTGGTGACTCAGATGATAAAGAATCTGCCTGCAATGAATGATACCCATGTTAGATCCCTGGGTCAGGAAGATCCCCTGGAGAAGGGTATGGCAACCCACTCCAGTATTCTTGCCTGAAGAATTCCATGGACAGAGGAGCCTGACTTAAAATTAGCATGTGACTGTTAAAATTAGCAAGTTAAATGTTACTCAGATTCTCCATATTCTTACTGTTTAAACTTGTTTGATTTGTATAGTTTATTGGCCCCATAATGTCCTTTTTTTGTTTTTTTCCACACCAGTTGGTTGTTTTTTTATTCCCCTGGGGCAGTCCCCTCATTCCCATTCTCCTTCAAGTGTTTTGGATAAGACACTATCTTATAGTCTTATTGTATATGTCTTATTTTAGATAAGACATCTATCACCACAGGGAGACCATGGGTCCTGAAAAGCTCAGGCCTGTGAGGGACTGGACCCTGGGACTCATACAGCAGCTACGACAAGAGATCTTTGTCTGAGGCTGGATGTTTGTGAAAAAAAAATCTGAGACCTATAGGGTTGTGGTTATTTTTGAAGGACCTGGAGCTGGGTGAGAGGGCCACCATTTGGAGTCTAAAGATGAAACATTAATTATCATGAAAGATTATATAGAAAAACAGAGACAAGTATGCTGTTACCCAGTCCTGCTGCTTGATTTATTTTTTTTTTAAATTTTCACCATCATGATTCTCATCTCAAAGATTTAATTACTTTTTTCAGAACAACCTGTTTTTATTGTATGGATGTGATAGCTCTTTGAATTTCTTGGAGGATAGTAATATTGCTCATTTTAAAGTTCCCTTCTAACTTTTTGCATCAAAATGTTCATTTGGGATTTTGTTTAATTTTCCTCCAAAGCTTGGTGATCTAGGGTTTATTCATATTTATAATATTATTAACTGAATGCACTCTCCCTAGGACAAATGAAAACCTCTCTTCCTCTGGCAAGAAATGCTCACAAAAAGTACTGGCTTCAGTTTGTGGGTGCAGAGAGTTTGTGGGTCCTTGGTATCCAGAGAGTTTGCCCTCTTGAACCTTTATCTATTGTGATGACTGCCTATGGGCTGCCCTGTTTTTCTCTTACTCCCATTTTAATAATGAGAGTTTCCTTCAACAAATGTCACTTTATTTACGGAGACTTAATAATAGTTTTTTTTTTTTTTTCCTTGAGGACAAACATTGTAGCCAAAACCTGAGATCGGGAAGACAGGGACAAATATTCCATAGCCTTTAAATTAATTGTGATGCCTACTGGTGGACAGCTTACTGCTATTCCAACACCCAGTCCTGATCTTGGGGTTATTCTTTGATTCTGTTGGGAAGATTTACTTTTGGGGATAGATCCTCTCTTTCTCTTCAACTAAGTTGGATTTCATGTTTGTTCTCTTTTCAACTGTTGTCCACTTTTTATTTTATTTTTTAAATATAAATTTATTTATTGTAATTGGAGNAATTCATTTATTGTAATTGGAGGTTAATTACTTTACAATATTGCATTGGTTTTGCCATACATCAACATGAATCCACCACAGGTATACACATGTTCCCCATACTGAACCCCCCACCTACCTCCCTCCCCGTACCATTCCTCTGGGTCATCTCAGGACACCAGCCCCAAGCATCCAGTATCATGCATTGAACCTGGACTTGAGATTCGTTTCATATATGCTATTATACACTTTTTAGAAATTTCTTAATTTCAGAGCTGTTGATAGCATTTCTATGATACTACACATTTATTTATATTTGTATATTTCTTCTTCCCAAGTTCATGGGCTTTATCAAAAGAAGCAAGGTAAAGGTTTTTGTTTAGCCATTTTAGAAAGAGAAGCCTTTCAGACAATCTGTTTACTACTATTGTTGCTAATCATTTGGATTCTAATTAATATCCTTTATAACTAAAAAAGAGTAATCTTAAATTCAGATTTCTTAATCTGTAAGATAATTTTTTAAATATGTTGAATAAATCCTAACAGTTTTCCAGCTCATTGGTAAGTTGGGCCTGAATCTCTTGATGCTGCTGCTGCTGCTGCTAAGTTACTTCAGTCGTGTCCGACTCTGTGCTACTCCATAGACGGTAGCCCATAGACGGCTTCCCCATCTCTGGGATTCTCCAGGCAAGAATACCGGAGTCAGTTGCCATTTCCTTCTCCAATGAATGAAAGTGAAAAGTGAAAGTGAAGTCGCTCAGTCGTGTCAGACTCTTAGTGACCCCATGGACTACAGCCCACCAGGCTCCTCCATCTATGGGATTTTTCCAGGCAAGAGTACTGGAGTGGGGTGCCATCTCCTTCTCCAGAATCTCTTGATGGGTCTTTTGCTATTCAGTGACTTACAAGTAATACTTACTATACATATTTTTCCTTAGGTTCAATCTATAGCTCAGTAAGGAGACCAGATATTTATTTTCAGGCTAACAATGGTTGTCAGTCTTCTTCCCCCAAAGACTTCCAGAATTTATGACTGGGGTTCTAGGATAAAGGATGGGAATCCAAACTGGCAATTGTTGGCTCACCTTCTGCATCCCTCTAAATTTCAACGAAACATAGAGTATTGTGACTGTGATTATGAATTGGAAATGATATATGAAATTTTTCTTCATTTCTCACTCATTGACCATTACCTTCTCTCAACTCATCATGTCTTAACTGAGGGACACATTCACTCTTCTTATCATAAAAAGCTTGGACATCTCTATCTGAGAAATTACACTGGACAATATTTTATGCAGAAATCAGTCCCTCTCAAGGCTTGTCAATTTCAATTTCCTCTATCAATTAGGCTTTCTATCTCTAAGGATAAAAAGAAAGTAAATATTGCCTTACTGAACAGGTAGAAACTTGCATGTATAGTCAGAAGATTAAGTTCCTGGCTGACTAATAAATGTAATGTGGAATACTTAATGCTGTTCTGGCTCTGTTAGAACATTCCAGTTTATGAGGAGGAATAAAGCAGAATAAACTGACATTATGTACCTACTGAATTCCAGGAATATCACTTTATAATAGGGACCAATAGATAAATGAAATCTAGGTGCAGTAATGCATTCAAAATTATTTTTTTTCTAGCAGAAGCACTGCTTTTATGAGATGACCACTACTATAACCCTAAAGGTATATACCCTGAAATGGCATCCTATCTATTTGTGTTAATTTAATCACTGGAAAGAAGGTTAATTGAAGGTAGGGTTGTAATGGCATAATGCCCCATTGTAGAGTTTATTTTGCAAAAGAAAATTCACTGTCATAAGAAACTGCCTCAAAACAAAGAACAACAACAACCAGTGGCATGAGAACATGAGGGCTTAGTGTGGTGTGAAGAAGGAGGAATATAATTGAAATGATTCTTCTCTACTAAGAGAAGGTAATTTTCCAGAACAGCACCATACATGATGATAATTTTAAGAGGAAAAACTATTAAAATTTAGTGGTTGTGGCATTAGCTTAATTGCCTAAATTAAGGACAAGGACACAGAGTTGATTCTGAGGCAGAGCTGTTACTTTGTTAATGGTTTATGATAACAAACTCTCATCAGGCTCTAAATCAGTGTTCTCAGAAATGTGAGCCCATAATCACAAAGAACTTTGTGGTCCGAAGAACTTAACAACACAAACAACTAAAAGTGTGAAGGTTTGAGAGTATTAAAATACTGCAATATTTTGTTGTACCTAGGTCAATACATTAAATTCAGTATGCTACATGGGAAAAGTTTCTGTATATACCCCCATATACATTACTGTGATGTCAGTATTTTAGAGAAAATGAAACAACGGTGTATGTTTAAGAAATTATTGAGCTGGATAGAAGTGGAGGTGATCGGCCACAGTGATTTGTTTTTTACAGATTTTGGTGCTTTCATTTATTGAGCAGTTAACTATGTATCAACTAGTCCAGACCCCAAATTTATTAACTGTTCTTCTGAGAGAACTCACAATTTACCAGTGAAGAAAACGTTGATGACAAAATATAAGGAAGAAAAAAGATTTAAATTGATACCATGACAGCCATTAGTGTCTAATAGAGATTGACAGGATTAAATAGCTTTCTCTGTTAGCCAAGTTCTCATTTATGACTTGTCAAGGTCACTTGACACTTCTACTTTAGATGGGGGAGTAAACAGAGACCTAAGGAAAAAATGACAATGAGATCCAAAGAAAAGGGATGCTTCTTTATGACAGAAAGTACTGAGCTAGGGAATATAATAATCACTTAGAAAAGACATGGAGACCTTTCAGCCACTGACAAAGCCAGTCTAATTATTAATGCACAGGAAGAAGCTACTTTTTCCTGTTGCATTGTCCATCAGGTTATCTTATTCATCAATGTGTGTTTTAAATGTCTTCTTAACTTTTCAATTAAATATATTCAAAACAACACCTCCTTCCCTACTCAATTCATTTTTCTTTCAGTTTTGTTCATATGTTAGTGTTTTAACAATTTCAATCATGTATATTCAAATTTTTATTCTTTTTCAATTATTTTAATTATTTCCCATATCTTTTTAGTTTATATTTTCAAAATGAATATCTTTAACGGTTGCACAGTTTTTGATCTGCTTAATGAGTAAAAATGGCAGCCGTCTCCTTCCTATTGGACACTAAGTTGTTTTCAGATCCTCACATAATGCTAGAGTAGGTACATTTAAGTATGTCTGTTCTTCTTGAATTATTTCCTTATGATATATTTCTGGAAGTTTATTATGTTTGTAAGCAATTCTACCATTCAAGCTGATAACAAATTTTTCCTACCATTTGTTAGAAGTAATGCCTGTTAATACATTCTAAGATGCTGTACTAAGTAGAGTTTAGTCCCCTGAATTAAAATTACTTCGATTACACATAATAAGAATGATTTCATTCTAAGAGTATTGGTGGTACTGTGGGAAATACAAGTGTTATTCATGTATAAAGTTTATTTCCAAAAATCAGTTCTGTTCAGTTCAGTCGCTCAGTCATGTCCGACTCTCTGCGACCCCATGAATCGCAGCACGCCAGGCCTCCCTGTCCATCACCAACTCCCGGAGTTCACTCAGACTCACGTCCATCGAGTCTGTGATGCCATCCAGCCATCTCATCCTGGGTCGTCCCCTTCTCCTCCTGCCCCCAATCCCTCCCAGCATCAGAGTCTTTTCCAATGAGTCAACTCTTCGCATGAGGTGGCCAAAGTACTGGAGTTTCAGCTTCAGCATCATTCCCTGCAAAGAAATCCCAGGATTGATCTCCTTCAGAATGGACTGGTTGGATCTCCTTGCAGTCCAAGGGACTCTCAAGAGTCTTCTCCAACACCACAGTTCAAATGCATCAATTTTTCGGCGCTCAGCCTTCTTCACAGTCCAACTCTCACATCCATACATGACCACAGGGAAAACCATAGCCTTGACTAGACGGACCTTAGTCGGCAAAGTAATGTCTCTGCTTTTGAATATACTATCTAGGTTGGTCATAACTTTTCTTCCAAAGAGTAAGCGTCTTTTAATTTCATGGCTGCAGTCACCATCTGCAGTGATCTCACCACCTAAATTAATAAAAAATTATAACAAACATAAAGCACATGAATATGTAATGAGTCATAGAGTTATTAAATAAAGGACCATAATAATTTAGATAAGAGATTATATTTTCAACTACCAAAAGTCAGGGTTATATTTCTGAACAGGCACCATTTGAAGTGAAATTTGCAAAGTGAATTTAGCAATATAAACATAAAATCGGTTACATTCACCTTAGATGGAATGAGCACTAACTCGGTGTTATAGGATGTGCAGGACTCTTCACGTTGTCCCAGAAGTGCAGTAAAGACTCAAAGTGAGAGCAAGAACCTCGTATTCTGAAGAAGTTCACCAACTAAACATTTCCTGCACCCATAAACCTTCATCTCATCCCATTATCTTTCTTCCTTTTCAGGCCACATACATGCAGAATAAAGGAGGGAGTTGGCTGGGAATGAGAGGTAGGCTACCTTCACATTATGCAAAGGGATGGCTTCCAGGTGAGTCACTCTGAGGAGTTGGGGGCATATGCAAGAAGGGATGGCTTCTCGTCTTTTAAGTATATGCTTAGGAGAAGAGGCCCAGATCTGCTCCTCTGACTGCACAATATAACTTTACTGAGATAAAATTGTCACATAACATTGTGTAAGTTTAAGGAGTATAGTGTGTTGGTTTGATACAATTATATATTCCAATATGATTACTATTGTAGAATTAGCTAACAACTATATTATGTCACATAATTAATATTATTTGTTTTATGGTGAGAAAAAAGGTCTAATTTCTTAGAAATTTTTACATTTATAATCATTTTTATTAAATAATGTTTTTATTTATTGTTGACTATAATCACCATGCTATGGATTAGATTTCCAGGACTTACTTATCTTCTAGCTGGAAATTTGACCTTTAAACAGCATTTCTCTAATCTACGTAGTCTTGAAGAGAACTGAAAAGAGATGGTAGGGTGTAGAGAAGAAATGAGAAATCGTTTGCTCTCCATGGTTGGCTGTATGAATTTCCCCTTCATCAGGAAGCTACCAGAGTAGATAGCTAACCCAAGAAGGCTGTTTAGCAGGCCTGAACATCCAGGCAGTAAGAACCTGTGGTATCAACCATGAATGACAAGAACCAACTCAGGGGTTGGGGTGAAAGACGTTCAGCCAAAGAAGAACTTTCCATGACAGTGAACCATTAAGTAGCAGGACAGTTCAAAGAACCCAAACACATGCCTAATAAGAGAACATTTTGATGCCAGCCACACAGGAGGCACTGATGATCAGTGAGTGTTAGCCAGAGAAACAGCAATTTATACACAGAATGCTGTGGCCTCATTCAGTCGAGAAAAGGATATTTGTCCTTCTTTCCATCCTGCCACACCACCCCCTTCCCCCCAGTACTGAAGAAGCTAGAAGGCAGAGGAAGAGAGATGTATTAAGAACAGCTACACTTAACTCTCCACTCTAATACCCTTCAATCAAATGTCTAAACCATGGTTGGGGGAAGAAGAGCACTTTGAATTATATGTGAGATTTGATTTTTAAACTGGACTGAACTCTTTACAAAATAAAAGGGACAGAAAACTTTGGGTTCCATTCATATGTCTAGAGAAAGAAAATAGGAATCTGATATAACAGTGTTTTTTTTTTTTTCCTTTTGAGCACCTACACTAAGGACTTCCCTCATAGCTCAGCTAGTAAAGAATCTGCCTGCAGTGCAGGGGACAGGGGCTCGACTCCCGGGTTGGGAAGATCCCCTGGAGAAGGAATTGGCAACCCACTCCAGTATTCTTGCCTGGAGAATCCCACGGACAGAGGAGCCTGGACAGAGGCTACTGTCCATGGGGTCACAAGAGTTGGACACAACTTAGCGACTAAACCACTACCACCACGCTTTCTAAAGTCCATGTTGATTTGCCAACAAGCATGATCCTTTGATTTACTCTTTGTGAAAATAAATATAAAATATGTCACATTTCTAGGGATAAAAATAAAGTTAAAGAGAATGAATAAAGTGAACTTCAAGCCACATGATGCTGATAATGAAAAAGAAGATGGTGATAATAGTAATGACAATAGTTAACCCTATTGATTATCTATTAAATGCCAGGCACGATTCTAAAAGCTTTACATACATATATCTCTTTTAATCTTTAAAACAACCAGTGGTGGTGATTTAGTCATTAAGTTGTGTCTGACTCTTGCACCCCCATGACTGTAGCCTGCCAGGTTCCTCTGTCCATAGGATTCTCCAGGTAAGAATAATGGAGTGGGTTGCCATTTTTCTCCAGGGGATCTTCCTGACCCAGGAACTGAACCCGGGTCTCCTGCATTGCAGGCAGATTCTTTACCGACTGAGCTATCAGGGAAGCCCCATTATTCTGTAGGCTGCTATAGCAAAAATCTGACAGAAAAAAAAATCCTTTAATCTTCAGTAAAAAATTAACTTTTCTCACTACCGATTCTCAGTTAGAAAAATTTAAATACCATTTAAATAGTGGGCATTGCTCTCGTTCAAACGTTGAATACTTTTGTAAGTCTATTTTTTGAACTAATTTTATGCCTAAATAGTCATTCTGCTTGAGTACCAATAACCCATGTCTCATGACATCCTGGCTCTGCTGGAAAGAGGCTGTCTCTAGAAGCAGTTGGCAAGTACCAAATTTATTCTGCCGCAAATTGTTTTTATAGCAGCCTGATGTTCTTCAATCTTTTCTTAAATTGAACATTGGTAAGATACAATGTAAACTGCCTTCTAGCTACATTGGATTTGCCATGCTCGCTCTCCATACTTGGAATTAGATTGAGTTTCATTTTACACAAAGGGTATTTTAAATAGCTCCAAGTATATGCTCCATGCTGCACACACGGCATATTTCCTCATTATTTCAACAATTCTTCAGTTTCCTCCTTTTTAAAAAACCAGACAGCAATTTGATTACTCCCTTTAGTCAAGAGAACCACTCATATTTTCAATGAGCACTCACGACAGGTTTTCATGGAGTATGCTTCAAGTCGCTGCTATGACAGGGATCCCTGTGAGCTCATTAGAGGGTAATTAAATCACAGAGTCCCAGTATGAATCTTTAAAAGATAACTCTAATTTACGGGTATATTTTATCAAAATAAAAATATGCTGGAGGAGGGAAACTGTTCACAGAAATACTTTTTCTCTGAAACACTTTTTCAAGGCAGCAATTTCCTTAGCAGAGTTTGCCAATAATCATCAATTCCTCTCCTTAAGCATGTAATTCAGTCTATTCTATGTTTTATTATGGCAGTGATGATTAGCTCTTAATTCTCCTCTATTTATTATATCAAATGTAGCAGTGACCTTAATGAAAGGTCAGTTAAGACAAAAACGTCAGTGCTGTACTTTTGAAGATGGACTCAAGTGGAGAATTCCAAAGGTCAACATGATATTTTGAAGGGGGTCATTCAAACATATATGAAGTGTTAAAAGAATATAACTGGAATTTCTTACAGTCAAATTAAAACAATAGAATATGCACAAATGGTTAAAGTTCAGAAAGTATTGACAGTGGTCTGATTTTACTTTTACTTAACTCTTGTGAATCCCGTAAAGGTATAAACTTTACCCTCTCATGCAAATAGTTATATCTTATTGATAGTATAGGTTGGAAGGTAAGAAATATTATCAATCATCTGACATTAGGCCTAATACAAATAATGTGAACTGATTTTAAGCTCTTTTTTTTGAGAATCACGTTGTCTTAGAAAATGTAGTAATTTTCTAAGCTGTTGGTTTGATTACTTTTGGACTGATGTAGCTGGATTGAAATAAATGGACACTTTTGAATTCTTTACATCATAGCAGTCTTAAGATGATGCAAGTCATAAATTTAATTGAGTCATACATTTTAAGAGGCTGTTATGTTCAGGGTTCTTTGTTAGGTGTGGAAATAAGAAATATTTAGAATATCCTATTCTTATCTTCAAGGGGTATACAATCCAGTAGGAAGAATAAGAGACCAAAAAAAGAAAAAAGGACATCTACTCTAACCTCTGACTCAATAATGGGATTATTCTCTATCATCCCAAACAAATGGCTCTCCCATCACTGACCACTGCCAGCTAAGTGGCTACCGCACTGCAATCTATTCTGTAAGTTTGAAACATAATTAGAAAGTTCTTCATTGTACTGAACTAAAATCTGTTTCCTTGTGGTTTCTTTCTATTGATTTTTCTTCTGGTCTTTTGAATCAAGAACAATTTAATTTGTCTTTTGCAGGATAGTCTTTTAAATATGTGAAGACCCTTTGTCCCCATTTGGGTTCAATTTACTTCAACAAACGTCTTTATTTTCTTCCAACTAAACCCCACTACTCTTCTTTAAAAATTGTATGTAATGACATTTGAAGATACTTCTGCCCCTTCCCCCATCTTGTCCCATTTATCTTTTCGTTAGGAGAAAAATCCCATGTAGTTTAAAGACAGAAACTTTCATACAAAGCACGCTTTACACTAAGTGTGAGTTGGAGGTTAGATTGCACTGAGCACAAAATGTCATAGGAAATCACAATGCTAGAAGGCTCTATATGCTCTAAGGATTTTTCTGGTGAGTCAAATCTTTCAAAAACTTAAAAAGTCTATCCTGTCAGTGCTCACAATCTGGATATACGGGTGTTGCTGATGCTGAAAAATGCAAAGCAGTGTTCTCTCTGCTGCAGACACACAAAGATTGCCCTTTCATTTTCATCTGCAGCTACCGTCTAAGAATCTGTTTTGTTTCCTCACAGTCTGTTTGACACCTTTAGTCAAAAAGTCACTCCATCTGTGATACTCTGTGCCATATTGTTCTGTCTGCCAGGGACGCTTCCTATTCATTCCCAGCTCTGCCACGCCACGTGATGTTGGGCTGCAGTGTCTTGAGAAAGCTTCTCTGTTCCACCTACTCTTCAGCTGCATTTGGACTCCCGCTGTTGTCTGTTTAATCTGTATCCCTCATGGGGCAGAGGTATATAACCACATTGGCCGTTGTTTTAGACTGATGGCTTCAGGACCTCTTGGAGATCCCAGATTGTCTCATTTTAGGCTAATTTTGTCTGGCTGGTGACATTAATAAGTTTCAGAGAAACTGCTACGGCATCAAGGGTATGTCAAAGACATAGCAGGCATCTTGAAGATCAGGTACAACCACTGCACAGATCCTCATTTGGGTCTCTCCCATGGGAAATGATTGTTAAATTCACTTTTTTTCTTGCCAATTAGCACAGGTCTACAAATCCAGTACAGACTGCAGAATCCAGAGATAGTTTTTGACTCTCTATTGTTCAAGATAATCATAGGTCTGAGGAAATTATTTTTGTAGTTTCTTATTTTCCAGGTTTATCATAAATAACAGTACCCATAACAATGACAACAAATTCCCTCTTAAAGCTGTGGACTATATTGTGCATAATAACAGAACTTTTTGACCAACCCAAGCTTTTCTTATCCTTCTTGAAGGAATTTTCACTCATGCAACAAGTTATCCCTGTCTTTCAGGATCTTTTCAGAACAGTATGTGATGGTGAGGACATAGGCTATAGGGGATATCATAGCTCTCCAGATCCAGAGATCTGGATTCTTATCCCAGCTCTATTGCTATCTATTGCAGAGAATTACAACATCACATGTGAAACTAGGGTAATCCCACTGACTTCAGAGTTATGCCAAGGATTAATCACATGTAAAGTTGGGGCTGAGATGTATGCAGTCCTTGCTTTGCACTCCTAGATCAAATCATGGTGTACTTTACTAATGAGACTGTTCTGTGCTCCACTGAAGCCATTCCTGTATTTGCTTAGCATCCTGGAGGTAGGTACTCTCTTCCTTTCACCCTTAAATACTCAGCCATTAATGATACAATATTTTTAGTAAATTTTCCTATGTAGGAACTAGGGCTTTGCCTAAGCTATGAGGCTTCCATGTATGGTTTACCTTCCAGAGATGGAACCGGGCTTAGAACCAATAACTAAAAATTTTAAAGTAGAAACGGAATTATTTAATTGTCATTTCCCCTCTCCAACATCTCTGTTCCTCTTCTCTTGAAAAGCAACAAAAATTTGAATCTAGAACAGGTCTTGGTAAATGTTTGCCTTATTGTTTTCCCAAATGTGTGACACATAGAACTAGCTCTGCCAGATGATAAATTTGAGTTGGTGAAAAAAAAAATGTTTACATGATCAAATAAGTTTGAAAAATCTGGTTCAAGCAAGATTGAAAAGGTGTTTTGGTTATAGGACTACATGATATTTCCAATATGCTATATAGTATTTATAAACACAATTAATGGGGAAGAGAAAAAAAATGAGTTTTCAAAATAGAACTAACCCTGGATATTTATTAGAACTTCTTTTCATTATATAGCTAACTGCTAGAACCACCATCACTTTTAGGGGCATCATTATTAAGTAGCTGACTTATTTTGGTATTTTATAATAGGAAGCTTCTCTTTTTATAGATATGGCTATCTCTTTATAGAGTAGGCCTGTTTTCTTACAACTTGGAAACCAGATGAAACAGCAGTCTAGATTCTATGAAACTCAGATCTTGATGCAGTATTCTTATAGCTGCTCTCTAGGGGTGCTATGAGCTATCAGAAAGGATATTTATTCATGAAAGGGGGTGAGACATCAGGGGCTATTAACTATTTGGGGGTCATCTCTCTGAGAACCTAAGAAAAGCTACGGACTCTTCCACTTAAAAAAATGGAAAATAATGTATTTCATGTATAATTGCAGGTGTTCAGAAGAAGTATATAACTAAAATCCTTACAATTTCAAAGATCCCATGCTAAGAATCTAAGAAGAATGTATCACCTCTCCTCATTGATAATGCCTCTAGTGGGAATATAGAGTCATTTTCCATTTAAGAGAAGAATAATTTCTAAATTACTGAACTGATACAATCTCAGAAGTGATGAAGAAAGACTAAGTCTTTAGATTCTCTAGTGGGTCTACCCAAGAAAAGAGTCACCTGCTTTTCAATCATCTTGTCAAAAGAAACAAAAGGTAACTGGAGATGAGCTCAACTCATACATTGAGGGTATTTGTTCATACCCTGCTTCCAGCCTTGGTTCTTGAAATAGATATCTATTCAGTGGATTGCTTCCTGTTCAACATCAATTTCCCCCTTTATCTTCTGATCATAACATCCTGCCTTTCCCTTTGAGGATTCAGTCTTCTTTAACCCAATTCATGTGATTCAAGTATGGCTGGAATCCATCTCAGCTCCAGAGTCTGGCACATAGTGGAAAGCTGGCTTGTCAGTGTCTTCTCTGTTTTGTCTGTAGAATGACTGGCTCAGGGAAGGATCTGCGTGCCAATTTGGGGGCTTATGTTCAATTCTCAGGGCAAAGAGACCTTCTTAGGGCTGGCCAGGCTGATAGGAGTTAGGCATAGAGCTACTGGTGTCCTTATCCTACTATGGGAGAAGCATATTTAGTGATGATAGAGAATAAAAAGTTCTAGTGGATAGAGGCCTAGCTCTGAGGGTGTCATATCTAGGTATGCAGGACAACTTCTGTTTTCATTTTCAAAACTACTCTCCACCTCTCTCCACTGGCTCCCCACCCCAGTGTCTTACTTGTAGGTACAAGTTCGAGTGCTTTCTGGCTTCCAGAGGGGTGGAGCCCTGGGGAGCGCTAGCAGAGTAAGGTGAGGTAGTTGGGCTTTCTCTGCGGAACTGTCTCAGGCTGGCTTGTCAAGATTCCTCCCAGGTTCTAGTAACTTCTCCCACCTCTCATATCATTGGGCCTAGAGGTGGTAATAGCTGTCCTCCTACAAAACCTGGATTAATGTACCAGTTCATTTTCATTCACTATTCCCACAATTTCATAATAGTTTTTGTGCAAATAAAACATTCTTGTTATTCTAATACAAGTGTACCAGCTATTGTATTGAGACATCCAGTGATACACTAACCTTGCCTACAATCAACCCAAACCTTCTGCATTTCACATGCATGAAGAGGAACATTCCAATTTGTGCTTAATAACATTTTGAGAAGTGTTTCTATCACTTGCAACTGGAAAGAGTCTTGACTAATACAATCTCTCCTAACCTCCTTGGGCCACCTTGTGCATTCTACTTGGAAAATAATTGCTTTAGAAACTTGGAAAGACACATTGTGAGAGTTAAAACTCACACAGCTTGGAATGTAATTCTCAAACCAATCCATCATGTCACTCGTGATCTATTAATCCTCAGCCTATAGAATTAAAGCAACTCTTCCGACCATGTTAAAAGATATGACCCCTACTGCCTGCATAATTTTAACCAAATTCTTATTCACACAAGTTTCTAACACATACAAGTAAAAGTATGAATCAGACCAAAACATACTTCTTCCAATTAGAAGGTGTGAAAAGAGCAAAGAGAAATGGCCTTTTCTATTTACTCAGCTCAGCAGCTGAGCAGTTCATTAGCAAATCCTTGAATGCATGTAGGTCATAAGCTCCAAGAAAGTGAAAGCTGTTTTATAAAGCAATCTCAGAAAGGCAACCTTTAAGTCAAAAGTACTATTCCCTGGTGAGGTTTATTAATTGAATCATTTGTTTACAAAAGGTGAACGTGGCGCTAAGTGACAGTACTGTTTGCACAGTGGCACCAATATTAGGAAGCTTATGTGTAATGCATTAGTAATGTAGAAAAAGATGCCTCCTGAGTCAGGGGTATTTGTTTAACACTTTGAAATCCTTTAATTTTAGCAACTCCCTGAGCATGAATTGAGTTAGCTTATTAAGGTTAAAAATAGTCTTTAAAATATTGCTAATGAGTACCATGAGGTACATACTATCATTTCCATCCTTGCCAGAAGCCTGTTTATGTGAATTCTATGTTGGTTATTGGATAGAGGAAAAGGTAAAAGAACAACAAAATGATGAGGGAGCAAAGTGTTTAGACCTCTATTTTTACTTCTATATTCTTCAACCAAGGTTAAATTCTACTAAAAGTGATTTCTAGAATGAAGACGACTTAATTTAATAATCTTTGTCAGTAAATATTTTCTCTTAGTTGAACCATAATTTTTTTGCAGAGATTGTGATAGGAGGAATACATATACTGGTTGAAGTTACACCTTTAAAAAAATTTTTTTTATTTCACCTCATAGTACTTCATGATATACTTTAGTTTTCTTCTCGAGTGAGTCAGTTCTGAAGTATTCCACTTTAGAAGTATTCAAAAGTTTATGTATTTTGATTAGTATCAAGTGACTATGATCATGTGAAGTTGTTTCCTGTATTTATAGAGATGGCTAGCTGCCCACCAAAAGAGTTTTTTTTTTCCCCTTCTGTAGTATACAAGCGGAGCTGGGAAGTGACTTCTTGGCCAGGGAATGCCTGTGACAAACCTTGCAGCTAGATGTGACCATGTGATTAATTCACAATGGAAGAGATGTGGGCTCTTCTGCACTAAGGCTTTTGGAAGCAGGCATGCCTCCTTTTTGCTCCATTTATCTTTAGAAAACTAGATACAGATGATAACAATGTCTAGAGCCTCAAAAAGAAAGGAATCTGGGTCACTCCCTGAATTGCCAAGTGGAGGAGAACCGCCCAAGAGTTACATCCACCATGGACTGTTACATGAGTAAGAGATAAGATTTTTATTACATTTGAGCCATATACATTTGACCTCTATATTTTTAAGCCCACTTAAACCTGTTTTAAAAGGTATATGATACAATATATCTTTTAAAACAGGTAACCCTGGGCTATCTGAATCTGGCCCCACTGGGTAGATAAAACTCCAACATGATAGAGCGCATTTGGCTGGATGAACTAGGCCCAGACATTGATGGTGTAGAAAATACTTCCCTCCCTCTTTCCCTTTTCTTGTTTGAATGTTAAATACAGGAGTATCTGTTTAGTAATTAAGGGGAGGGAGAGGAATTAGCCTTCTTTTTTGCAGGAGCCAGTCAGAGAATGAAAGGATCTGATTGTATGATGTCTACTCCCTGTTAAAGCACAAAGGATCTGAACACTCAAATGAGGGAGTAGAGAAGACCAGAAAGAGATACCACAGGCTGGGAACTTGACAAGTTGGTGGACCCAATTAGTTTGTTTGGGGCCAAGGAGATAGGGCCTGACCACGAGTTTTAAAGAGAGAGTTAGTCTTTCTGCCTCTGTCCAGATCTCAGCACTGAATAAGGGCAGCTGTGGAACACTTGGATACAGGATGCTGGGTCTAAACACTGGCATTCACAAGACACACACCTTCAGCCTGGGCAGTGGTGGGGCTGAAACCATCTCCTCTCGCCAAGACATAATAATAATGTTGTTTAGTCACTAAGTCATGTCTGACTCTTTGCAAGCCCATGGACTGCAGCATGCCAGGCTTCTCTGTCCATCAGGTTTCCCAGGCAAGAATACTGGAGTGGGTTGCCATTTCCTTTCCTAAGGAATCTTTGAGACCCAGGGATCCAACCTGTCTCCTACATTGGCAGGCAGATTCTTTACCACTGAGCCACCAGGGAAGTCCCATAGTAACAATGGCTAACTCTTATTAATCATTTATCAGCTGTCAGACATTGTCCTATAAGTCATAAGATTATTATTAGTGATAATTACTAGGAGGGAGGAAGGTAGTATTATCCTTATTTTATAAATCAAGAAACACTCATACAGAGATAAAGTAACTTGCACACTGTCATGCAGCTAGTAAATGGCAGTGTTAGAATTCAGATCCAGGCAGTCCAAATTCAGAGCCTGAGCTGGTAAATGTTATACTATACTTTTTTTTTTTTTTTCAATCCATAGAGAATGAATTTCCTGGAAGTAAGTGAACCTGTTTCCAAATTAAGCATTCCAGTCCCATGAGAACAACAGGCCCTTCCAGAAACAATCAAGAACACTTGGAGTGGGGAGGCTTCATGGAATTTCAGATAGGTAGAGGCTTCAAGGAGAAGGCAATGGCACCCCACTCCATTACTCTTGCCTGGAAAATCCCAAGGGCGGAGGAGCCTGGTAGGCTGCAGTCCATGGGGTCGTGAAGAGTCGGACACAACTGAGCAACTTCACTTTCACTTTCATGCATTGGAGAAGGAAATGGCAAGCCACTCCAGTGTTCCTGCCTGGAGAATCCCAGGGACAGAGGAGCCTGGTGGGCTGCCATCTATGGGGTCGCACAGTCGGAAACGACTGAAGTGACTTAGCAGCAGCAGCAGCAGCAGAGGCTTCAAAGTATGATTTGGACAAAAACATTAATACCACACTTTTTGATAGCTTTAGTCCAGTGAGTCCAAGGGACTTATGAATTTTATTAACTCATCATTTCCTCTGTAGGTCACAGTCAATGGAATTATGCTACAGATAAATGACAGATTCAATACTAGATGATTAATTATAATGGAAGAAATTAGTATAGTTGATGCAGAGTATCAGGGCATATTTGTATTGTAAAATAAAACTTCTGTGTTACTTATATTTAACAGAATAGTAGAGCAAAAGAAGAAAACTGTACATTTGACAGTGAAAGGCAAAATAGATTTCTACAGTGACCAATTATGTTACTCACTGGAACATTACCAATTATGTTCCTTTGGGGTTAAGGGTGACTTCCTCTCTGAATGTCTTATTTATGTGAACATAAATGACTCATGGGGCTAATCTGGCCACATATTTCCCAGAGGACGGGGTGGACCTGAGTCTGTTATTTCTGCTGATCCTATTTTACTCTCTTTGCAGCTGAAAGATTGAAAAATACTGTATTTCTTGTTACAATATTTTTTTTTTCAGTACTAGGAAGGCTAATTCTGGATGTGTTAAACACTAGGTGTCTATTCTGAGCTTTCAGAATGACTGTGATGATGGGCTGGGAGGTGATGGTGGGGCTGAGAGGTGATGCCCCATGTTGATCTGCTCTCGCATTTACCTGGATGATTGGTGGGTCTGGGCCTTCTCTCTAATCTCTCAAATATTACCAAGGAGCTCTAGGTAATATCCCACCAACACCGGGTATAATTCCCCCTTGTAAGACTCTCCCTCCTAGCTTCTCCACTTGCCCCTTCTCAGTCTGTTTTCCATCCAACAGTCAGGTGATCTTTTTTGTAAAATGTGAGTCCCATCCAGTCACTCTTTCTTCTACCAAAAACTCTCCAATGGCTTTCCAGCACACTGAAAAGTATCCAACCATCTTACAAAACCAGGCCCTGTATGTTTCTCTGGCATAACTGGCTAAAACTCACCCCTCACTCTTCAGGGCCTCTGTCCTCCTCAGTATACCAAGCTCAATCTCTGCTTGATCCACCCAGTAGTTTCATCTGGTGGCTCTTTCCCTGATGCCTGTGGCTCACTCTCATGTTCCACTTAGGGCTCCTCTCAAATGCCCTTCCTCAGAAAGGGCTTCCCTCACTGTCTCCTTTCAAATAGCACCTTGGACACCATGCAACATCTTACCTTGCTTCATTGTTCTTCATAACTTGTATCACTACTAGGCTGGGTCAGGTGGGTCTTGTTCCCCATAGCAAAGACATCAGGGACTTTGAATGAAGTTATTTGCTCAACTTATCTGCTTATAGCTTCATCTAAGTTATGACTTGACAGGACCACGTTGGCTATTTTGTTGAAATTCAAGAAGGCATAGGGTGGGAATTAGAAGCTAATATGTTAATTCAAGTGAGAGGTGATGGTGCCTTGGACCAGGGTGGAAGGGATGGAAAGAAGTCAGACTCTGGATGAAACAGAGCTAGAATTGACATTCAGTGTGTACTTTGCTCATGGAAAAGTATTAGAGAGAAATACACTTGTGAATGCCTGCAACTTGCCTGATCCATAAGGCCATGTGGCCCTATGGGCCTCTTCAGAGTGAGAGCTCATTAATATCTCCTCACAAGCTCTTTTCTCCACCCACTCCTGATGAGTCTGCTCCTATTTGAAAGCGTTTCCCTTGCATATACTTCTGTGGAATTAAGCTGTGTTTATGTTTAGTTCACTGAGAGTTACATGTTCCAGTTAGAAAACTCACCAGTAAATCCCTTTCTTACTTTTTAAAGAATTAAAATTATTCTCTTTTTAAGAATTACAATTACTTCATATAGGTGAATTTGATCAAAAAGGTGCTTGCTCTCCAGCTTTGCATTCTCAGTTGTTACCTCCACCTCTGTTTCAGGAAAAAGGGTATAACCACTAGCCATGTGGACTCTATCATAAGGTTTAGAAAGGAGAAGAAGGCTCAGTGATAATTTCTATTGAAAAAATCCTCTTTGAAAGATTACTATTATCATGCATTTGCTATACATTAGATTTAGGGATTTTTATTTTAATGACTTTTGGAGATACTTAATCTCACAGAACTAGATTACTAATTACTGTACTGTGTTGTAGTAGGAAAAACAGCAAATTACTCAAATTTTAATTATGATATTCAATTTTGAACAAGTGTATAATAATTGACTTTGTGTGCAATAATTGATTTGTCATTTAAGCAGTAATTTTTTATGCAAATAGAGTACTTTATATGTGTGAACCAGTTATTATAAAATTAATTACTGAATATAATATCTTGCAGAACTGACTATCAAGAGTTCCTCTAGCTGGTTTATCCATTCATGCAAAAATCTGGGTTTTTATGTACAGTGATGAGCTTTATAACCAAAGGAAACTAAACTACATTCTACATGCCTGCTAAATGTGCCTTTCATTGTAATTATCCTTTTCAAGTGCTTTATAAACACTTTTCCTCAAGGCTCTCCATTAATGAATCTTCAGAGTATCCCTAAAAGCTAGTTAAGCATTTTAAATCTTCCACATTTTGGAGATATGGGAATTCATTCTATAGTTATAATTCACTTTGTGGTATCACTAATTATATTTGCTGGCCTGAATTCCCTTCTATGAGGCACAAATTTTTTCTGTTTTTTCTTTTTTTTTTTTTTTCTCTCTTAGAGAAATCAGAGAAAATTGAGGATAGTGAATGGGTCTGTTACTGAGGCACAGACTCAAGGAAGAAAGGAATCCAGAAGATCCATGAATATTTGTGTAGATCAGCACAGCACATGGCTTCATATGCTCATCATAGCACAGCCAAGACAGAACTCTAGAAACTTCTGAGATCTTCTTTACATTTATCAATAAACTCCTCAGATTTTTAGTCAACTTAAACTAGGTTTGACATCATTTTTTCCCAATCCCAATGCTTGGCCCTAAGGTTGCCACTAGGAGAAGTTGAACAGTCACCTCTAAAACAACTTTTAAAGCCAAAGATGCTCATAATTGAGGATCTAGAGTCTAATTAACTGCAATTGCACATTGTTTTGGCCCTCAGATCTATTTACCTTCCCTAATACTACCAAGAATTTAGTGTTTCTTTGTATGGTTTGGCTTTTCACATTAGCAGGATTGCTTCATAAGATGGGGATTATTTGTGTTTGTTTACCAGTATCCCCAACATCCAGAACAGTGTCTATCATACAATAGGTGCTTAATAAATATTGCTGAACAGGTAAATAGTTATAACACATCTTCTTTTAAATTGTTAAGAACTAAAAATGCTATTGGTATTATAAATAATGAGAAATTTTATATTGAGTAGGTTTCCTTTCAAGGCCAATACTAAAAATATGGAGTATATTATAGGAAAGAAGTTAAAATTGACTTTTTTCTGAATACTTGTCAAGATCATACATAAAGTCATATTTCAAAGTTATTAAATGATGGCTAGCACTAATAAGAATTTCTCATCAAAGGAAGTTACACTGAAGACAGTATTACAAAGTGGTTGGTGGCAAGTAGGGTAAAAATAATTTAGGTTCTAATCTCAGTCCTATGATTTAGTGCCTGTTCAGTTTCCTTATCTTCAGCCTTCCTCGCTGCCAGCCCTCTTATAGGGCAAGTTTTTCTACACCTGCTAACTCATCTCCATGAGATATCAACTGATAGTCCTCTCAGTCTCCTCATCTGGAAAGTGGGGATAGCAATGTCCCAGAGCTGTTTAGTGACTAGTTTCCATCATCTAGTTGAACACTGCCATATGTTTCTAGGAACATGACTATCATTAAATAAATACTAGATATGATTACTATACATTTTATTAGAAGACATGAATACCACATATTGGACCCATGTCTGATCTTTATAAATGAGATCACTTTCCACATATAATTCTCAAATACAGATTATTGAAATCATCACATCAACATCCTAAGGTGTTCATTAGGGAAAAGAAATCTTAAATTCAATGAATATGAAGTGTTTCCTCATATATGTTCATTTTAGGCCAATGACCTTACAGATTGTTGATTTTAGATACATTTGAGGGAGATTTCCCAATAGAAGTAAGAGTTTTCTCATCTTGTTTTTCTTTGCTCCTAAATGTATTCACTGTGACTGAGCCATCCCTGGATGTTATTGACCTTCTTTCTTGTGACCTCTGTCCAAAAACTATAAAACATAAAATTATAACTTTCTTCCCATTAAAAACTCTGTCGATGGAACACAGGACATGGAAAATCATGAAACAGGTGGAATTTAGACTTGAGGGTCTTCTCTTATCCAATCAGCCCATCCTGGTGTCATTCACTGAAAACTGGTGCCCACTAGGCCAAATTCCTACACTGTTATCAGTTCATACTCACTGAGGTGATAACTGATAATCACTCAAGGAGTTGTTCTCCAAATGAATATTTGAGTGTAGCAGGGACTTTGAATACTGAAAAAAAAAAAAAAATCAGGACACCCCCCCCAAAATAAATCCCTAATTGTGTGCTTATAGGCCTCTGACACACCATAGGAAAGATGATAGGCGTGTGGGCAGGGTTTCTTCAAGGTTCCCTTAAACATCACTTGTACTTAACCTTTCAAATAATAATGAATATCATTTTATATTTTACCACCTCAAAATGTTTTGACATGCAATATTTCATGTGATCTTACACCATTCCAGGATAGCAATTAGGGGAATGTTATCCTCACCTAACAAATAAAGAGTCTAAAATATAATGGAATTAAGCCATTTCCTCAAATGACTTATTTTTAATATAAATTTGTTTATTTTAATTGGAGATTAATTACTTTACAATATTGTATTGGTTTTGCCATACATCAACATGAATCAGCCACAGGTATACACAATATTCCCCATCCTGAACACCCCACCCTCCTCCCTCCCCTACCATCTCTCTGGGTCATCCCAGTGCACCAGCCCCAAGCATCCAATATCATGCATCAAACCTGGACTGGTGATTCGTTTCATATATGATATTATACATGTTTCAATGCCATTCTCCCAAATCATCCCACCCTCTCCCTCTCCCGCAGAGTCCAAAAGATTGTTCTATACATCTGTGTCTCTTTTGCTGTCTCGCATAGAGGGTTATCATTACCATCTTTCTAAATTCCATATATATGCGTTAGTATACTGTATTGGTGTTTTTCTTTCTGAGTTACTTCACTCTGTATAATAGGCTCCAGTTCCATCCACCTCATTAGAACTGATTCCAATGTATTCTTTTTAATGGCTGAGTAATACTCCATTGTATATATGTACCACAGCTTTCTTATCCATTCGTCTGCTGATGGACATCTAGGTTGCTTCCATGTCCTGGCTATTATAAACAGTGCTGCGATGAACATTGGGGTACNCAATATCCTGGGAGGTGGGTCATAGAGGATCCTGCTGTGATGTATGTCGGAGAGTGTTTTGCCTATGTTCTCCTCTAAGAGTTTTATAGTTTCTGGTCTTATGTTTAGATCTTTAATCCATTTTGAGTTTATTTTTGTGTATGGTGTTAGAAAGTGGAATTAAACCATTTCCTCAAATGACTTATTTAGTGACAGATTTTGTAAAGTCTTCCTTGGTGGCTCAGATGGTAAAGAATCTCCCTGTAACATGGGAGACCCAGATTCGATCCCTGGGTTGGGAAGATCCCCTGGAGAAGAGAATGGTTATCCATTCCAGTATTCCTGCCTGGAGAATTCCATGGACAGAAGAGCTTGATGGGCTATAGTCCATGGGGTCGCAGAGTTGGACATGACTGAGTGACTAACACTTTCTTTCCCTTCTTTGTAAAATCTGGAAGCTTTTTACCCTATATTCTTATAGCTATTATTGACCTTTTTCTTTCTATCATGATACTATAGAACCTACCCATTAAAATATTGCCAGAACTCAAGCATTTATTTTTGCCTCAGCTGCTAACACCCTAATCTAAGTCACTATCATTTTTCATCCAAATTGTGCATTAGTTCACCAACTGGCTTTTTTGCTTCTGCCATTATCTATTATTTCCCACAAATCAGCCCAAAGGATTCTTTTAAAAAATAGGTCAGGTCATCCCATTGACTCACTTAGCATCTCCAATGACTTCCTATCTAACTCAGAGTAAAAACCAGTATCCCTATAATGATATTCAAGTCCTGGGGTGCTCCATGTATTTGATAGGCTCCACACTGCATGCACCAGGCTGAAGTTGCTAATAGAAACTGAAATCCACTCATCAATCACAAGTCCTGGTGTTGACTGATGCACCTTTTCCTAGGTCTCATATAGGTGCCATATGGGCCAGCAGGAACCGTTTACCTGAATCTCCTGGATCTTACCAGGCATCACTGATGCCCACTCCATGCTCCCCCAGTGCCAATCACTCCTGCCCAGCCACACTGACCTCCTTGATCTTTCCTGAACATACTAACTGCCAAACATCATATGAGCAGTGTTCTTTGATTATACACTTGTAGGGGAAGAATGTTGTGGAAAGTTTTATGACTTTATCAAGACTGCCATTTCCTGAGACCCATAGGCAAAATATGTATCTTCTTGGGAGGGACTAGATCAATTTTCAAAAATGCACTACAAATATAGCTTCTGAAGGGAAAGGAACCAGTAGGAATAACTGTCCAGATAAAGCAAAGGGACCCCAACACAGGTCCAGTAACAAGAGAGGCAGTGCAGCTACTGAAACAAAATCATATAGAGGTTAGTAAGGAGCACTTATTCCAGTACAACCTTTAAGACAGCCACTTTGGCATGGTGTGTTATTCAGGGGAAAAATTACTCAGCACACGAATATGACGTAAGACAACTGTTGATCCTTAGAGGCCAAGCACCCCATTATGAACCTTGCAAGAACTTGAATCAGTTAGAAGACTGATGCAAAATGAATAGAGTCTACAGTGCTGTGCAAGAATCAATTCCAACAGCAGCATCACGTGCATCAGGGTGCTTTAGTAGGCTAATTAGATATTCATGTAGCCATGAGAAATATCTAGAAATAGATCCCTTTGTATTGAACAAAGTACAAAGAAATTATTTGAAAGTGCATCAAAGACTTATACCTGGACTTTAATAGTAAGTTCTGTTAGGGACTTTGCTACTCAGAAGTTTAAGTTCTTCTTAGACCACTAAGAGGGAAGAATATTGCACCGAGTTTATAAAAAGACTCCCTAAGTGTTGCTAGTGGTAAAGAACCCACCTGCCAATGCAGGAGATGTAAGAGACATAGGTTTCATCCCTAGGTTGGGAAGATCCCCTGGAGTAGGAAGTGGCAACCCACTTCAGTATTCTTGCCTGGAGAATCCCATTGACAAAGGAACCTAGAGGGTATGGTCTATAGATTTGCAAAAAGTTCAACACAACTGAAGCAACTTAGCACAGCATAGCAAATATGTATATAAGCCTACACACATACACACACACACACACACACACACTTTTGCTTGTACACATACTGTCACGTTCATATATATATATATATATATATATATAAACTATATAATACATAGTTATATATAATACACTAAAAGTAGTTTATATCTGCATCTTCTTCTTGGTATAAGAGGGAACGGAACATTTCTAAGATTGTGCAGCATGCATATAAGATGATATGTTTTTCAAGGACTTTGTGTCTACTGAAAGCCCTGCTATAACACATGTGATGCCCACTAAGACATTCTGTGCTCTTCCCCTTGGGATGTTTCTGTGCTTATGCACAGGGAAGGAGAGGATGCAAGTTGATGATTTAAAGCAGATGTTCCTGGTGTTAGGTGGTAAATAAGAGGATTGTCAAGTGTATGATCCCATAGTTAAAGTAGCCAACAAGACCTTTGAAAAAGGTCTGCCCAATCTTACTTTCTGAAATCCACCAAATTAACAAAATAAGAATAAAATTTAATTTTCATTGAAACAGATGGAGTGCTCCAACTTCAAGTTACAGACCCCAAAGAGTACTTTCTGATACAGCACTGAAAGAAGTTTAGTAAACTTGCCTAGTTTACACGTTTTAACCATTTCCTACCTAAACTATACTTACTATTAATATCTTCCACCCTAAAATACTCTTATGACTGGCCCCAAAATATTTTAAGTACTCTTTTCTAATCTTCTACCCATGATGTGCTACTGAGATGTTGTCAAGGTGTTGCCCTCCTTTGCTCAGCTCTTTGATAGACCCAGTTTTGTGAAGTCAGTATATATTCCCTGTCTCTGTATGTGGGCTCCAAAAAATTATCTTTGGATGGAGTTTGCCCTTTGTCTTAGTTTAGGCTGCTATAACAAAAATACAACTGACCCAGTGGCTTAAACAAGAAGCATTTATTTCTCACAGTTCTGGAGGTTTGGCAGTCCGAGATAAGGTTGGCAGATTTGGTGTCTAGTGAAAGTCTATTTCCTGATTCATAGGAACCAAGTCCTCTTACTGTCTCTTCACATGCTGAAAGAGGGCTAGAGGGCCTCCTCCTAGGTCTCTTTTATAAGAACTCCAATCCCTGATAACCCAATGTGCATGTGTGTGTGCTCAGCTGTGTCCAACTCTTTGTGGCCCTGTGGACTATAACCCACCAGGCTCCTCTTTTCCTGGATTTTTCCAGAAAAGAATACTGGAGAGGGTTGCCATTTCCTACTCCAGGGGATCTTCCTGACCCAAGTATCAAACCTGCATCTCTTGCATCTCCTGCATTTGCAGGCAGTCTTTATCACTAGTGCCACCTGGGAAGCCCTCAATAATTTAATTACCTCCTAATACTATTTCATTGGGGGTTAGGATTCCAACATAGGATTGTAACATATATATTAGGGGGACACATTAAATCCATAACCATAACCATTTATATCTAAAGATTCACACCTTCCTAATTTTACAAAATTCCTGTTTTAATACATTTTAAAATAATTTTCTCTATTAAATTCATCAGGCATACCAGTAATATTTCTGAGTTGAGTGGTAATATCTTCATAAATGGCATCTTCTCACTACTTGCTCTTGTTTTTGTCCGTTTTTAAATTTTTACCATTAATATCATTTTATCATGTTCTCCTTCCATGTTTGGATATTTTGCAATGTTGATTCTGCTCTTTGCGCTTTCTAAAGCGCTCAGTTAAAAATCGTCTTCAATGCTTTGGAAAACATTTTTACCAAATGTGTGTTTTGACTGTCTTTTGCATGCCATATTGTCTTTCCACCTTGTAGTTGGAGAAGTTTTGCATCGATAGCATACTAATTTTTTTTTCTCTTAGTTATTTTTAACATATTCAGTCCTACATAAGTTTCCTCCTTCTGCCAAAAGAGTGTGAGTGGAAACTTTACTCTGCCCCATCTTTATCTGCTCATCTGTAAGTTTTTCCCTTTTGAAGTTGAAAATTGGAATGTTGAATTCCTTTCTTCTCTGGTAGGACTTGGATGCCCGAGGAGAGGAGAGTGAAAGCTGCGGCCTTGAGTACTTAGTCTGGGAACTTTGTCTGTATGTTCTTTCTCTTTAAATCTCTTTAAAACTCTTGTCTTCTAAGGTAGTTATGTGCTCTCTTCTGTGATGGGAAAGGGAACAGTCTTGAGATTTTGGCTTGATTTTATGCTTTGGTTCCCACAAGGCAGATTAATAAGAAGCCAGCTGAAAGTTTTAAGCTCCCAGATCTTTTCTTTGGTAAGTCAGTGCATTTTTCCCCTCAGATAACAGAGGTCTTTTGTAATTCAAAGTAGGTTGAAGGATATGGTTTTGTCTCTTTCCTTCTCTTATAAGCTTTATTTTCAGCATGTGCTTAGCTGTTAGAAAGCCAAGTCAGTGAAAATGCCACTGGTGGGCCTATTTCTACTTCAGTCCTGGCTATTATCCCTATTTGACAGTAAAGACAGACAACATAGGTGTAATGTTGTCTGTTACTGTCGTGTCTTCAGAAGCACAAGTTATGCCCCATTATTATTCAGTTTGAGGTCTTCTCTCACAGCCTATGAGTTTGAATGAGCTAGGAATAAAACCATTTAGCATATTGGTATTGCATATCAATATTAGGTTCATTTTATCTGTCTTGATACTCATAGTGTTTTCCATTTCATTTTCCTTTTTAAAGGAAACAGTTACATTAAGATATAATCTGATAACCTTTTTAATTTAAGCATTTTACTGAAGAAGGGCTCTTACAAGCACCTGTAAGAAAGAAATGCGTCACCTATAAACGGGGAAAATTACAACTGTCTTTGAATATTAGATGCAAGTATAAATAGAGCATTTTCTACATTATTTGGAGGGAGAAATGTGTGACTCCGTAACCTCTCTAGCCAGACAAGTTCATGAACATAAAGTTCATGAGTCAAGGAAATAAAATGCTACTTAAATATACAAAAAATTTATGAAATAGTCAACTCAAGCATGCTTCTTAAAAGTGTCTATATCTTATATTCTAGACAATTGAAAGATGAACCAAAAAAAAAAACCATGGGGAAGCTATGAAAGGGTAGGGAAAGAAATAACTGCTGCAAGAAAGAGATGAGAGAAATATGAGAGTGAGTGAGAGCGAGAGGGGAGAAAACCCAAATTAAATGAATTGTTCCTTTTAAAGTAGTTTGCTATCTTTAAATGGAATTTGGCCAAGCGATGATAACTTATAAAGTTCTTTGTTTAGGTCAGGAAAGAACTGATTAAACCATGAGCATTTACCTACTGAGGGATCACTAGAACCTGCTTTATGATCAGAATATGAAAAAAAAAATCTCCTGAAAAGTACATCTAGTTATGGAATTATACCACTCAATTCATGAAACATCTCCCCAGTGGCGATGCTTTTACATCTCGTAGTAAACAGAAAAGAGGGACAAAATATGATGTCCCCAGATACCCTGCTGGCTTTATGCTTGTATAAAGTTCTCATTTGCCTTCTTTGGCAACCATATTTCTTTCCTGAAAGACACTGCTCCTGTCAGCTTGGTTCACTTTTTTCCATTCCTCCTTGAAGTGTTAGGGGTACCGACCAGAGGAAAAGAAGCCCGACTAGAAAGTTCTCCAGTGTGAAATTGAACCCATAGCCAAACACTGAAAATACTCTCTTTGTGGCTCAGCAAAAGTTCCATTAACTTTTGTTTATTTCTGGGTGCCACAGTACTTCTTCTTGATTATATCCAGCCCCAGCTGTGGAAGTAATAGAAATGTCTTGTGAATCAATTAGTACATGTGAAACTACTGTACTACAAAAAATTTACAATCACCTGAGCTTGATAATATTGGTCTCATTTGTACCTTAAATTATACAAATTCAACCATCCTTACTGAAGACTAGCTTATTTTTTAAGAACTTGTAGAAGTTAGGAATCAGAACTAAAGAGCTGTGATTTTGTTTCTATCTATTTTCTCCTCCAAAACAAATTTTCTCATGGAATGGCATAGTTCAAGGGAACTCTTTTTCATTTACAAAGAACTTTTTAGTGTATTTGTGCATCATTTTAAAATCCATGTCTCCCATTACTATTTCTGTTTGCAATCCTGGTTTTCAATACTTAAAACTGATCATAATATTTAATATGGTGTTTCTAAGGTCAAAAATCTATTCTGGATAGGCAAATCGTCTGAGAAAGTGTTTGGCACAGTTATTGGCACATAGTTTACTAGTTTCTTTTATTTTTAGATTTTTTTTTCACCTTAAAATATTTTCTCTCCTTTTTGACAAATGTGATACCTAGTGCAGCTACTCTCCCCTTTTAAAACAGATTGCTATACATCTACAACTCATAAAAACAATAGAGATAGATGAGTATTTCACACATCAAAGAAAAGAAGGTTTGGTTTAGGGTGATTTACAGTTGGACAAAGAAAGCTTACCTCCTTTCCAGGCAGTCAGAATCTTCAATAAATCACACTATAGCAGTGAAGTATAATATAAATGTTAATGTATCAAGAAAGATGAAACCTTGGTGGAAATGAAGTATGTAAACCAGTTATGATTAATGTTGTTCATCTGAGCTTTTGGGGTATGATCCATTCTCCCATACACTGCATGACTCTATGATTGAAGGATTCCAGACTCCTATATGCATACCCAACTGTTTGTGCAGGGTGATATATAACACCTAGCA
Source organism: Redunca redunca (assembly GCA_006410935.1). Lineage (NCBI taxonomy): Eukaryota > Metazoa > Chordata > Mammalia > Artiodactyla > Bovidae > Redunca > Redunca redunca. Next base: position 1,738,012 of record SJYQ01000910.1, on the reverse strand, counting down.
TGCTGGTGGCCTTCACCTTCATTAAATATTCAGTTCAGTTCAGTTCAGTTCAGTCGCTAAGTCTTGTCCGACTCTTTGCAACCCCATGAATCGCAGCACGCTAGGCCTCCCTGTCCATCACCATCTCCTGGAGTTTGCTCAGACTCACATCCATCGAGTCCATGATGCCATCCAGCCATCTCATCCTCGGTCGTCCCCTTCTCCTCCTGCCCCCAATCCCTCCCAGCATCAGAGTCTTTTCCAATGAGTCAACTCTTGTGAGGTGGCCAAAGTACTGGAGTTTCAGCTTCAGCATCATTCCTTCCAAAGAAATCCCAGGGCTGATCTCCTTCAGAATGGACTGGTTGGATCTCCTTGCAGTCCAAGGGACTCTCAAGAGTCTTCTCCAACATCACAGTTCAAAAGCATCAATTCTTTGGCGCTCAGCCTTCTTCACAGTCCAACTCTCACATCTATACATGACCACTGGAAAAACCATAGCCTTGACTAGACAGACCTNGGATGCCATGATCTTCATTTTCTGAATGTTGAGCTTTAAGCCAACTTTTTCACCCTCCTCTTTCAGTTTCATCAAGAGGCTTTTTAGTTTCTCTTCACTTTCTGCCATAAGGGTGGTGTCATCTGCATATCTGAGGTTATTGATATTTCTCCCAGCAATCTTGATTCCAGCTTGTGTTTCTTCCAGTCCAGCATTTCTCATGATGTACTCTGCATAGAAGTTAAATAAGCAGGGTGACAATATACAGCCTTGATGTACTCCTTTTCCTATTTGGAACCAGTCTGTTGTTCCATGTCCACATCTAACTGTTGCTTCCTGACCTGCATACAGATTTCTCAAGAGGCAGGTTAGGTGGTCTGGTATTCCCATATCTTTCAGAATTTTCCACAGTTTATTGTGACCCACACAGTCAAAGTCTTTGGCATAGTCAATAAAGCAGAAATAGATGTTTTTCTGGAACTCTCTTGCTTTTTCCATGATCCAGCGGATGTTGGCAATTTGATCTCTGGTTCTTCTGCCTTTTGTAAAACCAGCTTGAAATCAGGGAGTTCACAGGTCACGTATTGCTGAAGCCTGGCTTGGAGAATTTTGATAATAATGCACATTTTGTGTCACTTAAAAGGTAAATATTGCCTTATTGTAAAAGGTCCTAAGTTTTCATCTGTGTAAAGGACTATACCTTGAATTTTCAGTGCTATTTCTAAATGATTTGCTTTATGGTGCTAGTTTTATAAGTGAGCTAAATTGCCCAGATGTTCAGTGCCATCCTAGAGTAGTGGTGAAAAAGCAATCTTTTTGGAAAAGCATCAGAGTCACAGGGGGAATTGTACAGGTGAAGCTCTTGGGACAGGGTTTACGACAGGTGATGATGAGATGGCTTTTTCTTATTTTCTCCTGAGGTTGATAACTGCTGTCAGAACATGAGTAGATTGATTTAATTGCCTTTCTTCCTCCCTCTATGGTATCTAGCATGAAAACATTAAAACTAAAAAAGTGATCTCACTTGTGGAAAGGTGTGCTCAAACTCCACACCAGGCTTCAATAGTCATAGGCCACTCAGACATACATCTCATCAGATGTCTCAAAATTTTTTTTTTTTTTTTTTGTAAGAGTACATCCATACAGGTGATACACTCCATACAGGTGTTGTGTGTAATTCTTGGTGTCTTACCTTTAACCTCCCACTTTCTCTCCATCTTAAGAAAGTAAATATCGTGACCCCAGGGAGCACTGATTCAGCATCCCCACCAATGCCTTCTGACACTGGGGACTTTTTCTCAGACCTCCTTTCCTGTCTGGCTTCAGTCTACATCACTGAAAAGAGGCACTAGTGGAAAACTGGGGAGGCAAAGGGAAAAATGAAAGAGAAGCCATTATCCTGGGAAGCCATCAGATACAGCAGCAGAGAGACTTTCCCACCGGCTCCTGCTTTGCAGGCCTACCAGCCAGACACAACATATTCTTAGACTGACCACAAACTCAACTTTCCAGCCACTCCAGGGCTTTGAAATCAACACTGATTGTTTTTTCGATCAAGTGCCTGTAACTGCCCAGCTCCTGCCACATTTGTGCAAACCTTAATTTCTATAGTGAACCCTTATTCCTGAATAATTTCTAGAATAACTGGACTCTGTTTTTCTGACCAAACTCAGACTAACCAAACCCAGAAACAGCCATATTATAAGTATAGGCTTATATCTTCTCTGATCTAAGAAGAAAAATAAATTATTCAATTAAGTTTCAGCATTTTATTATTAGCAAAATACATGTAGTACATTCCATGAAAGTATGTGAAAAAAAATCTGTGTTTTGACACTACAGTTAAGAAACTCTTCCTCTATTATTATGATTACTATCACTCTTCTGCCATATTTTAGCTACAATAGTCCCCCTTATTTGTGGTGTCTCTTTCTGCAGTTTTAGTTACCAGTTTCAGTCCACAAAGGCCTGAAAATATTGAATGGAAAGTACTGAAATAAACAATTCATAAGTACTGAAATAAACAATTCATAAGTTCTAAATTGTGTGCTGTTTTGAGTAGTGTGATGAGATCTCACACTGTCCTTATCCATCCCACCCAGATATAAATCGTCCTTTATCCAGTATATCCTGCCAGTTGGTCACTTAGTAGCTATCTTGGTTATCAGATGGACTGTCACATAAATCCCTCCTCAGGGGACATACTGCACAATCCTTAGTTCTCCACTTATTTTTGGTATCCTACTGCTTGTGTTCAAGTCACTGTTATTTTACAAAATAATGGCCCCAAGGGTAGTGGTTTCAGTCAGTGTAGACCAAGGATTAGCTGCATCAAAATCTCAAAGGGGTGGGGATGGATATCTGCATTTTAATAAGCATTCAAGATGATTTTTATGCCCAGGGAAGTTCTGGCAACCAGCCTGACAGATGTTAAGTTAACATCTTACCTTTCCCATGAGTATTTAAAAAGCAAAGCAATCATTCAATATGTGTTTATTCCATATGTCTAATGCTTTTGCTAAACACTGTTTGCTCTTCCAGATTATATCCATCTACAGGGGAACAGATGGGAAGGTAGGAAAAGAGGGACAGAAAGATCTGCCCATAGGTCAAATAAGTGAATAGCTAATGCAAGAGATTTAGATATTCCTCTGCAGGTCAGTAGAAGAGATATTTTTTTATAGTATGAGAGATAATTCCTCTCAGGAAGCCTTAAATACTAATTCTTGGTTGAATGCTTGAAAGTGAAAGTGATGTTGCTCAGCTGTGTCCAACTCTTTGGGACCCCCATGGACTATGGCCCACCAGGCTCCTCCATCCATAGAGTTTTCCAGGCAAGCATACTGGAGTGGGTTGCCATTTCCTTCTCCAGAGGATCCTCCTGACCCAGGGGTTGAACCCGGGTCTCCTGCATCTCCTGAGTTGCAGGCAGACGCTTTTACCATCTGAGCCACCAGGGACTGTTCCTACACATAAGCCCAATCTTTTCAGAACTAGGAGCATAACTTTTTCTAATTTTTTAAAGTAAATATTAGAGATTTCCCCTGCCTATTGTTAGAGCCACAAATAGGACCCAATCCAAACCTCCTATAAGCTTTTGTTTTCTTTGTATTTGCAATTGTAAATGGTTTTGTAGGGTTGTTATAGATATTGTAGACATAATTGATTTTAACAAGGAATTGGCAATAAAGATCATTTCAGAGTCTTTTAGCTTTAAGTAGAAATTCATAAAAAGCAAACTAAGAGATGTAAAACACTGATTGAATCTTATAAACCAATGTATGATCTAAAATAAAAATTCCACATCACAAAACAATTATCTCCAATGATCCAAAAAGGAAAATTTTAAAGTCTGATTATTTCATTCTTAGCTAGATGGAGGAAAAGTTGAACACACTATACTGACAGTGTTTAAAACAGAAATCCCATTCAACATCTGTTTAACCTCAATTGGAAGGAGATCTCCTTAAAAGTACCTTTTATGCCTTTTAGATTGCTTCGTATTATCGAGGGACATCTTTTCTCCTTCTATGTAACTACCTATTTAATGTGATGAACAGCTTTACAGCAGAATTGGGCTGTAGTAGAAAATACAAAAAATTCAATAGATATAAAAACCTGGCTTAGTTTTCATTGCTATTGTAATAGAGTAATGCTAGATCATTTTAGGTTAATAGAGCAAAGTATTTTTAGAAATTACTGGACCTTACATAGATTCTAAAGCAGCAGAAATAAGATTTGAGAACTTTTAAAAAATGGGGAAAGATTCACATTTACAGGTTTGTCATAATGTGAAAGCAACCGTTAGAAAAAATTTTAGCTTATTATGATTTTTAAACAATAAATCTTTTATTGAATATAAAATGAGCTTGCTAAAAAAAAAGTTATTTCAAGAGTAATAGCTGGTTTTCTGTAGCATTAATATGAGTATCCATGTCTAAGGCCCTCCCTCTCAGTTGACTAGTGAAATAGAAAATAGAATATAAGAATGGGGAAAGCTTTATCAAGTGGAAATTAGGAGAATGAGATACTCATGCCCAGAAACTTTGAGCAATTTCTACAAGGTAAGTACAGACATGATATACCTAAGAATGGGGAGGACAGTCACCACCTATGAAGTTATGCCTTTCAGGGGAAGTAACTACAAGAGATTCCAACATCCTCCTACCCCCACCCTACCACAGTGCCACATGGTCATCACTAACTCACAGGGGCAAAGGCTGGAGGTGAACCCCCAACTGGCTATGTCCTATTAGCTGGGGAAGCCTTGGTGATGTTCACTTCCCTACCCCTATACCCCATACTAACACAGTTGATGTAGAATACCAAGTCAAGCAGAGAACTGGCATTTGGCTGTGATTGCCTCTTACTAAGAGGGAGAGGGCAAGTAAAAAGTATGAGAAATGAGATTGAAGCAGAATACTCCAGCACATTTCTGACTGCCTCAACCATGAAGGGAAAGACACCCTCATCCAAAAGTGAAGTTTTCTACCACTGTTGCCTCAGCCTCAGATGCTATCCATGCTGGTCCCAGAGAAGAGAGATAGGAAAGTAACATTATACCAACTCTAAATTTTCATTTTAGCCTTTTATCTAGACTGGTCAGATTAGAATAGGAACCCAAGTACTCTTACAAAACCAGTCTCAACTTCTGCCTAGTCAATAATAGACCTTTCTCCATAATGATGGGACTTCCCAGATGGTGCAATGGTAAAGAATCCACTTGCCAGTGCAGGAGAAGCAAGAGATGCAGGTTCAATCCCTGGGTTAGGAAGATCCCCTGGAGAAGGAAATGGCAAACCACTCCAGTATTATTGCCTGGAAAATTCCATGGACAGAGTAATGATGATGATTATTATGGAGACAAGAAAAATTATTATAATGGCAACTACCATTTATTATGCAATTACCATGTGCATGACAGTCTACTAAGCTCTTTCTTGTATTAAATCAGTTAATCATAAGTGAATTTAATAATAAATGATCATATTTATTTTTAATGATCATAATCATAACATCAGTAGTCATGTACTATCAGTTCAGTTCAGTTCAGTTGCTCAGTTGTGTACGACTCTTTGCGACCCCATGAACCGCACATACCAGGCCTCCCTGCCCATCTATATAGAAGGTGCCATTATTAGGAGTATTCTATAAAGGAGGACTCTGAGCTTAGAGAGACTTACAACCTTGATCAAACTCATTTGTCTAGAAAGAAGCTGAGTTAGGATTTGAGTTTTACTTCAGTACAGTTCAGTTGCTCAGACATATCCAACTCTTTGTGACCCCATGAAATGCTCAGGCCTCCCTGTCCATCACCAACTCCCAGAGGTTACCCAAATTCAGCTTCATTGAGTCGGTGATGGCATCCAACCATTTCATCCTCTGTCATCCCCTTCTCCTCCTGCCCTCAATCTTTCCCAGCATCAGGGTCTTTTCAAATGAGTCAGTTCTTCACATCAGGTGGCCAAAGTATCGGAGTTTCAGCTTCAGCATCAGTCCTTCCAATGAACACCCAGGACTGATCTCCTTTAAGATGGACTGGTTGGATCTCCTTGCAGACCAAGGGGCTCTCAAGAGTCTTCTCCAACACCACAGTTCAAAAGCATCAATTCTTCGGCACTCAGCTTTCTTTATGGTCCAACTCTCACATCCATACATGACTATTGGAAAAACCATAGCCTTGACTAGATGGACCTTTGTTGACAAAGTAATGTCTCTGCTTTTTAATATGCTGTCTAGGTTGGTCATAACTTTCCTTTTTTGGATAAGAAAACAGAGAAACTTCAATTAATTTAAGAGATGGTCTGTATCTAGTCTGAGAAATCAGAGCAAATGAGAGAATGAAGAATACAGAGGTTTGAAAAGTCTTTTACCCATGTTCCTTGAGGGATAATACATTTACAAAGTCAGAGGAAGCAAACATGAGATGAGACTAAGACCTGAATGGCCTAAATGTAGTTTAAAAGAAATTAAAAGATCGCTTTCATACAAATTTTAAAATTCTCTGTTCTAGTTCTGTGTAAAATGTCATTGGCAATCTTATAGGGGTGGCATTGAACCTGTAGATTGCTTTGGGTAGTATAGTTCTTTTAACAATATTAATTCTTCCAGTCCAAGATTACAGTGTATCTATCCATTCGTGTCATCTTCAGTTTCTTTCATCAGCATCTTATAGTTTTTAGAGTACAGGTCTTTTGCCTCCTTAGTTAAGTTTATTCCTAGGTATTTCTTTCTTTTTGATGTGAACATAAATGATATTACTTCCTTAATTTCTATTTCTGATATTTCATTGTAATGTATAGGCATGCAAGAGATTTCTGTGTATAAACTTTACCAGATTCACTGGTGAACTCTAGTAGCTTTCTAGTAGCATCTATAGGATTTTCTGTGTATAGTATCATGTCATCTGCAAATTGTGACAGTTTTTCTCCTCTAATTGCTATATCTAGGACTTCCAAAACTATGAGTGGCAAGAGTGAACATCCTTGCCTTGTTCCTGATCTTAGAGGTAATGCTTTCAGCTTTTAACCATTGAGTATGATATTAGTTATGGATTTGTCATATATAGCTTCCCAGGTGACTCAGTAGTAAAGAATCTGCCTGCCAATGCAAGAGACACAAGAGACGTGGGTTCAATGCCTGGGTTGGAAAGATCCCCTGGAGGGGAAAATGGAAACCCACTCCAGTATTCTTGCCTGGGAAATCCCATGGACAGAGGAGCCTGGCTGGCTATAGTCCATGGGGTTGTGAAGAGTCAGACATGACTTAGCAACTAAACAACAACATGTTCCCTCTATGTCCACTTTCTGAAAGCTTTTTATCATAAATTGGGTGTTGAATTTTGTCGAAAACCTTTTCTGCATCTATTGAGATGATCATATGGCTTTTATTCTTATTTGTTGGTATAGTGTATCACATTGATTGGTTCATAGATATTGAAAAATACTTACATCCCTGGGACAAATGCCACTTGATCATGGTGTATGATCTTTTTAATGTCTTATTGGAGTCAATTTGTTAGTATTTTGCTGAGGAATTTTGCATCTATATTCATCAGTTATAGTGCCTATAATTTTATTTTTTGGTTATGTCTTTGGTTTTGGTATCAGGATGATGGTGGCCTTATTGAATGAGTTCAGGAATGCTTCTTCTCCTTTTGGAATAGTTTCAGGATAGATGTTAACTCTTTTCTACAATACACCTGTGAAGCCATCTGGTCTTGGACTTTACCTTTGGGGTTTTTAAATACTGATTCAACTTCAGTGCTGGTAACTGATCTGTTCCTATTTTCTATTTCTTCCTGGTCCAGTCTTAGGAGGTTGCAAATGAAAAAAAGATTGCTAATTGAAAAAGAACAATGGAGGCAGGACACATTAGACTGAATAAAATTGAACCAATACTATAGGAAAAAAACTTAATAATTCTCCCAAAATTTAGGATAAGAAGTAAAATAACAAGAGGAAAGATAAGAGAAAGAACAGAATTGGGAGATGTAACATACAAATAATAGAAATCAGAGTAAAGAACTGAACAGAGAAAACAAATAAATAATAAAAAGTTTTTTCTTAAAAAAGATTTGCACCTTTAGGACAAAAGAATTAGGAAAATTGTAGACAGGAAACAATTATTTCCTACAAAAAAAAACAAAAAAGGAGAGTCTAGCAGAGAAAGGAGGAAAAGATAATTAATAACAGACTAGAAGGTAAAAGGAATAAAAGATTGTGACTTGAGAATTCTATATGGTCAAGTTGCTGTTTATGAACAGGATAACTGAAAGTTATTCTCATATATGGAAAGATCTAGAAAATCCTACAGATCTACAACTTTGGAGTTGGGGCACCCTCAAATAGTCCTTTAGGCTAAGATTTTAATCAAAATGTGTAGCATACAAACAGGGAGCTAGTGATCTTAAGAAAATTATCACTGAACAACAAAACCAATGGAACATAAATGCTGTGATAACTGTAATGCAATTATTTTTCTACTGATGTAACACATCATCACAAACTTAGTAGCTTAAACAATAAAATTTACTCTTTTACTGTTCTGCAGGTTAAAAGTTTGACATGTGTCTTTTTGGGCTAATGTCAAGGTGTCAGAAGTGCTGCATTGCTTTCAGAAGGCTCTAGGGGAAGTTTTGCTTCCTTGACTTTTTCAGCATTTAGAGGCTGTCAACAATCTTTAGCTCGTGGTCTCCTTCCACCATTGTTAAAGCTAGCAACATTGCATTTTGTGACCATTCTATTGTCACATTCCCCTCTGACTCTCCTCTTCTCCTTCATTTTAAGCACCCTTATAATTAAATTGGACGTGCTATGATAACCCAGGAAAATCTTGCATCTCAAGCTCCTTAAGGTAAATTACATATAAAGTCCCTTTTGCCATGTAAGGTAACATATTCACAGTTTTCAGAAAGTAGAGCATCAGTTCAGTTCAGTTCAGTTCATTTCAGTCTCTCAGTCATGTCTGAATCGTTGTGACCCCATGAATCACAATACACCAGGCCTCCCTGTCCATCACCAACTCCTGGAGTTCACTCAGAGTCATGTTTGAGTCGGTGATGCCATCCAGCCATTTCATCCTCTGTCGTCCCCTTCTTCTCCTGCCCCCAATCCCTCCCAGCATCAGGGTGTTTTCCAATGAGTCAACTCTTGGCATGAGGTGGCCAAAGTATTGGAGTTTCAGCCTTAGCATCAGTCTTTCCAATGAAATCCCAGGACTGATCTCCTTTAGGATGGACTGGTTGGATCTCCTTGCAGTCCAAGGCTCTCAAGAGTCTTCTCCAGCACCACAGTTCAAAAGCATCAATTCTTTGGCACTCAGCTTTCTTCACAGTCCAACTTTCACATCCATACATGACCACTGGAAAAACCATAGCCTTGACTAGACAGACCTTAGTCGGCAAAGTAATGTCTCTGCTTTTGAATATGCTATCTACGTTGGTCATAACTTTTCTTCCAAGGAGTAAGTGTCTTTTAATTTCATGGCTGCAGTCATCATCTGCAGTGATTGTGGGCCCCCCCCAAAATAAAATCTGTCACTATTTCCACTGTTTCCCCATCTATTTGCCATGAAGGGATGGGACCAGATGCCATGATCTTTGTTTTTTAAATATTGCACTTTAAGCCAACTTTTTCCCTCTCCTCTTCCACTTTCATCAAGAGGCTCTTTAGTTCTTCTTCACTTTCTGTCATAAGGGTGGTGTCATCTGCGTATCTGAAATTATTGATATTTCTCCCAGCAATCTTGATTCCAGCTTGTGCTTCCTCCAGCCCAGTGTTTCTCATGATGTACTCTGCATATAAGTTAAATAAGCAGGGTGACAATATACAGCCTTGACTTACTCCCTTCCCTATTTGGAAACAGTCTGTTTTTTCATGTCCAGTTATAACTATTGCTTCCTGACCTGCACACAGATTTCTCAAGAGGCAGGTCAGGTGGTCTGATATTCCCATCACTTTCAGAATTTTCCACAGTTTATTGTGATATACACAGTCAATGGCTTTGGCATAGTCAATAAAGCAGAAATAGATGTTTTTCTGGAGCTCTCTTGCTTTTTCGATGATCCAGTGGATGTTGGCAATTTCATCTCTGGTTCCTCTGGCTTTTCTAAATCCTGCTTGAATATTTGGAAGTTTACAGTCAACATGTTGAAGGCTGTATTGGAGAATTTTGAGCATTACTTTACTAGCATGTGAGATGAGTGTAATTGTAAGGTAGTTTGAGCATTCTTTGGCATTGCCTTTCTTTGGGATTGAAATGAAAACTGACCTTTTCCAGTCCTGTGGCTACTGCTGAGTTTTTCAAATTTGCTGGCATACTGAGTGTAGCACTTTCACAGCATCATCTTTTAGGATTTGAAATAGCTCAACTAGAATTCCATCACCTCCACTAGCTTTGTTCGTAGTGTTGCTTCGTAAGGCCCACTTAACTTTGGATTCCAGGATGTCTGGCTCTAGTTGAATGATCATACCATTGTGATTATCTGAATCATAAAGATCTTTGTTGGTATAGTTCTTCTGTATATTCTTGCCACTTCTTCTTAATATCTTAAGCTTCTGTTAGATTTATACCATTTCTGACCTTTATTGTGCCCATCTTTGCATGAAATGTTCCCTTGGTATTTCTAATTTTTTGAAGAGATCTCTAGTCTTTCCTGGAGAAGGCAATGACAACCCACTGCAGTGTTTTGGCCTGGGAAATCCTGGACAGAGGAGCCTGGTGCTCTGACATCTATGGGGTCTCAGAGAGTCGGACACGACTGAAGTGACTTAGCAGCAGCAGCAGCTAGTCTTTCCCATTCTATTGTTTTCCTCTATTTCTTTGCACTGGTCACTGATCACAAGAACAATATTGTATAGGAACCTGGAATGTTAGGTCCATGAATCAAGGTGAATTTGAAGTGGTCAAACATGAGATGGCAAGGGTGAATGTTGACATTTTAGGAATCATTGAACTAAAATGGACAGGAATGGGCAAATTTAACTCAGAAGACCATTATATCTACTACTGTGGGCAAGAATCCCTTAGAACAAATGGAGTAGCCATCATGGTCAACAGAAGAGTCTGAAATGCAGTACTTGGATACAATCTCAAAAATGACAGAATGATTTCTGTTTGTTTCCAAGGCAAATCATTCAATATCAGAGTATTCCAAGTCTATGCTCCGACCAGTAACGCTGAAGGAGCTGAAGTTGAACAGTTCTAGAACTAACATCTAAAAAAGATGTCCTTTTCATTATAGGGGACTGGAATGCAAAAGTAGGAAGCCAAGAAACACCTGGAGTCACAGGCAAATTTGGCCTTAGAGTACAGAATGAAGCAGGGCAAAGGCTAATAGAGTTTTGCCAAGAGAACACACTGGTCATAGCAAACACCCTCTTCCAAAAACACAAAAGAAGACTCTACACATGGACATCACCAGATGGTCAACACCGAAATCAGATTGATTATTTTCTTTGCAGCCCAAGATGGAGAAGTTCTATACAGTCAGCAAAAATAAGACTGGGATCTGACTGTGGCTCAGATCATGAACTCCTTATTACCAAATTCAGACTTAAATTGAAGAAAGTAGGGAAAACCACTAAACCATTCACGTATGACCTAAATCAAATCCCTTTTGATTATACTGTGGAAGTGAAAAGTAGATTCAGGGGATTAGATTTGATAGAGTGCTGGACGGAGGTTCATGACTTTGTACAGGAGACAGGGATCAAGACCATCCCCATGGAAAAGAAATGCAAAAAACAAAATGGTTGTATGGTGAAGCCTTAGAAATAGCTGTGAAAAGAAGAGAAACAAAAAGCAAAAGAGGAAAGGAAAGATATACCCATTTGAATGCAGAGTTTCAAAGAATAGCAAAGAGAGATAAAAAAGCCTTCTGCAGCCATCAGCGCAAAGAAGGAAGACAATAGAATGGGAAAGACTAGCAATCTCTTCAAGAAAATTAGAGATACCAAGGGAACATTTCGTGCAAAGTAGAACATAGATATATTCTAACTGGAGGGGAATTTTCTCCCTATCACATATAATAATAAAACAATGTTTAAGTGTTAAAACCATTTTTAAATTATTGTAAATATTAGTATTTTAACTCTTGTTCTAAGGTTTCATGATTATGTGTTTTCCTTATATATTTCTTTTGACTCTGGCCTTAAATGTTGCTATTCTTGATTTTGCAAATTGACTTTTAAATTCCTCTCTTAAGCTTTTGAATCCTGACACTGATTTTACTTTCTTCTTCTGAGTTAGAGTGAGAATAGGACCACTCTATGAGAGGGCATTATATAATATTATATTCCTATGTAAAATCTACAGGTAGAGATAAAATTCAAATGCTTATTATCACTATTCCACCACTGGAGGAATTATGTGAAAGAAGGGAGATGGCATTTGATATACTCACCAATAAATGAAGATACTCAGGAGAGCCAAACTTTAGAATATAAGGAGAGCAATACAAACTCATATCTAAAATATAAACTAAATTTAAATTAGAAGATGATTCTTAATTTTTTTGGTTTGTCTATAAAGCTTTAAGTCTTGATTTTTTAACACTATCTATAATTTAAAGTTATAGACAAAGTATATGCATATAAAATATAGATATATACATGTATGTTTACACATATGTGTATATAAATATAACATATCTATAAATTATCAAGAAAAAATAAGGCTTCAGCTCAAAGGCTGTTACTGAGCAAGTTTTATATGTTGTTGGGCAAAGGGTAAAACTTTACAGCATGTAAAAATACAAGCTACACTTGAAATCCTGCTTTGGCTAAAATCCTGAATTCTTTTTAACTAATGAAAGAAAAAACGGGATTATGGTAGATATTTCCAATCCAGTTTTTTTAAAAAATAGTGTTAACTTCTGCCTGTCAAAGGAGATCATTATTTGTAACCTAAATCTGTTGATGTTTTTGTTGGACATTGATTCATTAAAAGAAAATTCATAGGCAAGCCATTCCTGCCAGTTGTGTGAAAAGCAAATTGAAATAAATTGGCAGGAGGGGTTTAGGCATGAATCAGAACTTTGCTTGCCTGCTTCCTTTCCAGCATGTATAGGGGAAAACTTGTGACATTATTTCCAAACTGGAAATTTTGATCAGATTATACCCGGGATTCTGAATTTTAAAAAGCAGCTATACAAGCGAAGTACTGGAAGGATTTTTAAGCTATTAGATATATTTTAATGACAAGTATAACTAGAATAATTAAATTTAAAGCAACATTTTTAAAAGTGATATGAATGAACTCTCAGGTAGTGTAATTGGGGTGGTGGGAACCATGCCAGGAAACAAATGAGTGAATAAATGGGAAAATTTTCACTTGAAAAAAACATAAACCTAAGAATGTGTAGCAAACTTATTCTGTGTTGCCCACTGGGTTAGGTACATCCTAACAGCCACTTAAGACCCATCTCTATCTTTCTAGACCCTGGGGTCTATAATTCCTACAATTTCTGTACTCACAATTTCAAGACCAAGGTTAACAAATGTTTTCTATAAAGATCCAGATAGCAAATATTTAGGCTTTGTAGACCGAATGGCTTCTGTTACAAATACTTATCTCTGCTGCTGTAGCACAAAATCAGCTATAGGCTAACATTATATATTTTCAAAGGGCTGTGAGAAAAAAGAAAAATATCTGTGGACCTGTTCTAGACGCCAGTCTACAGTTCCCCATAGGTACATGAGTCAGAGGGTATGTAGTTTGTAGACCACTCACTCTGTGATACAAGGAGATCTTAGAAAATAGAATAGTTAAGCTGTAAGGAGAAAATATCACAAATAGTATGAAGATAGAGATCCCTTTTTTAAATCATAAAAAAAAAAACACAACTATCAAACCTATGAAAGGACTCAGTTCTCCAGAGAAAACAGGAAATCATTCTGATGTATTACTTTTATGGCCCCCAGAATAGAAGCTTATCTATGAAATAAGGAAAAAAAAAACAACTTGATTAGGAGTAGTATTATTGACAACCCTCCAATTTCAAGGCTAAGGGACAAGCCTGCCTCAGAGTGAAGCTAGAGCAGGACAGTAGAGAACCCCCTACCACTGGTCATAAAGTTAGAATGCACGGCTTCCCTGGTGGCTCAGAGGTTAAAGCATCTGCCTGCAATGTGGGAGACCTGGGTTCGATTCCTGGGTTGGGAAGATCCCCTGGAGAAGGAAATAGCAACCCACTCCAGTATTCTTGCCTGGTGAATCCCATGGACAGAGGAGCCTGGTGGGCTACAGTCCATGGGGTTGCAAAGAGTTGGACACGACTGAACGACTTTACTTACTTCAAAGGACAAGCAGCAGACATCTGTCCCTGAGAAACAGGTAAAAAAACTGAGGTATGAGCACAAAGGAAAGGCTGAGAACTGACAGTGGAACGGTAACCTTGAGGAAAAACCTCTGGCTACATATCTCCCAAGATTGATACAAGATAACCTTGAAGCAAAACTCAAACCAGTTCAGAGACTGAGCAAAGTGATTCAGCCTCTCATACTATTGGTCTAACAGAAAAGGTACCCCTATTCCCAGGCTTAAATGTGTTTTATATATATATATGAAAATAAGAAAAAAGAACCCACTGTCAAGAGACAAAGCAAGTAACAGAATCAGATTCAGAAATGACCCAAACATTGGAAACACCAGATGGGGAATTTTAAATACCTATCATTAATAAGTAATACATAATAAATATAGTGGAAAATATACTCAACATGCCTCAACAGCTATGAAATCTTACAAAAAAAAATGATGTAAAAAATAGTCACATACAAATACTAGAAACACTTTCCCAAAATGAAATAGCTTTTGAGACTAAAGGATGAATGAATGATATAAAAATCAGAGAATATCAGCAGACCTACACCACAGGAAATTAGAAAAGCAATGCAAGATTTTAGGCAAAAAGAATATGATACTGGACAAAAACCTGGATCCACACAAATATGTATAAATGAAGAACTCTAGAGATAAAGTGGAGATAATTATTAAAGACATTTTTTCTCACTTTTATTTGCTCCAGAAAATAATTGAATGTAAAGAACTAGTAGCTATGCCTTAGGGTTTATACATATGTAAATTTAAAGTGGACGACATCATACATCATTGGCAATATACTGTTATACAAATTGTACTCTAAATAAAGCAGCATAATACTTGAAGTACACTGTTATTAATTAATCATGTATATTGAAAGCCCTGGGCAACTACTACATTTTCTCAAAGAGGTACATATAATAAGCTAGTCATGGAGATAAAATGAATTGTGTAAATTAATCAAAATTAAGCCATGAGAAAGAGACAAGAAAGAACAAAGAACAGACGGGACAAATGGGAAACAAATAGCAAGATGATAGATTTCAGTTAATTTATATCTGTATTTACTCTTTTAAAAAATGGCTTAATTTTTAACACTAGTTAAAAGCCAGAGATTGTCAGATTGGATAATGTCTCAGTCTGTTCAGGCTGTTACAACAAATACTGTAGATTGAGTGACTTGTATAATACAGACATTTCTTCCTCCCAGCTCTGGAATTGGGAGTTCAAGACCATGGCGCTTGGCAGGGTTGGTGTCTGGTGAGTCTGCTTCCTGATACATAGACAGCTGTCTTCTCACCGTGCCCTCACATGAGAAAAGAGCCCTCATGACCTAATCACCTTACGATTTCAGTATAAGAATTAGAGGAGGGAAAGTGGCATATTCAACTTACAGCAGATAAAAAGCAAGACACAACTTTATCCTGTCTAGGATAAACTATTTACATATAAAGAGAAATGTAGAGTAAAAGCAAAAGAATGAAAAATATATGCTATGCCAATACTAATCAAAAGAAAGCTGGAGTGACAATATTAATATCAGACAACATAGATCAAGGAATACTATCATGAACAAAAGAAGGACATTACATCATGATAAAGGGTGCAGTTAAATTATAAGACATAGGGATCCTAAATATGTATGCATTTACAATAAAACTTCAAATTACATGAAGCAAAAAGGATAGAATTAAAAGGAGAAATGGACAAATGCACAATTAATTTTGGAACTTCAATGCTCTTCTCTCAAAAATCAGTAGAACAAATAGACAAACAAACACCTTCTGTAAGGATACAGACGATTTGAAAAACGCTGTCACCTAACTTCATCTAATTAACGTGTATAGAATGCTCTACCCAACAATCACAGAGTACATAGTTTTCTTCAAGTACTCATGGAACATTCATCATATTTTGATAGAATAAATCAAATATTAATAATTTTAAAATAATTTAAATTATATATAATGTTCTCCATACTAGGAGTGAACTAGAAATCAATAGACTTTTGAAAAATATTCTAACATCTGGAAATTAGATAACACACTGTTTTAAACAATTCATAAGGCAAGATGTCACAAAGGAAATCATAAAATATTTTGAATTGAATAATAATCAAAACATCACATCAAATATGTGGGATGTTACTCAAGTAGTTCTTAGAGAAAAATCTAGACATCAAATGCTTATACAAGGAAAGAGGTCTTAAATCTATTATCTAGGTTTTTCTATTTTAAGAAATGTTGAAAAGAGCAAATTAAGCCTAAAAAAAACAGGGGAGGAAATTATACATTTAATCAGAAACAAAAAAACAATAGAATGAAACAAAAAATTATGGGGAGTGGGGGTTGATCAATAAAAATGATAAAACTCAAGCTAGGCTGATCAGAAAAAAAAGAGGACACAACTAACCAACACATGGAATGAGTTAAGGAACATCACTGTAGAACCTACAGATATTAATAGGGCAATAACAGGCTACCAGTGTTATGGCCTTAAATTTGACAGGTTGGAAGAAATGAACAAGTCCCTTACAAGACACAAACTACCAAAGCACACTGAAAAAGAAACAGATAATCTGATTAGTCTGATATCTATTAAAGGAATTAAATTTGTAGCTAAGATGTTTCTAAATAAAGCCTTGATGCTCTTGCTTATAAATTCTGTCATACACTGAAGGAAGAAAGTATGACAATTCTACAAAACTTTTCCAAGATATAATAGTTGAAGTAATACTCTTATCTTGTTTTATGAGGCCAGTATTACCTTGATATCAAAACCAATTAGAGTACAAGAAAACTATAGAGTAGCATTCATGAATGCATGTGTGTGTGTGTGTGTGTGTGTGTGTGTGTGTGTGTGATATTTAGCTGACAGGACCAAGGTCAAGTGAGACTTGTACCCAAGAATGCAAACCTAATTCAACATTTCAAAATGAATCAAAAAGGCAAAACTATATTGAAAAGCCAAGCAGTGGTTGCTGGGGCTGGGCTGTAGCTTGGGGGAGAAAGTGTTGACAAAGAGGCCTGAAAGAATTTCTAGTAGAAATGAAACTTTATCTCTCCTGATGGTTGTGGCAGTTACATGAGTGCATACATTTGTCAAAAGTTATAGATCTATACACTTAAAAAGGTGAATGCTGTTAAGTGTAAATTATATCTCAGTGAATCTGATCTCAAACAAAAAAACAAATCGTCACCCTACATTCAAGCAAAATAAATAATAAATTTCCTTTCTCAAATATTTTTTTAATGTTTGCTATGTAAGTGGCACTGTTTGAGGGCTACTAGCTAAATATACCTTTTTCTTTTTGTTTTAAGTATAATGTGAGTGATGTGTGACATACTGATTTTTTCCAGTAAATATTTTTATTTATATAAGGCACTATCTTAATGGCTCAGTTAAAGTATTATTTAAGAAAGCTTTTTCTATTAAAAAAATAAAACCTTCTGAATTCCTTTTCTTTTCATGACAAACCTGTAAGGAAATAGGTAAAATCATGAACATAAAACCATTTTATTTGTTTCAAAAACTATTTCAGAAATCCACAGTGAAATAAATAATGTTTTGTTCTTGTTCTATTACTTGGTAAAGGACAGTTGTTAGTCTAACCATCATTTTAAAATTAGCGTAAATACGGCTTTATCTGTACAAAGTTTTTGACAGTTAGCATGCCATTGTATGGAATGAGAAGGAGTAAAATAGTATCAGAAATGACGTTAAGACTTTGAACTGCTTTTTCTTTCATGAAGTGTATTGATAAATCACTTATCTCACATAATAACCCATAATCAATATGCTATAAGACTCATTACCATGAATTAGTAGTAAGAAATGTTACTTTATCCTTTAACTGCTAAGACTGTAATACTTGGCATTATTTTAATGAGTTGCCTATGACTTATTCACCATCTAGTATTAACTGGAAAAAAAAAAAAAGACATTCCAGGTAATACTGCACACTGAAATAGATAAAAGAGCACTTTTGGAAATCAAGCAAAACTTTGTGTAGAATTTCTTTCTAGCACATATTTAGAGTAACAAATCATTGTATGAATATAGAGTTCAAATGTATTCCTGAGAGAATGGAAGTGTTATCATGTCTGAAGCTCTCTGTGCTGTAATGAATCTGGATGATGCAGACTGAAATCTGCTCAGAGGAAGGTAAGTACATTTAATATTGAGTAGTGTGACCTGGGCTATTTCACTATTTTATAGCATGTAACTAATTTCATCATCTTGTTTATAATATTCCTGTTCTACATGAATGGGAAGGAAACCTCTCCCCAAACTTTCATTTATTTTTATTATGCAAATATTTTATAAACTATCATTAAATGCCAAATAAAAGAACAGCATTTCTTCACAATCTTCTCACCTCAACAATTAAATTAAAAATTTTTCATTATCCTTTTGAAGCCTTGACAATATGTCTGTAAAATTTTTGATATAGTAGTAAACATAGTGTAAAATTGTTTACTCATTCATTCAGCAAATATTTACTAAGTGCCAACATGATTTTGATTAGGCTTCTTTCATAGTAAAGAATCTGCCTGCAATGCAGGAGACCCCGGTTGGATGCCTGGGTCAGGAAGCTCCCCTGGAGAAGGGATAGGCTACCCACTCCAGTGTTGTTGGGCTTCCCTTGTGGCTCAGCTGGTAAAGAATCCACCTGCAATGTGGGAGACCTGGGTTTGATCCCTGAGTTGGGAAGATGCCCTGGAGAAGGGAAAGGCTACCCACTCCATTTTTCTGGTCTGGAGAATTCCATGGACTCTACAGGCCATGGTATCACAAAGAGTTGGACACAACTGAGCGACTTGCACTTTCACCATGATTTTAGGAACTTTGGTTATAGCAGACCAAAACCAATCTCTGCTTTCTTGAAGATTAAATTCCAAGGGATTGAAGATAGATGATTAAGAAAAGAAAAGAAGTACAATTTGTTACTGTTAAAAGCTGATAAATATTTTGGTTAAAGAAAAGAAGATATGGGGGTGTCAAAAGTGTCAGGGAACAGGGAGGGGCATTGCGCTGATAAATACTAGTATAAGCAGAGTACGTCTCCTTGAGAAGGCAACACTAGAACAAAGACTCAAAGGAGGTGAAGTGGCTAGCCTTGTGGTTGTCAAGGGAAAGAGAGTTCCAGACAGGGCCCAGAGCCAGGCTGTGGCCCTAGACAGGAACTGGACTGGAAGCAAGGTGGCTGAGTACAGGAAGCAATGTGGAAGATGGTAGGGGAGGAAGAGGGAGAGCTGGTGGGGGAGGGGGAGGAGAGGGCTTTGTGAGGCCTTTAGTTCCTGGGCTGTATAAGTGTATTGTATTTTTGTTGCTTATTTTTTCACCACCTACCATTGTATCAGAAGCATTTTCCATATCATTTCATCCTCTTCTATATCCAGTATATGGTAGGATAGAAAGTAATCCCCCCAGTGATGTTAGCCTGACCAATGCAGCAAAAACAACCTTCTATGAAAAAGAAAACAAGGAAAGATACAAATCAGATACATTTTATTTTTGGAAACTCTCATTTATCTCAGCATTTATTCTTTCTCATCCCCATTACCACACCTAAGTGCCTAAAGGGGGAAAAAAAAAAAAAACTGTTCTAAATATTTATAGGTCTTAAAGGTTTTCAGAGATTGATATTTTAGTTTTTTGCTGACACTCTCCTGGATGTGGAAGAAGCAATGTTTAACACAAAAGGAAATTGCAAAGGAAGATTTTCAGACATTGGAATCTTCTCTCAAGATGTGTAGGGGAGACCTTGTCTCAGGGCTGGCTAGGATGGTTGATATAGCAGATAAGCCAATACGTTTACCCTTCTATGAATGTATGTGGCTAGAGCTGGAATTTGGCCCAAAGATGACTGTTTAAAATCGTATAATTCTAAGGCAAGAATTCCTTCTTTATATTTTCAAGAAAGTCTGCCTTTTCCCAGGGGATAGTGTTAGAATTGATGTGTCTCACACCCATGGTTCCTGTCACTACGCTAGCTATTCTGCAAGCTTTACTCATTTTTCCAAAACTATTGTCAGTGTCCTTTGTATATGCAATAAATAGAAACCAGAGCCTGCTCATTACTATGAAATGCTTTCATGATCTCACATTATTATTTCTTTTTAGATGCAGCCAGCTAAAATGTGTTCTTGAAATGTGGCAATTAAACAAAAGATTCAAATTTCCCTTTTTGCTTTCAAGTGACTAGTTAATTAGATGATTTACTGTTTAAATGCTACCCAACCTATGTGACTGTTCATTATATTTATTTCCAGTGTAAATATAAACTTAAAAACAAAAAAGCTTAAAATAAATATTGGTTATATAAAATTGAATGCACTCATTTCATTCCATGTTATTTTGCCAGTTTCATATTAGATTTGTTCCTGTATGGAAGCACACTGGTCAATCAAATTAATTTTCTCTCTCACATCTTCATCATTTATTCCTAAGACTTAAAATGAAATATTTCAAATGTTGTTTTGCTTGACTGCCATTTTATATTTAGATAAGCATTTCTTTTTTAGTGCTGTCAAAGCTATCTAATGTGATATGCTATAAGACTTTAGTTTCTCTAAGTCCATATTTATTCCATTGGCATAAATACATGTGTTTCAGTAAATTTAAACTCCTATTTATAGGAGGCAGAATATTTTTAGTTACGTAGAGTAGGTATCCTCCTTTTTCCTCATTTCTGTTTCTAAACCAATTCTCCTTCAGTAATGCCTGCTTCTTTAAAGTGCAGTTTATCCATTTTTTTTTTTAAATCAGATTTTTGTTCTTTTTTACTCTCATCTACCAATGCCAGGTCACTGTTCCCCACCTGGATCTCAGTTACTAGTTACTTTAATATGTGGCTCACCATACTCTTCTTCATTTTAGTGATTTATTGTCTACATCTGCGACCTCTAAATCTGGCATTGTAGTTTCCTGAAAAGATCTTTTTTTCTCTTTAACTGCACCACCTTGAAAAATCTCAATTTCAAACATCTCCCTCTTGACCTCCAATCTTTTCAATTCTGTGATTTTGTACTTGCATTTAACCACCTCAGGACCTCCGGTCAATTCACTCCACTGTATTTCACCCTCAGTCACCACCATGTCCCCATGCCCTTCCTTACACAACTTTAGATTCTGAGTCCATCGGAATCAACATAGTCTTCCCCTCAACACCTTTGCATCTCTATACATCCCCTAATTCTCTTATTCTTTGCCTATAGCCATGAATCCTAATGGCCACTTATATACTCTCATATAATATTATACCTCTCAAATAAACTGCCTTCCCTAGTATCAGAAATGAGTATTGCAAACCTCTTCCTATCCTCTTTTCATTTCTAACATATGTCCCTATAGCCATCTTGGCCAATTACTGTTTCATATTGAGAGAGAAAATTAAAGCTACCAGATTAGAACTACTCCCCTTTCCTACAACCAAACGCACCAACCACTCTACATCTATATAACCACATTGCCATTGAAACAGAAGAAAAATACCTCTCTTCCTCTCTAATGTTACTCCTCCATTAGTGTTCTGTATAACCTCCATTTGGTAAGTTACTGTGTGCCTTACTTTTCTCATCCATAACCTCAAAGTGAATGAAGAGTAATTAATAAGAGCATTGTAACCTGATCAGAGCCTGGCATATCAAGTGCTTTACAGTTTAGCCATTTTTTTAATCAGTAATTATTCTTGGAATTTCCTCCATTACCTCCAGCATCAATTTCTCCCTCTCACCTAGATGATGCACACTGGCATATAAAGATGACTTAAAACTGTCTTTAGATACTAGTAAGGTCTGCATCCAACTACACCCTATATTGACTGTATATATTCACTGTCTCTGCTCACTGTATCTGCTTCTTCATTTTTAGTTCTTTCTTTAGCTCTCTTTAATCAATCTTTCAAACCCATCACTGTAATAAATCTAATAAAGGTCATCATAGCCACAGATGACATGGGTGACGTCTCCTTTTATCTTCAAACTCTTAATTTTATAGGATTTTCTTCCCCTACATTCAATAGTGAAGTCCTTCACAGCTCACAGTTAGTAAAAAACCCACCTGTAGTGCAGGAGTCTGCCTGCAAGGCAGGAAACTGGGGTTCAGTTCCTGGGTTGGGAAGATCCCCTGGAGAAGGAAATGGCAACCCACTCCAGTATTCTTGCCTGGAAAATCTCATGGACAGAGGAGCCTGGCAGGCTACAGTCCATGGGGTCACAAGAGTTGGACACGACTTAGCGACCAAACCACCACCATCACCACATTCAATAGTACTTGCTACTAATTTACCCACTTCTTCTAATATACTTTTATTATTTATTTCTAGTTGGGAAATATTCTCCATGAATCTTTTGCTATTTTGTGCACATATTGCAAGCAGAGGCACTGTCTGTCTTTGGTCCAAACTATCTTTTCAAGGATTTTGTGTAACAGATAGCCTTGTAGGATATACCTGGTGTCCTTCCCCAGTACCAAAAGTAGATTTGTTCACTGCCCAGTATAGTAAAATAATGTCTCCCCCTGGGGGAAAAGTGGAAGAGGTTAACTGTCTATTAGATTCAAGTTTCCCAAGTTTACAAGTCTTCAGTTAGGGCACAAACGAGGTGCATGTATGTACAGCATCTACTGGACCCTGCTGTGTTACCTACCATGAAACCTGGGATATAAACATGATATAAACATGCTATGCTGATTTTACCTGCTATGCTGGAAGCAATATAATTTTTTGCTTCTGACCTATGAGTCTATCTTCTGCTAGGATTCATGAAACTTTAGCAAGCTAATTGGTTAGCTTGCAAGAAGGGCAAAATCTCAGAACTTTCACATTTCTTGATACTTCTCAGTAGCCGGTTCTTCTTCTATATTTTAAAAATTTTTGAGCTTAGCCCTTGTAATGTTTTTTAATTTATCAGCATGTTCTTCCTTGGCAAGCTTATGCAGTATCCTGCTAACTCCCAAATGTGTAATTGCAGCCCTGGTCTCTCCACCAAACTGCAGATCCTTAGATTCAATTTACCTTAAACTTTGGCTTAGCTATCTGATAGCTATCTCAAATTTAATATTGTGAAAATTAAATAATTAATATTCACCACTCCCTGCTCTGCCCCAAATGTATTCATCCTCAAATATTTCTCCTACTAGTAAATAGCACTAGTATCTACCCAGTTGTTTAAACACCTAGGTCCTGATCATAATTAGCTTTAAATTATATCATAAATGCTAGTACTTCTCATTACCCACCCCATCACTCTGGTTAGAATCTCTTAAAGCTTATATCTACTTTATAGCAGTAGATTCCTAATGACTTTCTTAGCCTTAATAATGACCTATATGTCAACCAAAGTGTTGTTTTAATCATAATCAAAAGGTGAGAGTACCTTCTTAAAAAATATTTTTCCCCCTCAGGATAAAATCCAGATTTCTTACCATAATCATACATAATCTGAAAATCCAGAGGCAGATATGTTTATTATATTTCTTCCTAATCCTTTTAATAGTTAGGTTTTCTTCTAATCTTGTTTGAATCTCCTTATGCTATTAAAATGCTTTATAGTTCATTTCTATAGCAGTATAATATTCCATCACACGAATGGATCATAACTTATGTAACTAATATCCAAGTTTTGGACATTTGATTTTCCTGAAGTCAAAGAATAGGATCTCAGTTTGACCTATTGATAGAAGTTTCATGGAAACTGAGAGAATATATTTTCTATCAGATTTAGGGAAGGAAAGTATGGTTTAAGAATAGGCCACACCTAGATAACTAGTTCCCAACTGAGGATTCTGTAGATAAAGTTAGCCTGTTTTATGCACATAAGTATATGAATAGAGTTAAATAGCTTTTATTGCATTTAAAATAACAAATCTGAAAATACATTTTGGAAGAGTTAATTTTAAAAAGAGGTAAAGCAATAAGAGGGAGCTAGATGGATCTATTTTTAAGGCATAACCAATATAAGACCAGAGAAGGCAATGGCACCCCACTCCAGCACTCTTGCCTGGAAAATCCTATGGGCAGAGGAGCCTGGTAGGGTGCAGTGCATGGGGTCGCTGAGAGTCAGACACGACTAAGTGACTTCACTTTCACTTTCCACCTTCCTGCATTGGAGAAGGAAATGGCAACCCACTCCAGTACTCTTGCCTGGAAAAGCCCATGGACAGAGGAGCATGGCAGATTATCGTCCATGGGGTTGCAAAGAGTGGGACACGACTGAGCGACTTCACTAATTTAAGACCTGAAGAGCTTTTGGATTAGTGTGTGAAACAGCAGAGCCTGCTATTACACTCAAATTAAATCATGTCAAAACTGGGGTGATTTGGAGGGAATGGATCTACCAAATATTTATGCTACAGGTAGTCTTCAAAATAAAGATGTATGGTTCAATAATATTGACAAGGAATAAATAGTTACTTTAGGATCATATATATCTAGCATTTACCAGTTATCAGTTTTAACAAGCAGTGGCACTATATTTTATCTNAATATCTCAAAATACATGGGAATTTACTGCAATGGCAAATGGCTTTATATATCTCATGCAAGAAATACATAATTGTTTAATTGGATCTAAACAGAATGTTATGAAAGATGTTCATGGCACATTCACTGAGCTACAAAGAATGGCTATATCATTTTAGGAGTTTCTAAGAAGGCACCTAATTTTAAGAGTTTCATAAAAAATATAGTATTAGAAATTTAAAAGGTGATATGTCCAACAATTCCACTGAAGAGATCATATCATTCTCCAGCGATGCCAAATTAGTAAGTTGCTACTAGAATAGTATCAGTCTTCCAAAATTTTAGTTTTTCCCTCACATACTTGAAACTTTTCTTAGTTATAACATCACTTCAATTAAGAGGAGCATTCAGGGCATCATCATTTAAAATTTTAAGGTGTGAGCCTGGGCTGCTTCTGTGGTTAGTGGCCATTGCTGCCTTATTGGCCATTGGAGTTGATGCCCAGTTACTGAAGCAGAAGTGCAGAGACCCAGGGCTGATCTGGTTTCCTTCTCTCTAAGTGTGCTCTCTTCCTCCAGCAATGGCATCTCTGCACTCGTGGAGAGCGGCACCAGAGCAAGAAGGACTGCAGCAGGTTGATGGCATGGGCTGGGGCACACTGGGATGGTCCTGACAACTCAGTCACTGCCCCAGGCAGCTTTTAACCTGATGCCTCTGTACCTGCAATGTCCTTTCAGATGCAACACCAGGTTTATAGGCAGCTCATTTCCTTAAGAGTGTACCTTCCTTTACCCTAGTGCAGAGCTCACTGGAATGAGGGCCTCGTTCAGGTGCCTACTGTGTGCTAGGATACATGCTGAGGTGGTTACAGGCTGTTTTCAGTTGTTTTCTCCACCTTGTTTCCAGGAGTAAGTAAGGGTATATGTGCAATCTTTGGGAGTAGAGTCTAAGTTCTTTATAGCCCTCCGGTAAGTTCCACTGGTTTTCAAACTAGCTAAGGGGACTCGTCTTTCTGGTGTCAGACCTCAAGGCTAGGTTGACCAATGTATGGCTCAGACCCCTTACCCCCCAGGGGGCATCTGCAAGCCCTTGATATTCCCCTCCAGTGTCTCCTGCTGGAGTAGTGGGTCCAGACCCAATCAATTTTCCTCCTGTTCTGTCTGAGCCCATGTGGATCGTTCTTTTTTTTTTTCTTATTTAATTTTTATTTTAACTTTGTTTTACTTTACAATACTGTATTGATTTTGCCATACATTGACATGAATCCACCACGGGTGTACATGCGTTCCCAAACATAAACTCCCTCCCACCTCCCACCCCATAACACCTCTCTGGGTCATCCCCGTGCACCATCCCCAAGCATCCTGCATCCTGCATCGTACATAGACTGGCAATTCGTTTCTTACATGATAGTATACGTGTTTCAATGCCATTCTCCCATCTCATCCCACCCTCTCCCTCTCCCACAGAGTGGATCGTTCTTTACAGGCTTGATTGTAGAAGATCTTTGGTTTCAGTTTTCATTTTGTTGTCAGCAAGAGCTGCTCCACAGGTAGAAGTATTTTTGATGTGTTCGTCAGGGAGGTAGGACTTCCCCAGTGTCTCAGTTGGTAGGGAATCTGCCTGCAATGCAGGAGACCCGGGTTTGAGCCCTGGGTAGGGAAAAGCCCCTGGAGAAGGAAATGGTAACCCACTTCAGTATCTTACCTGGAAAATTCCATAGACAGAGAAGCTGGGCTGGCTACAGTCTGTAGGATCACAAAGAGTCAGACACGACTGAGTGATGAAATTTTGGGAAAGGAGATGAGCTCAGACTTCTCCTATTCTGCCGTCTTGATTTCCCTCTCCAAAGCTCTGTGACAGTCTCTCTCCTTTTTTCTTTCTTTCTTTTTTTTTTGGCCACACAGGGCAGCTCATAGGATCTTAGTTCCCCGACTAGGGATTGAATCTGGGCTCTTGGTAGTGAAAGCACAGAATCCTAACCACAGGACCACCAGGGAATTCCCCATATTATATTGCTTAAAATATATCCAAGAGATATATTATGTTTTCATGATTGTTTGTTGCTTGAATCCACCAGTGAACCTTCTGCTAGAGTCCAGTGTTTTGTCCTGCCTTCTCCAACAGGGAGAGCAGCTAGGGGGCCCGGGTGCCCATGCTCAGAGACCTAGCGGGGCTTCGCCTGGCCTTGAATATGCATGATGTTTAGCTAGAGATCACTTTCTCATAGTTAAGAAACCTTTACAGTTTTGTTGAAGCTAACTTTTATAATAGATTGACATAACTTAGAAGAAAAGAACTCATCATTTAAAGAAATTCTATGGTGAAAGATTTAGTGTGAATTTCTTTAAAACTCATTGACTTCCCTACTTAATTTACATCAGAATGGCTGTAAGACAGACAATAAATGAATTTCGGTGAGGGTATGGAGACACTGAAACTCTTGGGAATAAAAAATGTTACAGCTACTTTGGAAAATAGCTATGCAGTTTCTTTGAAAGGTTAAACATAGCGTTACCATATGACCTAGTATTTCCACTCCTATGTATATGTGCAAGAGAGCTGACAACAGATGTCCATATAAGACCGTGTATGTGATCGTCCATAGCAGTCAAAACATGTTCATAGTAGCCAAAAATTGGAAACAACCCAATGTTCATCAACTGGTTGATGTGTAAACAAAATAGCTATATGTATACAGTGTAATATTCTTGAACCATAAAAAGATTGAAATATTGATTCATGTTACAACAAAGATACATTTCGAAAATATCATAGTAAGTGAAAAAATTCCTACCCAAAAGGACAAATATTACGATTCCTTTTATATGATATACTCAGAATAAGCAAATGTATAAAGACAGAAAGTAGGCTAGTGGTTTGGGTAGTGACTGCTATCAGGTACAGAGTGTCTTCAGGAGTGGTAAAAACATTCTGGAATTAGAAGTCAGGGCTGTACACTTTGTGAATAGACTAAAACTTGCTGAACTTTACATTTTAAAAGGGTGAGTATTATACATATGAGTTACATCTCAATAAAGTAGTCATCCTCATTATAAATTTGGATATTTTACACAGCAGCTGTTGAAGTGAGCCACACTCTGTACTTGTTTTCCTGGTGTGTGACACTTCTGTAACTGAGCCCAGAGGATGACAAATAAAGATGTAGCCCTAATTAAGCACAGTTATAAAAATAAAAGGGGCGGTGATTTTAAGGACTATATACATCAACAAAATTGTGGTCAATGAACAGTGACAGTGAAAGTCGCTCAGTCATTTCCGACTCTTTGAGACTTCATGGACCATGTAGTGCATGGAATTCTCCAGGCCAGAACACTGGAGTGGGTAGCCTTTCCCTTCTCCAGGGGACCTTCCCAACCCAGGGATCGAACCCAGGTCTCCCACATTGCAGGCAGATTCTTTACCAGTTAAGCCACCGGGTCAATAAATTGTTGGATCAAATATCTGAGAAGAATAAAGACTCCATTATATCAGTGTCTCCTGTTCTCTCTCCCTTCCCCCTTCTCTTTCTGCCCTCTTCCCTTCACCCTACCAATTATAGACTCCTGAAGGGTATTTCAATTGTAAAGTAAGCATCTTTTGCCAAGAAGTTGTAAGAAGAAGCTGAGCACTTTCTCTGGTATTTTATTTCCTTACTGATTTATTCAGTTCAAATTAAGTATTTGATCATTTAGCTACAAAGCAAATGCAACCCAGCCTGGGGATGCTGAAATATGTTAATTAGGAAAAATGACAGGGGGAAGGAGAAGAAATTTAGCAAATATGTGTATGCTTTATATGAAGGAAAGTAATAAACCTCTACATAAACATCTGTGGTTTATGAGAGCACCATATACTTTATTATTAAGCAAAAATCATGAAGCAGCAGAGAGTACACTAATGATGGCATATATTTGTGAGAACTAGATAAATTGCCTGAGAGTAGAAAGGTTACATTTGTTAATAATAATATCATAAGATTATTTTATTATTTTCCCTCAGGGAAGGATTTTTCAATGTTCTACTGAGTATGAAGGATTCCTTTGCTTTATTCACCGTTTCAAAGACCTAGTATATTTTTGTCTAATGGAAAAATAACACTCATTCAACAGCATAAACTATTCTATAAATGCTGAGGCTTTTTCCTTCTGGGCCTTAGTATCTGAACCATATGTAATTTGTAGCCCTGTCATCAAACTACTGAGATTTCCTCTCTTAATTCTCAGCTGACATGAGTAGACACAGAATCATAGAGTTCTGGGTAATTATTACATTGAAATTTTGCTTCTTTCATAGACTATTTTATCATGACAGTATGCTGGGTCAGTGACCAATCTATTTATTTTGAGATTGTCCAGGAGGCATTTCCTTTTAGAAGAAAAATAGTCTCTTTGAATCCTTGCATTCATAAAATTTTGATGGTTGCTTATAAAGATGGCAAACGAAATTCAGCAAGTTATGTAATGATGTTGAGTTTTCGGTTGTCTATAAGGACTGACATACTCAAGGCACTGAAACCACAATACAAAACTAATTTCAAACAGTAGGAAGAATTTATTTCAGAATGTCACTAAAAATTTCCATAATCAACAATTAAGATATGTGGTCAGTATTCTTTAAAGGAAAAAGTATGTTACCTAAAAATGTATCACTGCAAAAGTTTTCTTCTCAAACTTTATTTCTGGCTATAGAAGTGGGAATGCAGAGTAACGTGTAAATTCATAGATAAAAAGTGCTTCTTAGTATGGAGGATTAATGGGATAAAGAAGGTCTCTGGAAGTGATCAGTAAAATATCAGTTTTTTATGTTAATTCACACTAGTCATGTTCAAAGAGAGAATAAAATTGAGTTGAGCAAATAATAAGGCTTGGCTCTAGAAAGGACAAAATAGGGAATCTTAATTTTGTATCATGGAAATTAGATACCATGGTAATGTCAGATATAAGAACTTTTAACATAGGTGATCAGGGTATAGGTGGGATATGGAGGTAGTAGAACTATGTTTCATGTGAATATAAAGATTCCAATATAGCACTTGATCCAGTTTCTGAAACTATCCATCATGACGTGTTTTAGGTATTTCTTTTCAGTCTCCACGTCTCTTGTTTGAGTCCTTTCCATTATCAGGATAGTTGCCTCAGGCTAGTTCTACCAGCCCAGTCCTACTCTTCATTATAAGAATATGACTACAAATCCTTCTGATGTTGGCAGAGAAGATCGGGCATGACTAGGTCTCACTTCATGGAACTGATGTAATAACTTATGAAAAATAATGACAGTATAACATTTGTGTCAAATATTTTCTGAGCTACAGTCACAGTTCTTTGAACATCTAGGAAATAAGAGGGTGTACTAACTCAAAACATGGGTAATGTTATTTATATCATCATTACTAAATATTAGGTGACTTCTCAGCATTTTCTGAAGTTTTATCTTTTTAGGTATGACCAGTTCTGTTATCTTTTGACTTATGATGTTAATTTCACACCAAATATGTGATCCTTCAAATATGAGAAAGGATAAGTGAAATATACTCAATAAAAATAGAACACTATATTGTATTATGGGAGATTTGAAGAAAATGTTTAACAGTTTTTTCCATATTAAGACATTTAAATCTATCCCAATTAAAAGTTTTGTTTTGGTTTCTTTAATATTTTCTATTTAGTTGTCCTATTCTTATATGCTAATTTGCTTTGAGCCTTAAAGATATATGAGTTTTGTATTTTTAGGTTCATCTCACATGCAGGGTTGAGTTACTCATGCTCCTTAACTGCATCATTCATTTGTCAGCATTCATTTCAGTCAATTCAAGACTTCAAACTTGGCTATTGTATTTTTTTTTCCTTCTCAATATCATCTCCCTTTCCTCTCATGCTAATGGACGTCACTCTTCAGTATTCTTGCCTGGACAGAGGAGCCTGGCAGGCTGCAATCTGTTGGGTCGCAGAGTCAGACACGACTGAAGTGACTTAGCACACACGTATGCACGCACTACCTGTGATAAAGGTCTTGAATATACACATATCCCTACAGTATTATTATGTGGGAAGGTATTTTAAATTTATATGTAGGATATTTGGCTCTTAAGCTTGTCTTTGTTCCACTTTTCATACTTTAACACATTTGAAATCTCACTGCTTTGTGGTATGTACATGTACATTCACTTTCTTCTTTTTTTTTTTTTCATTGTAGAAGGGTTTTTTTCATTATTTGCATGGTTTACATCTTAGACATTCTTGGTCAGCAGCAACCTAGGTTGTTTCTAGTTTTCTGCTATCCCTAACAATGTTGCAGCTAACAGTGTTATACATATTTTTTTAGGAAGCTGTATGATAACTTCTCTGGACATATGTCTAGAATTGGAAACCATGAGTTATAAGGCAAATGGGTAATTATCCCAGTATATAAGATACCAATTTTCTTTCAGAAATAGCTATAGCAAATTATAATATTCTTAACAGCAGTATATGAGAGTTTCTTTCTCATCTTTGTCAACATTCATTATTAAATGCTTTTATTTTTGCCTTTCTGACTGATGTAAAGTGATATCTCATCATCTAATTTTGCCTTTCTCTGATTAATCGTAGCATTGAGCACTCGATCACATATGTTCTTGTTGGCCATTGCATTTTCTGTCAATAGGTTGCTTATTTATTGATCTTGCCCATTGTTTTCTATTGAAATTTCTGTCTTTTTCTTGTCAGTTTATAAATACTTTTCTTAGTATGCCATCTGTCTGTTGGTTTTTTTTATGTTGTTCTTCATTAGATAGAAATATTTTTTAAATTTATTTAAGAAATGCTTAATTTTAATGTAATAAAACCCATTTTAAATTTATTTATTCCCTGATAGTTTGTGTGTTTGGGGTTTTATTTAAGAAGCTTTTTCTATGCCCAGGTCACAAAAATGTTTTTCAACATTTTTTAAAGTCTTTTTGTTTTTAACACATTTTTAATCTATCTGTTGTCCATGCTATGATAATGTTCAAGCTTAGTTTTATTTTCCTTCATATAGTGAACCTGTTTTCTGAATACCAATTATAAATCCTTTTCTCAGTTGCTGTGTAATGCTACATTTTACTTCCAATTTCTATTCTCACCCATTTGTTTGCTTTTCAGTTCTGGAGTTAATATGGTATTGAATTTTCTATCCCTATAGCTTTGGATCTGTCTTAATATCTATTAGGGAAAGTCCCTCTCCTCCCACACTTGTAAGCACCTTTTATTTTCTTTCCAAATCTGACTTAGCTATTTATGGACTTTTATTCTTCCATATAAATTTTAGTATGACTTTTTCAAGTTCCTCTTCAGAAATATAATTTTAAATGTGTCTCTTAAGGACCATTATATGGCAGCATATAGCTACATTTTGATTGTTATTTAAAATATAAAAGATATTTCCTTAAACCTTTGGAAAATGTTATTCTACTCTATTCCTCACTGAAGTATACTTTTATAGTCTGGCTTTTTTCCTGTGTGGTGGTCCACTCCTCTCTAGAGACTTTCCAATTTTTTCTCTTTATTTTTCTGTCCATACATTTTACCATAATATAGCTCCTCTTCTGTGAAATGGCAACCCCCTCTGGTACCCTTGCCTGGAAAATCCCATGAACGGAAAAGCCTGGTAGGCTACGGTCCATGGGGTTGCAGAGTCAGACACGACTGAGTGACTTCACTTTCACTTTCTGTGTCTATATACAGTTTTTTTCTCTCCAAATAGGACTTCTTTTTTATCTGTATCAACATTTCTGTTGCTGATTCCATACCTCTTGACTTGTTTCCCATTTCTTTCTTCAAGTGTTTTTTTTTTTTTTTTTTTTAAATTNAATATCATGATGTTACTTTCCGGTACCCTATTTCATTCTTATCCTGTATCCTCTTATTTATCCACTGCATTAATAATTTATTTAAAATCATATTATCCACATCAATGTATGCCTGCCTAGTTCTTGTTTATAAATACTTGTTCTTCTTCATATTCCAACTTACTCTCTCTTACTGAAAATTTTCATTAGTTTTATTTTGAATAACATATAAGATAATAAGTAAGCAAATAAATAACTGGTTCACTTAGTATTTGCACTTGGGTTTGTTGCCTTTGTTTTGTAGTGGTGATGCTCCTTGGATGTCTAGTTATTCTTGCCTTTGAACTTGTTTCTCTCTGGCTCATTTTGTAAATAGGGAGGCCCAGGTTCTAGCTTGGGCTGCTCCTGGGGGCTGAAGGTAGGTGGCAGGATGATGCTCCTGGGCAGAGCCCACGATGTTACTGTCTAGCTTGGCCATCCTTTGCTCTCTCCTCACCAGATGATCTTTATTGCTTGGTTGTCATTGGTTAATGTTGGGGATGGGTTTGGTGATGCTGTGGGGTTTGAAATAATCACCAGTCCTTTTATAATCCATCTCTTGTGTAGCCCAGCTGTATCTGCTGATCCAGTGACATGAGTAGGCAGTGTTGGTGTTTTGGTTCCATGAGTTATCATGTGACCAGCATAATTTTCAAAAAATACAGCTTAACAGACTCACATATACAGAGAATACAAATTAGTGATTGCCACTGGGACAAGGGAAGGGAGGAGGGGCAATATAGGGGTACAGGGTGGGAAGGGGTCATTATGGGATCATGTGTATGAAATTTTTGAAAATTGTAAAACAGTATAGAATTTAAAGACCCTTTCACTCAGTAAAAGAGGATAAAAGTAAACAAAAATACAGTTTAAAAGCCCTCCTCATCTTATTCCTCTACCATAGTACCTTTAATTCAGCCTCATCTTTTCCATTTTTTCAAGAACTTCTCTCAGTCTTTGTCTATTTTTTTTTTCTTTATATTCACTTTGTTTTACCTCTAACTTCTGGGAAAAGAGAGAGCAGAATGTTAACATCTAGGCTAATGCTAAGTTTTGTTGAATCCCTTCCATATTTGTTTTCAAGATCAGTTCAGTTCAGTTCAGTTCAGTTCAGTTCAGTCACTCAGTCGTGTCCGACTCTTTGCGACCCCATGAATCGCAGCATGCCAGGCTTTCCTCTCCATCACCAAATCCCAGAGTTCACTCAGACTCACATCCATCAAATCTGTGATGCCATCCAGCCATCTCATCCTCTGTCATCCCCTTCTCCTCCTGCCCCCAATCCCTCCCAGCATCAGAGTCTTTTCCAATGAGTCAACTCTTCGCATGAGGTGGCCAAAGTACTGGAGTTTCAGCTTCAGCATCATTCTTTCCAAAGAAATCCCAGGGCTGATCTCCTTCAGAATGGACTGGTTGGATCTCCTTGCAGTCCAAGGGACTCTCAAGAGTCTTCTCCAACACCACAGTCCAAAAGCATTAATTCTTCAGCACTCAGCTTTCTTCACAGTCCAACTCTAACATCTATACATGACCACTGGAAAAATCATAGCCTTGACTAGACGGACCTTTGTTGGCAAAGTGATGTCTCTGCTTTTGATATGCTATCTAGGTTGGTCATAACTTTTCTTCCAAGGAGTAAGCGTCTTTTAATTTCATGGCTACAGTCACCATCTGCAGTGATTTTGGAGCCCCCCAAAATAAAGTCTGTTTCCTCATCTATTTGCCATGAAGTGATGGGACTGGATGCCACGATCTTCGTTTTCTGAATGTTGAGCTTTAAGCCAACTTTTTCACTCTCCTCTTTCACTTTCATCAAGAAGCTTTTTAGTTCCTCTTCACTTTCTGCCATAAGGGTGGTGTCATCTGCATATATATCTGAGGTTATTGATACTTCTCCTGGCAATCTTGATTCCAGCTTGTGCCTCTTCTAGCCCAGAGTTTCTCATGATGTACTCTGGATATAAGTTAAATAAGCAGGGTGACAATATACAGCCTTGATGTACTCCTTTTCCTATTTGGAACCAGTCTCTTGTTACATGTCCAGTTCTAACTGTTGCTTCCTGATCTGCATACAGATTTCTCAAGAGGCAGATCAGGTGGTCTGGTATTCCCATCTCTTTCAGAAGTTTTCCACAGTTTATTGTGACCCACACAGTCAAAGGCTTTGGCATAGTCAATAAAGCAGAAATAGATGTTTTTCTGGAACTCTCTTGCCTTTTCCACGATCCAGTGGATGTTGGCAATTAGATCTCTGGTTCCTCTGCCTTTTCAAAAACCAGCTTGAACATCAGGAAGTTCATGGTTCATATATTGTTGAAGCCTGGCTTGGAAAATTTTGAGCATTACTTTACTAGCATGTTTGTTTCTTTCCTATTCTCCTTTGCTTTTCACTTCTCTTCTTTTCACAGCTATTTGTAAGGCCTCCCCAGACAGCCATTTTGCTTTTTTGGATTTCTTTTCCATGGGGATGGTCTTGATCCCTGTCTCCTGTATACTGTCACGAACTTCCGACCATAGTTCATCAGGCACTCTATCTACCAGATCTAGTCCCTTAAATCTATTTGTCACTTCCATTGTATAATCATAAGGGATTTGATTGAGGTCATACCTGAATGGTCTAGCGGTTTTCCCTACTTTCTTCAATTTAAGTCTGAATTTGGTAATAGGGAGTTCATGATCTGAGCCACAGTCAGCTCCTGGTCTTGTTTTTGTTGACTCTATAGAGCTTCTCCATCTTTGGCTGCAAAGAATATAATCAGTCTTATTTCGGTGTTGACCATCTGGTGATGTCCATGTGTAGGTCTTCTTTTGTGTTTTTGGAAGAGGGTGTTTGCTATGACCAGTGCATTTTCTTGGGAAAACTCTATTAGTCTTTGCCCTGCTTCATTCCGCATTCCAAGGCCAAATTTGCCTGTTACTCCAGGTGTTTCTTGACTTCCTACTTTTGCATTCCAGTCCCCTAAATGAAAAGGACATCTTTTTTGGGTCTTTAGTTCTGAAAGGTCTTGTAAGTCTTCATAGAACCGTTCAAGTTCAGCTTCTTCAGC
>SJYQ01000910.1:1652586-1702149 GCA_006410935.1 Redunca redunca | reverse complement strand
CACTTCCAATTTGCCTTGATTCATGGACCTGACACTCCAGGTTCCTAAGCCTTATTGCTCTTTACAGCATCGGACCTTGCTTCTATCACCAGTCACATCCACAGCTGGGTATTGTTTTTGCTTTGGCTCCATCTCTTCATTCTTTCTGGAGTTATTTCTCCACTGATCTATAGTAGCATATTGGGCACTTACTGACCTGGGGAGTTCCTCTTTCAGTATCCTATCATTTTGCCTTTTCATACTGTTCATGGGGTTTTCAGGGCAAGAATACTGAAGTTATAGATTTTCAAATAGTGCCAGCTTTGATTGAGTGCTCTCTATGTGCTATGCCTATGGTAGTTGTTTTTCCATACATTACATCATCTCATCTTCACAAACATTCTAGGAAGTAGCTGTTTTTATCTCCTCCATTTTACTGATGAGAGAATTGAAATCTAGATAAGATAGTTCACATAGGCAATAACAGAGTCAAGGTACAAATTTAGGCTTTCAGACTCCAAAGTCTTATCCTTTTAGGCTATATTGTAATTAAGTATTTTGGTTTAAGTTACATTTGTTCTGTCTGGATAGACTTTGTAGTGTCTAGGAACCTTCTGAAAGTATGTAAAAAAATTTTGTGTTTGTGCATACAAAATATTTTTTAACGAGGTACTGAGTCCATGGCTTTCTTTAGATTTCAAAGGTATCCATGAACTCCCACAGGTGAAGAACAACTTTAAGTGAAGTCAAAATTTATAGGAAGGCTTAGGTGCCCAAGTTAACCAGTAACACACAACAATGATGTTGAGCAATTTACCTCTGAAATTTTCTTAAATGACCCTCATATTACTTATTGAACCAACAAAAGCTCAAAAGCCAAGAATTAATATTTTTTTATTTCTCTTCATGTTTGATGCTGATATTTCTTTTCTTGGAGCAGTGGAGAATGTTAGTCTGAAAACATGATAGGAGTGGAGAGATGAGGGTTAAATAAAAAAATTTCTTCTTGATAGTTTGTATAATTATGTTCATTTATTTTAATGCTCAAATGATTGAAGTTAACTGCAAATTGGAAAAAAAACGTAAGACCATATCAACCTGTTATGAAGCAAAGTAGCTAAGTGGCACTGTCTTCAGTGGCAGGTCTCTATGTCCTAAAGCCTGTGCAGCCGGGTAGCAGCCCCAGTAGTGACCCGATTCATTCCAGCCAGAAGCTGGTGGCTTGTCCATTCATGGGTTCTCAAGAGGATGAGGCCTGTTGAAAAAACTTCTAACAATTCTTTCTGCCTAATAGGGCACTCTATGATAAGTCTCAGATAACAATCTTTCCAAGATGCCAGAAGCTCAACTTGGCTCAACTTCAGAGTTGACCAGACCTCTCAGGGCCCCTTTGTACCAGGGGTACCCCCATTAGGTTTTTCCAAAACCCTTTTACAGCACCTAGATGATCCATGCTCTTGGAAAGCCTGTACTGAAAAAATAAATTGGGAAATTAGATAAACCTCTGCTCTTCTGGGGCTTCCCTGGTGGCTCCGATGATAAATCTGATGATAAATTTGCCTGTAATGCAAAAGACCCAGGTTCAATCCCTGGGTCAGGAAGATCCCCTGGAAGATGGGAATGGCTACCCATTCCAATATTCTTACATGGAGAATTCCATGGTCAAAGTAGCCTGGTTGGCTGTAGTCCATGGGGGTCACAGAGTTGAACACAACTGAGCAACTAACACTTACTCACTTTGGGCTTCAGAAGTATGCTCTAAAGCATAAAAATATTTTCATAGAAAAAAATACTGATATGGTAGACATGTAAGACTTTAAAAATGTATGTCTTATCAAAGTTAGAGTACAATATGCTTTCTAAGTAAAATGAGAGATGAGCTAGTTTATGAATCTATTTCAGAAAATGAGAGAGTAGAAAATGTCAGAATTTGCCATATACACTACTTTGGATTCAATCATCCATTTAAAGCAATAGTGATTTATAATACTGAAAAAATTTTAAATATCTCCATTTCAGTCCTGAGATGTTTTTGTTCTCTAGAAGGAAAGTATCAATTTACTGGCTTTGGGTTTCTAGTCCCACATGGACCTTAAATAAAACCCCTCTGTGAGGTGTTAGCCAGTAGCTTGTAGAAAATGTTTTCTTGCCAAAGGCAGAGAGCATGGATCTTGAGTTGTCCCAAAAGGAGTAACTGACTTTGAAGGTGTAAGGAGCAAAATGACACCATTTTATAATCTCTCCTAAAGGCAAAAAGCTTCTCACTTCCAGAATAAATTGATGGCGAGATCCACTTTTTAGCTGGCAGGATGGTGATCAGCAAAGCTTTCACTCCAGCTTGCTGACAAGGGAAAAGACCTGTCCCTGTTGTGAGGTGTATGTGACTTGTGAAATGGAAGGCTGTATAAGCCAGGCATGTGCTATGGTTCCAATGGAAGTCTTTGTGTATTACAAGCACAATTGTTTGTCAGTTGTACTCACATGGGGATGTACCATTTCCCTCTTGTATACAAGAATTTGATTCTTCCTTGTTGCAGTTCCCCCATATGACACTCTATCTGTTTGATAGCCCCTGAGGCAATGGCCACCCACTCCAGTACTCTTGCCTGGAAAATCCCATGGATGGAGGAGCCTGGTGGGCTGCAGTCCATGGGGTCACTAAGAGTCGGACACGACTGAGCGACTTCACTTTCACGCACTGGAGAAGGAAATGGCAACCCACTCCAGTGTTCTTGCCTGGAGAATCCCAGGGACAGGGGAGCCTGTTGGGCTGCCGTCTCTGGGGTCACACAGAGTTGGACATGACTGAAGTGACTTAGCAGCAGCAGCAGCAAACATCTCATTGCTTTAAAACCCCAATCTGGTATTCTCAAATGTAAACCACAGTGCAGCCTTACATAAACTATAAAAGGCTTTCACATTTGTTTTCTATATCCATTTAACTCTGAGCAAATGTCACCATCGTATTTTATAGCTGAAAACTCAGAAAGACAAGACGGGAGCACCTCCTTCACAATCTGGGCTCCCTATACTTCTACTGTTTTCACTGTTTTCCTTAGACTGGAATTCTCAAACTTCAGTGTGTATATGACTCATTTAGGTTGCTTACTAAAAGTAATAGGAATGATAGTTAATGTAGTATTTAATGTATACCAGGAATTAAGCACCTCACATATATCAACTGATCCTTTCCTCAGAACAACCCCAAATTAAATATGGTTATGCCATTTCACAGGAAAGAATGTGGAACTACAAAGAGATTTTGTCAATTGCTCAAAGTTTAACACTTTGTAAAGCATGTAACTGGAATTCAGATGAAGCCATCCTGCTTCCAGGGGCTGTGCTTACCTGGAAGGTCTGTACCTCTAGGGTCCACTGGTCCTTAGAAGATTCTTTTTTCCCTTTCCCTGAGATTTTGGCAGTGTCTGGGGTGGGGGCCAGGAATCCAAATTTTGAACGTAAAATTCCCCCAATTCCCAGAGAGCTCCAATGCTAGAGTTTCTCAGCTCAGACTAAAAAGCATTGATTTGGGGATTCAGTGACATATGTCTTCAGCAGTCATATATTGCAATGAAAATTCCTCTAAGGGACGTTATAAATTAATAGTTTATAATCAGTAGAGCAAAATATAGAGGAGATGTGACTTGACATAGTATTCGATGGTTAGAAAAGGTAAGAGGCATTGAAGCAGATAATTGATGGTTAAGAAAAGCCACAGGAAAAAAACTAGAGATATCATCTACCTTATAACATTCCTTGGAGCTAGATTTGCACAAGACTGTTCAATATCAAATATGAAAATTAGAATGAAGGTTTCTTTCTCAAGTGGTTTTGAGAGAAGTCAGTGGAAACAATGGCAGGGGCCTTGAGTTAGAGTTATTTACTAGATGATAGCAATTCAAGACCCCACTCCAGTACTCTTGCCTGGAAAATCCCATGGATGGAGGAGCCTGGTGGGCTGCAGTCCATGGGGTTGCTAAGAGTCAGACACGACTGAGTGACTTCACTTTCACTTTTCACTTTCCTGCACTGGAGAAGGAAATGGCAACCTACTCCAGTGTTCTTGCCTGGAGAATCCCAGGGACAGGGGAGCCTGGTGGAATGCCGTCTATGAGGTCATACAGAGTCGGACACAACTGAAGCGACTTAGCAGCAGCAGCAGCAGCAGCAGCAATTCAAGTTTCCTAAATTGTAGGATCTGTAGCTGCACTGTCCAAAATGGTAATCACTGCTCACAGTATTTAAATTAGTTAAAATTAATATAAAATTTAAAATTCTGTTTCTCAATCAACCTGGCCAACACCTCAATCTAGTCGTGTCATAGCCATAGTGACTATCATATTGGACAGCACACAGAGCTA
The DNA here is from genome assembly GCA_006410935.1 of Redunca redunca. Lineage (NCBI taxonomy): Eukaryota > Metazoa > Chordata > Mammalia > Artiodactyla > Bovidae > Redunca > Redunca redunca. The sequence continues at coordinate 1,697,809 of SJYQ01000910.1, read as the reverse complement.
GAATCTTGGACAGTGTGATCCGTAAAACTTTTCTCAGCTATTCTCATTTTTTTTTTTTTTTTTGCCTTCAGTTCAGCTCGGTTGAGTTCAGTCGCTCAGTCGTGTCTGACTCTGCGACCAAGTGAACAGCAGCACACCAGGCCTCCCTGTCCATCACCAACAGCCGGAGTTCACCCAAACTCATGTCCATTGAGTCGGTGATGCCATCCAACCATCTCATCCTCTGTCATCCCCTTCTCCTCCTGCCCTCAATCTTTCTTAGCATTAGGATCTTTTCAAATGAGTCAGCAGTTTGCGTCAGGTGGCCAAAGTATTAGAGTCTCAGCTTCAACCTTAGTCCTTCCAATGAACACCCAGGACTGATCTACTTTAGGATGGACTGGTTGGATCTCCTTGCAGTCCAAGGGACTCTCAAGAGTCTTCTTTAACACCACAGTTCAAAAGCACAGTCACCATCTGCAGTGATTTTGAAGCCCAGAAAAATAAAGTCTGACACTGTTTCCCCATCTATTTGCCATGAAGTGATGGGACCAGATGCCATGATCTTAGTTTTCTGAATGTTGAGCTTTAAGCCAACTTTTTCACTCTTTCCTTTCACTTTCATCAAGAGGCTCTTTAGTTCCTCTTCACTTTCTTCCATAAGGGTGGTGCCATCTGCTTATCTGAGGTTATTGATATTTCTCCCAGAAGTCTTGATTCCAGCTTGTGCTTCCTCCAGCCCATGGTTTCTCATGATGTATTCTGCGTATAAGTTAAATACGCAAGGTGACAATATACAGCCATTTTCCTACTGGAGCCAGTCTGTTGTTCCATGTCCTTACTATCAGCAAAATCTTCTCTGTTAAAGTAATTAAGTGAAGGACATTTAGCATTCACAGTTAAGATTGTTTCAAGAATAGCCAAAGGTCTAATTTGTAATTTTTCTGTTCTGGTCATTTAGCATCACATCAATTTTGTTTGATGTTTAAAGTTTATTATTTTCCCACTGTTTTATATGGGGTTATGTGGGGTTGGAGGGAGGGTGGTCTGTGAAAATTATAAACTATGATAGTTTTTCCTCAAATGTTAGTAGGCTATCTCCCATTCAAATATCACAAACTGTTCCAGATGAGCTGGTATCCTTAGATAAATGCACCAGGAGGCCCAGGAACCATATTAAAGTTCATATTTAGGTTGGTTATGGTTTTTTACCCTCCATTACTATTATAACTCATGGATGGCAGATTTTTAAGACTTTCTGCCCTGATATAAATCAGGAGTGATTTTATTAGATTTACATGCATAACGCATGGTCCCACAAACTAAAGCGTGATGAATACACCACGTGGGGGCTCAGTTGGTCTTCAAGGACTCCTGAGCAACCAGTTGTCTCAGTTCTAGTCCCCTTTCTCCAGGAGGAGAATACAATGTTGGCCATGATTTATTCTCCCATAGATAAACTGCTCTGGCCTGTAACTGGACCCCAGAGCCGTGAAATTGTTACAGTGCTGGCTTGGCATTTCAGGGTCAGATTCCTCAAGTTATTTTAGACATTTTCCTGGAAGTGTGGTTCAGCACACAGATATCCATTCCCTGGAGTGAGTTTTATAGGAGAGCCAGTTATTTCTAATCAAGTAGACTCTGCTTAGTGATCTAAGTATCAAATAATCAGAATAGACTTTGGTAAAGAATAACTCTTAGCTGTTAGCTAAGTCAGTTTAAAATGGTTTTTCTTTCAGCTTCAAATAGCAATTATTCTATTATACGTGCAATTATTAGCTATTATAAGTCATACCAACCCTCCCTCTCTCATACTAAAGAGAACCGTAAATAAAAAATCAAAATCATTGAAACTTAAAACTGAAAGGGAGTTTTGAGATTACCTACTCTAACCTCTTTTTTGTTTTCTCTGTACGAGCAACTGTGTCTCAAAAAGGCTATGAAGTTTACCCAAGAACTCCAAGCTAATTAAGGGAAATAGTACCACCAACACATATCCCCTAATTCCTTGTTCAGTACTGTTTCTACTGTGTCACCTTTTTCCGTAGGAGTGTGTGTCACATGATAGTATGAAAATATTTTCCTCCTACTGAGGGAAGATGCTTGGACTCCAATTCCAGAAAAGGTACAACTTAACAATAGCTAATGCATATATGGTGTTAGTATATGCTAGGTATTACCCCGAGCCCTGATGACCTATGACCTCATTTAGTGCTCATGGCAACACTATGAGATCCTATTATTATTCTCATTTTACAGTAAGTGAGCTGAGTCACAGTGAGATTAAACTTGCCTGTGAGCACACAGCTAACACTTGGCAGAATCTCAATTCAACTTCAGGAAATATAGTTGCAGACTCCACACTCCCAACCACTGCTTTGCCACCTATAAAGCTCATACCTGGGGCCACCACCCAGGATGAGTAAATGCATGAGGAGGATGTTGGAAAAACTTCTATGTGTGTAGAGTGCTTTAGTTCTGAGAGAACATTTTAGTATACTTTCTAATTAACATTCATGAAAACTAAAGCTGTTATGTTCATTAGAGCATTCATTATTAAAGGCACTGTTTTTGTTGTTGCTGCTGTTTTTAACTAAAATCTTTCAGTGATCTGAGTGAGTTCAGCAACCAAGTAGCAAGTAGGCATAGCAGTAAAACATGCTACTGTGATGGCAATACCAAGCAGTCCCTTCTCACTGGCAACAGCAGTGCTAGCAGACTAAGGTCGTTCCCTGCTCTCTGGTGCGCAGCCCTTCTGAACAGGGACAAGCCACTTAATCAGGAGGGGTTTCCATTTGAAATGGTGAAATGGGCTGGGATTGTTAGTCTGAGAAATACTATTCTTGCTTTCTGTGGATAAGTGTTAATATCACAATTAAAAGGGGATAAGTGTTGTAGTGAAAATAGACTCACTTATTTTAATATAAACATGCTGGCTTACATATAGTCCCTGGGCCCATCAGGAGAAGGCAATGGCACCCTACTCAGAGTCAGACATGACTGAGGGACTTCACTTTCACTTTTTACCTTCATGCATTGGAGAAGGAAATGCAAACAACTTCAATGTTCTTGCCTGGAGAATCCCGGGGACAGGGAAGCCTGGTGGGCTGCCATCTATAGGGTGGCACAGAGTCGGACACGACTGAAGCTACTTAGCAGCAGCAGCAGCAGCGGGACCCATCAAATCTTCCCTGATGGCTCAGCAGTAAAGAATCTGCCTGCAGCGCAGGAGACACAGGAGACATAGGTTCAATCCCTGGGTAAAGAAGATCCCCTGGAGGAGGAAATGGCAACCCACTGAAGTATTCTTGCCTCTAGAATCCCATGAACAGAGGAGATTAGTGGGTTACTGGGCATGGTGTCACAAAGAGTCAGACACAACTGAGTGAACACTGGACCCATCACAAAATAAGTACTTGAGCAGAGGTTAAGGAAAAGTGATTCCCAGAAGGAACTCTCATGCAGCATGGGGTATATCATGTTCATAAGAGTGATAACATGACTACTTGGCATATTGAATTAAAAATATAAAACATGGAAAAGAGAGTCTCTCTAGATTGTGAGCTCCTTGTTGGTAAGGATGCGTGTCATGTTTCTGTACTATTGCCTGGAGCCTTCACAGTCCTGAGCTTAGGCAGGAGAGATGGACACATGGGAAGGTGAATGGGATTGAAACCAGAGATGGAGACCCTGAGAGAAGAAGTCATAGGAAGGGTTCTTCCTGGCTCCATCTTGGCTATTAGTGCAGAAGGAAGCTTTGACTCATAGTCTCTTCACTGATTAGCTCACCAAGGTTTAGCCAGATGTTAACTTCTTAGACTTCTTCATGGATCACAGTCTTGTTGTGGTGAAAGAGCTTGTGTAACTCATTGAAGCTACGAGCCATGCCATGCAGGGCCACCCAAGATGGATGGGTCATAGTGAAGAGTTTTGACAAAACGTGGTCCACTGGAGAAGGAAATGGCAACCCACTTCAGTAATTTGCCTAGAGAACCCCACAGATAGTATGAAAAGGCAAAAAGATATGATGGTGAAAGATGAGCACCCCCCCACCCCAGGTTGGGAGCTGTCCAATATGCTACTGGAGAAGAGAAGAGCACAATAATTAACAGCTCCAGTAAGATGGAAGCAGCTAGACCAACGCAGTAATGATGCTTAGCCATGGATGTGTCTTGGTTTGAAAGTAAAGTCTGATGAATGTGAACTGAGAATTTCCAGATGTACAAGCTAGGTTTCAAAGAAACAGGAACAAGAGATTGAACTGTCAATGTTTGTTATATCCTAGAGAAAATGAGGGAGTCCCAGAAAAACATCTACTTCTGTTTCCTTGAAGCTAAAGCTTTTGACTGTGTGTATCACAAACTGTGGAAAATCCTTAAAGAGATGGGAGTAGCAGACCATATTACTTATCTCCTGAGAAGCCTGTGTGGGGGTCAAGAAGAAACAGAACAGGATATGGAACAACCGACTATTTCACAATTGTGAAAGGAGTAAAACAAGGCTGTATATTGTTACCCTTTTCATTTAACTTATATGCAGAATATATCATGTAAAATGCCAGGCTAGATGAATCACAAGCTAGAAACAAGATTTCCAGGAGAAATATCGACAGCCTCAGATATGCAGATGATACCACTCTAGTGTCAGAAAGTAAAGAGGAGCTAAAGAGCCTCTGGATGAGGGTGAAAGAGGTGAGTGAACAAACTGACTTAAAACTCAACATTAAAAAATCTGAGGTCATGACATCTAGTCTCATCACTTCATGGCAAATAGAAAGCAAAAGAGTAGAAACAAGTGACAGATTTTCTTTTCTTACGCTCCAAAATCACTGTGGACAGTGATTGCAGCCATGAAATTAAAAGATGCTTGCTCCTTGGAAGAAAAGCTATGACAAACATAGACAGAATATTAAAAAACAGAGACATCACTTTGCTGACAAATTTCTGTATTGTCAAAGCTATGGTTTTTCCAGTAGTCATGGATAGTCATCCAGTAGTTATGGACGTGAGAGTTGGACCATAAAGAAGGCTGAGCACCAAGAACTGATGCTTTTGAACTGTGATGCTGGAGAAGACTCTTCAGAGTCCCTTGAACTACAAGAAAAACAAACCAGTCATTCCTATAGGAAATCCACCCTGAATATTCAGAGGGAGAACTGACGCTAGGAAATCCACCCTGAATATTCAGAGGGAGAACTGACGCTGAAACTGAAGCTCCAATACTTTGGCCACCTGATGCTGGGAAAGATTAAAGGCCAAAGAAGGGTGTGGCAGAGGATGAGATGGTTTGATAGCATCACTGACTCAATGGATATGAATTTGAGCAAACTCTGGGAGATATTGGAGGACAGAGGAGCCTGGCAAGCTATATTCCGTAGGGTTGCAAAAAAGTCAGACACGAAATGATTAAGCAACTGAACAACAACTTCTCTAAATCACAGTAATCCTCATCATTATTGGGTAGTGGTAAAGGTAAAATAAGATATCTGTAAAATAAAATCTAAAGCTACATACAGATGTAAGTTATAAAAAAAATCCTTTCATAATAAGATAATCAGTGGTGTAAAACTGACTGAAAAAATTATAAATAACTACCTCTTCACCCCATCATGATGTTTCTATCTCAGAGTACTTCCTATTTCCACTAGCAATGAGAATTACTATAGTCCAAGTTTCTTCTTCTTTAAACTTGTCCCAGACTTTCCTCTGTCTACTCCATCCTCTAAATACATTATGTATGCTCTTCTAAAGGATATATGTTTTTCATCAAATATCACAGAGAATCCTGTTCACAATTCCCTGGAGTAACCAAGTGTCCATCATTGAACTTGAGTCACTTACAGTTGTAGCATCATTTATTGCCATTCAGAATGTTTAAAAGAGGAATGAAAATGCCTTGATAATACGGGTGAAAAAAATCTCTGCAGAGTGAATTATCCGCCACACAAGTACTTGTGAAACTTTAATGCTCATACAAAGTCGCCAAGATCTTACTGAAAGGCAGATACTGAATAAGCAAATCTGGGGTGAAGCCTGAGTTTCTACACTGCCCCAGTCATGGCAACACTGCTGCTCTGTGATGTATCCTTTGAGTGACTGGCGCCTACACTATGATTCCTAATATTTCAAGTATGAGGACACTCTTAACATTTTAAGTGTTGGTATTATTTTGATTATAATTTAAAAATGCATATAAGCAAAAAATCACAATCTTACCAACCAAAGATAACAAGCACAACTATTAATAATTGGTTTGTAAGTGGTATATGTAGATACCAAATCAGAGTAGGAGTCCATCTATCCATATTGTTTTTTTCAAGTATAGTTGTTGTACCTTCTATCCACGTTATTTTAAAGTTGCCTTTAAATTAATTTTAAAACTACTCAAATAATACAAATTTTAGAAAATTCATGAAGTCAAAAAAGCAAAAAGAAGATAAAAAGCACCTGTAATTTTATAGTTAGATACAAAGCACAAACCCTGTGAGCACATCAGTTTGTTCTTTCCCAGATGCCCACACCCAGCCCCAACTCTGCTGCCACTGCCCTGTGTATCTACATCGTGTGATATCAGCATCAAGGTGACAAGACTGACAGAAAGACACAGACAGCGAGATGAAATTGCTTGAAGTAAAAACTATTTTAAAATAAACTTCAGTTCAGTTCAGTTCAGTTGCTCAGTCATGTCTGACTCTTTGTTACCCCATGAACTGCAGCGCACCAGGCCTCCCTGTCCATCACCAACTCCCGGAGTTCACTCAAACTCATGTCCATCGAGTCGGTGATGCCATCCAGCCATCTTATCCTCTGTCATCCCCTTCTCCTCCTGCCCCCAATCCCCCCCAGAATGAGTCTTTTCCAATGAGTCAACTCTTCACATGAGGTGGCCAAAGTACTGGAGTTTCACCCTCAGCATCAGTCCTTCCAAAGAAATCCCAGGGTTGATCTCCTTCAGAATGGACTGGTTGGATCTCCTTGCAGTCCAAGGGACTCTCAAGAGTCTTCCCCAACACTACAGTTCAAAAGCATCAATTCTTCGGCGCTCAGCCTTCTTCACAGTCCAACTCTCACATCCATACATGACCACTGGAAAAACCATAGCCTTGACTAGATGGACCTTAGTTGGCAAAGTAATGTCTCTGCTTTTGAATACGCTGTCTAGGTTGGTCATAACTTTCCTTCCAAGGAGTAAGTGTCTTTTAATTTCATGACTGCAATCACCATCTGCAGTGATTTTGGAGCCCCCCAAAATAAAATCCGACACTATTTTTTTTTAATAAAAATTTTAAGTTTTATTTATTTTACTTGTTTTAAGTTATTTAAAATAAACTTAGGAAGTTTTAAGTATTATGGAATGGGGGCATGCAGGGCTTCCCAAGGTTTTCAGCAACAAGGATACTGATTTACAGCCATAGCAGCCATGGAGAGTGGGTTCATCCATTTTTCTCTCTGGAATTTCATAAAAATTGGATGCCATAGTTCACTGTATTTAGTGATGTTGAAGTTTTCCTGGGAGCAGAGCATGTCCTGGATTTTAGGTTGCTTTTCCAATTCAGGGCAAGTTGATGGGTACATGCTACTGAGTTTTCTGACTTCAGATCTCACACATTTTCCCAGCACCATAGTTATATAGCAGGGTCAAGATAAAGAATCATAGTTTTACAGAAAATAAATGGTAAAACTTACTGGAAGTGGTATCCTTGAGCTCAGTGGTTATTTGCTAATATAATCTGGCCTGCCAGAGGTCAATATGGGTTTCCCCTTCCCAGAAGTTCATGATAACTGTGAAAACTAGGAATAGGTATCACACTTAGACATTCTCTCACTAATTCTAATTACTTTAAATGGAGGTGAAACAGCCGTGTCTCTGCAGTTTTCCAGTCGAATCAATGTCAGTCAGGAAGCAGGAGGCCAGGAGGGCAAAATTTCCTGAGTGCTAACAGTTCAATCACTCTCTATTTCCTCACATGAAACGATTATCTTTGATGCTTATTACTGCCAAGTTGCTCTGAATTGGAAATAGGGATTTGTGTGGATGAGTGGAAGTGTGGATGTGTAAGTCAAATTCTTACAAATCACAAAAGACAGACACGCACACACCCACATTCACACTTAAATGCCCACTCTTGTCTGGACCCTTTCCTTGGCACTAGAGGTTTGTATGCAGAGTAAGTGTTCAAGTGAGCAAAAGAGGGAGAGAACAAAAAGATCTTTGAACTTGGAGTCTGATGGACAAAGATCTAGTCTCTCTTTTTTTTCCCATTTAGTGTGTCACCATAATTCTTTAAAATTTCTAACCCACATGCTCTGGGTCTCAAAAGCTGCACTCAAAGTGTCGTCTGGTGCTGCAATTTCATTCCTGTGGGGTTCAGCTGAGGGAGTCCCCACTTCCCGTCTAACATGGTTGTCGCTGCACTCAGGTCCTTGAGATTGGCAGACTGAGGGCCTCCGTTTCTTATCGGATCTTGGTCAAAGGTTGCCCTCAGTTTTTTGCTAGGTGGGCTGTACTATCACAGCCATTTTCTTCCTCAAAGCCAGCAAGAGAGAGACTCTCAATAAGACTGTAATCTTACGTAATATAATTGTGTATATGTATAACATATGGGCTTCTCTGGTGGCTCAGGCAGAAAAGAATCAGCCTGCAATGCCGGAGACTTGGGTTCAATTCATGGGTTGTGAGGATCCCCTGGAGAAGGAAATGGCAACCCACTTCAGTATTCTTGCCTGGAGAATTTCATGGACAGAGGAGCCAGGTGAGCTACAGTCCATCGGGTCACAAAAAGAGTCAGACACAGCTGAGCAAATAACATGTATAATATATACATATAATATGTATGTAATGACATATATACCATCAACTCTGTTAGCTATAAGTGTCAGATCCTGCTCACACTCAAGCAGACAGGGTCATATCAGGGTGAGAATATGTGCGTACTGTCACTTCAGTTGGGTCCAACGCTTTGCAACCCTATGGACTGTGCCCTGCCAGGCTCCTCTGTCCGTGAGATTCACCAGGCAAGAATACTAGAGTGGATTGCCGTGCCCTCCTCCAGGGCATCTTCCAAACCCAGGGATCAAACTTGTGTCTCTTATGTTTACTCCATTGGCAGGCAGGTTCTTTACCATTAGTGCCACCTGGGAAGCCCTAGGTGAGATTACCATCTACATATACTGTGTGTGTGTGTGTGTGTGTGTGTGATTTATTTTAAGGGACCAGCTCATGAAATTGGTGAGGCTGGCAACAGGGTAGGCTGGCAACTCAGGCAGGGGTTGATGTATTATTTTTTCTTCCAGTTTTATCGAGATATAATTTACCATACAACATTGTGTAAGTTTAAAGTGTACATGAAAATGATTTGACTTATATATACTATGGAATGATTATCACAAGTTTAGCTAACATTCATCACCTCATATTTTGTATCTACAAAGTTTAAAAAAGAGAAAAAAAATATGCGATGAGAACTTTTAGGATTTACTCCCTTCAGTTCACTTCAGTCGCTGAGTCATGTCCAACTCTTTGTGACCCCATGGACTGCAGCACGCCAGGCCTCCCTGTCCATCACCAACTCCCAGAGCCTACTCAAACTCATGTCCATTGAGTCAGTCATGCTATCCAACCATCTCATCCTCTGCTGTCCCCTTCTCCTCCTGCCTTCAACCTTTCCCAGCATTAGTGTCTTTTCCAATGAGTCAACTCTTCACATGAGGTGGCCAAAGTACTGGAGTTTCAGCTTCAGCATCATTCCTTCCAAAGAACACCCAGGACTGATCTCCTTTCGAATGGACTGGTTGGATCTCCTTACAATCCAAGGGACTCTCAAGAGTCTTCTCCAACACCACAGTTCAAAAGCATCAATTCTTCTGCACTCAGCTTTCTTTATAGTCCAGCTCTCTGGTCCATACACAACTACTGGAAAAACTGACTAGATGGACTTTGTTGGCAAAGTATTGTCTTTGCTTTTTAATATGCTGTCTAGGTTGGCCATAGCTTTTCTTTCAAGAAGTAAGCATCTTTTAATTTCATGGCTGCAGTTACCATCTGCAGTGATTTTGGAGCCCCTAAAAATAAAGTCTCTCACTGTTTTCATTGTTTTCCCATCTATTTGTCATGATGTGATGGGATGGGATGCCATGATCTTAGTTTTCTGAATGTTGAGTTTTAAGCCAACTTTTTCACTCTCTTCTTTCATGTTCATCAAGAGGCTCATTAGTTCTTCTTTGCTTTCTGCCATAAGGGTGATGTCATTTGAGTATCTCAGGTTATTGATATTTCTCCCAGCAATCTTGATTCCAGCTTGTGCTTTATTCCCTTCCCTTCAGTTCAGTTCTGTTCAGCTCAGTTCAGTTGCTCAGTCGTGTCTGACTCTTTGCGACCCCATGAATCGCAGCACACCAGGCCTCCCTGTCTATCATCAACTCCCAGAGTTCACTCAGACTCACATCCATTGAGTCAGTGATGCCATCCAGCCATCTCATCCTCTGTCATTCCCTTCTCCTCCTGCCTCCAATCCCCCCCAGCATCAGAGTCTTTTCCAATCAGTCAACTCTTCACATGAGGTGGCCAAAGTACTGGAGTTTCAGCTTTAGCATCATTCCCTCCAAAGAAATCCCAGGGCTGATCTCCTTCAGAATGGACTGGTTGGATCTCCTTGCAGTCCAAGGGACTCTCAAGAGTCTTCTCCAACACCACACTTCAAAAGCATCAATTCTTCAGTGCTCAGCTTTCTTCACAGTCCAACTCTCACATCCATATATTCCCTTAACAACCTTTATATATTACATACAACAGTATTAATTATATTTATCATGCTGTACATTACATCCCTAATACTTACTTATCTTATAACTAGAAATTTGTAGTACCTTTTGACTGACTTTATCTAATTCCACCTCCCCTCTCCATGACCTTTAGCTGGTGATCCTATGAGTTTGTTCATATGTTTGTTTTTGAAGTATGAGATGATACAGTTTTGAGGCAGAATCTCTTCCTCTCTAGGAAACTTCTGTTTTTACTCTTAAGACATTCACTCATATTATTAAAGGAAATCTTTTCTTAAAGTTGACTGTATATACAAAACACCTTCGCAGCAACACTTAAGTTAGTATGTGTCTAATAACTGGCGCTATAATCCAGCCAAGCTGACCATGCTGGTTTCCTAGGGCTATTGTAATAAAGTTCACAACTAGATGACTTAATCACAATTTATTCTTTCACAGTTCTGGAAGCTGTAAGGCTGAAATCAGGGTGTTGGCAGGGTCATAATCTTTCTAAAGCCTCTAGAGGAAGATCCTTCCTTGCCTCTTCCAGCTTCTGGTAGCCTCAGATATCCTTTGGCTTATGGTAATATTACTTCATTCTCTGCCTCTGTCTTCACATGGCCATCTTCCCTCTGTATCTTTTTGTGGCCAAATTTTCTTCTTATAAGGATACCAGTCAGGTTGGATTAAAGCCCACCCTTAATCGATATGACTTAATGTTAACCTCATTACACTTACAAAGACCCCATTTCCAAAACTACGGTCACATTCACAGGGACTGGGGGTTAGGACTTCAATGCATCTTTTGCAAGTCAACCCATGACACTGATCATAACGGACCTTTATGCACCATCTCCTATTTTGCATTGGTTGAGGACTGCTCCCAGGGCTGTTAACTCTCTGGAAATTTATCCTAGCTGGAGAGACAGCCAAGAATACTGAGGCCAGAGAAAACTCTCAGGCTGAGCTTGCTGAGACGGACCATGAGCACATGAGAGAATGAGAATAGAAGTGTTACAGGGGTGCAGCTGGGGTGTGAATGCCATTCCCCACACAGCATCAGCAGGGGACATTCAGAGGTGACATTTCCCTAAAAATTCAAACTGTGTCCACAGTAAGTTCATCAGTCTCACAGAACTAAACAATGGTACAGAGTGTTGAACACCCTGAAACCCAAGTGACTAGGACAAGCTACTATTTCACATTTCTTTTTGGAAGTGATGAGCAGAATTCAACCTTGGAAAGAAAACTGTCCTTTTTTTTTAATGCTGAGTAAAAGCTTCATAGGCCTCTTTTGTTACACAGAGGTAAAGCCAAACATTACCCTGTAATAGTGAGGTTCGAGACAACTTCTCTCGTTGTGATTAGAATTACATCTCAGCAGAACGTGTTTTGATCTTAACTGTGAAACAGACCTTATGATAACTGTAGAGAAATAATATTTTCTTTTAATCTTTTAATATTTCTTTTAATCTTTCAGAGGGATATGAGAAGGTTGCTTGCTGGGCCTAGGCAGTAGGTAAGGAGAGCATAGCAATCTTTCTACAGAGAGTTATGGGTTTATCTGCAGGTGATTTGGGTCTGCAGTGTGGCAATAGGCAGGGCCTAAGATATGACATGGAGGGGTTTAGTCTGAAGTTTGAAGTAGCCATTATATACTTGGATTAGTTTACTAGGGCTGCTGTAACAAAGTACCACATGCCAAGTGGTTTAAACAAGAGAAGTTTATTGTCTCTCAATTCTGTATGCTAGAAGTTCAAAATCAGGTGTCAGCAGGGCCATGCTCCCTCTGAAAATGCTAGAGGAGGATTTTTCCAGGCCTCTCTCCTTGCTGTTGTTCAGCTGCTAAGTTGTGTCCAACTCGTTGCGACCCCATGGACTGCAGCATGCAGGCATCCTCTGCCCTTCACTCTCTTGGAGTTTGCTCAGATACACATCCATTGAGTTGGTGATGCTATCTAACCATCTCATCCTCTGCCACCCTCTTCTCCTTTGCCTTCAATCTTTCCTAGCGTCAAGGTCTTTCCAATGAGTCAGCTCATCACATCAGGTGGCCACAGTATTGAAGCTTCAGCATCAGTCCTTCCAGTGAATATTCAGTGTTGATTTCCTTTAGGATTGATTGGTTTGATCTCCTTGCAGCCCAGGAAATTCTCAGGAGTCTTTTCCAGCACCACAATTCAAAAACATCAGCTCTTCAGCACTCAGCCTTCTTTATGGTCCAATTCTCACATCCATATATGACTACTAGAAAAAGCAGAGCTTTGACTATATGGACCTTTTCAGCAAAGTGATATTTCCACTTTCTAAGACACTACCTGATTTTTCTTAGCTTTCCTTCTGAGTAAGCAAGGGTCTTTTGATTTCATGACTGCAGCCACTATCTACAGTAATTTTGGAGCCCAGGAAAATAGAATCTGTCACTGCTTCTACTTTTCCTACTTCTATTTGCCATGAAATGATGGGACAGGATGCCATGATCTTACTTTGTTTAATGTTGGGTTTTAAGCCAGCTTTTCTACTCTCGTCTCTCACCCTCATCTAGAGGATCTTTAGTTCCTCTTCACTTTCTGCCATTAGAGTAGTATCATCTGCATATCTGAGGTTATCGATATTTCTTCTGGCAATCTTGACTCCAGGAGTTTGTAATTCATCCAGCCCACAATTTCATGTGGTGTATTCTTCATATAAGTTAAATAAGCAGGGTGATGATATACAGCCTTAAGGTACTCCCTTCCCAGTTTGGAACTAGTCAGTTGTTCCATGTCCAGTTCTAACTATTGCCTCTTTACCTGCATACAGGTTTCTCAGGAGATGGGTAAGGTGGTCTGGCACTTCCATCTCTTTAGGAATTTTCCAGTTTGTTGTGATCCACACAGTCAAAGGCGTTTATGTAGTCAATGAAGCAGAAGTAGATGCTTTCTTGGAATTCCCTTGCTTTCTATATGATCCAACAAGTGTTGGCAATTTGACCTCTAGTTCCTCTGCCTTTTCTAAACCCAGCTTGTACATTTTTGGTTCATGTACTGCTGAAGACTAGCCTGAAGGTTTTTGAGCATAACCTTACTAGCATGTGAAATGAGCGCAACTGTATGATAGTTTGAACATTCTTTGGCATTGGCCTTCTTTGGGATTGGAATGGTAACTGACCTTTCACAGTCCTGTGGCCACTGCTGAGTTTTCCAAGTTTGCTGACATATTGAGTGCAGCACTTTTGCAGCATCCTCTTTTAGGATTTGAAATAGCTCAGCTGGCATTCTATCACTTCCACTAGCTTTGTTCATAGTAATTCTTCCTATGGCCCACTTGACTTGACACTCCAAGAAGTCCTAGGTGAGGTGAGTGATCAACCAATATGATTATCTGGGTCATGAAGACCTTTATTGTATAGTTCTTCTGTGTATTCTTGCCACTTCTTCTTAATCTCATCTGCTTCTGTTAGGTTTTTGTAATTTCTCTTCTTTATCATGCCCATCTTTGCATGAAATTTTCCCTTGATAGTTCCCCAACTTACAGAACTCCAGTCTTCACTTAACATTCTCCTTGTGTGTGTGTGATTTCTGTCCAAAGTTCCTCTTTTTATAAGGAGACCAATAATATTGGGTTAGATGTCCACGCTACTCATGTGCAACTTCATTTTAACGTAACTAATTACATCTACAACAACACTATTTCCAAATAAGGTCTCATGCTGAGTTACTAAGGTCTAGGTTTTCAGCAACTTGTAACAATGCTTTCATCTCATATACCTTTGACCAATTTTAAGAAATTTTTTCTCTTCTTTTTTTGGTGGTTATTCTTTTTTTTTTATAAGCCCACATCTTTAGTGAAGTAATCTAGGTTTGTTTTCAAGCCTCTGCCAGGTCTGCAGTGATGCTGTATAGGAAAACTACCAAAGCACAATGCCGCTGGTTAAGGACACGCAAAAAGCAACTGGCAAAGAAATCTGCTGGTGGGGAAGAAGACAGTTGACAGCAATGTTGAGTGACAATCTGTACAGGTTTTAGGACTCGCAGGTATTCCTTAAAAAGCAAGAAATACTCAGAGAGGTAAAAATACATGATTTCCTACTAATCAAGTAGGATAGAACCTGGAAATTTTGTGATTTACACTTTGAAAAGAAGAGTGAATCCCAAAACAAATGATGGATATAACAGAACAGAAACAGACTCATGGACATGAAGAAAAAATTAGTGGTTATCACTGATGTGAGTGGTGGGGGCAGGGGCAAAATAGGAAAAAGGGACTAAGAGCAACAAACTACTAGGTGTAAAATAAATATAGTTGGTATTTTATAATATCTTTAAATGGAGTATAGTCCATAAAAATATCAAATCACTGTTATATACTTGAAACTAACATTGTAAACCAACTATATGTCAATAGAAATAAATTCACTGAAAAAAAAAAAATAAAGCCAATTTCATATGGTTCAATCTAGAAAAAGTTGAATCCAAAGTCCAGAATATTTGGGCATATTTGGTTTTAAACCTCACTTGCCAGAATCTTTAGAAAAGATCCATTTACCAGGGAAAGACTCCCATTAATAAAGCTAAGTGAAATTGGTATATTTCAACTGCAAATCAATTAATTAATTAATTTAGAGTGAGAAATACAATTATTAGTTAAAATAGAACACTTGAATTAGCCAGTTGGTACATATACACTCTAAGGCCCATTTCTCATAGAAATTCCATCAGAATGCAGATTTACTTCTTTTCAATAAAAAGAACCATAAAACCTTAGGCAAATTGGAAATTGACATCACCCTATGAACCAAAGGCTACCCTGTGAAGTGTAGAATCAATCAGAACAAGGCAAATGAGTATTATCTCATTGGAACACTCTGGTGTGTCAGGCTCTAGGGATCTGGTTTGCCCATTTCCATAGAAGGAAATGCCTCTCTCCCACACTCCCAGACTCAGACCTTGGTGGGTAAGGAAATAATACATAACAATCTATTCGGTCTTTCTTTTCTATTTTTCAGGATGACTGTGCAACCTCTGTTCACATTATCCTTATCCAAAAACAGTAAGTACACAGGTTTAGATCTCATCATACATAGACATTTTCACACTGCACTTCTTGGCTCCTAAGCTGTGAGTGTTTCCAAGCCCTTTGATCACAGAGTTACACAAATTCCCTCAGTTAACTCCCCCTGATGACTGGGTGAGACCATAGTGTGTGGATTTTACCTCCTTATCTACCAAAGAGTGTGATTCCTTCACCTTCAAGTTTTGTGGAAGGGAGCACTCCCTGTGACTCACCCATTTTAGCAAAACTCTGTGCTGTGTGTGTGTGTGTGTGTGTGCTAAGTCACTTCAATTTTGTCCACTTCTCTTTGTGACCCTATGAACTGTAGCACACCATGCACCTCTGTCCATGGGATTCTCCAGAACAAGACTCTAGTCCCTGGAATTCTCTGACATATGCACAGGTTAAGAAAGATTTTGTATAGACTGCAAATGCTCTTGTGATCTTAACAGAACCCTCTAATTTTATAAATAATTTCTTGGAAAAGCCCTGTGATATTCTTACATACACACAGGTAATGAGTGACAGGATTGAAACAGAGTCTGGGCTTTCAGACTCTCATTTGCTGCCCCTGGCTGGTGGGTTTTCCAGGTTTTGGTTGCTTCCGCCATATGCCCAGCTGTGCTCACTGTCCTCTAATCATCCATCCTCTTTCTTATTACTTTCTCCCTTTCCCCCTCACAGAGGGTGGAATGTCACAGGACCAAATCACTGATATGTAAAAACATTTAGAGGGTTTAGATTTATTTATTTATTTTTCATTTCTTGTCAGGGGAAGAACACACCTCTTTGTCATCAAGACAAAGCACATTCTTTAAAATAATCGTTTTCAATAAGACTACTCTGTAGTGGGTATCAGGGCTTCCCCGGTAGCGGGTATTGGCTACGACCTGCTAGAAAATTAATTGAGCCATTCAAACATGTTAGTAGCCTATTATGGGAAATTTATTTTCTCATTCTAATGAAAGGTGATAGCTTCTTCAATCAGAAACTTAGTCTGGTTTCATTTAAATATTGTATAACCATCATAGGATCTATTGTGTTGGGCTTCTGAAGAGCCAGGCAAATAGTCACTTACTGAGCTTGATTGGGTTTGAAATAGTATGACATACAGGGTAATTTTTTTCTTGCATTAAGTCCAATTAAAGCAAAACAATCCCCAGGACAGCAGAAGTTTTGATGGTCTATGTTTCTATGGATTACAAAAATGACTTTTGGAAGGGAAATTCACTCTTCAATGGCCTATTCCACTGTTTGCATTGAAAAAACCATTTTTCTTAGAAAATATACTGATGTTTACCAGAAGCCAGTACCTATCTTTGAGTGAATCACAGCGACTTCAAGGCTGAATGTTCAGCCCTCTTTTACTGTTCCACAGGCTTAAATTGTGAGAGGAGAGTGTGGTACAGAGGAAGGCGGGGAAGCACAGGCTCTGGAGCTAGCTCCTTCGTTTCTTAACTCTGTGACCTGGGCACGGTCCTTGACCTCTCTGTACCTCCTCAGTTTCTTCCTCTGTAAAATAAAGATGATGAGGGACAGTGTCTACTTTCTGAGTTGCTGTAAGAGTTGAATATTGTAATACCCGTAATATGTAAGACGAGTACCTGCCACCAATAAGACTGAATAAATGTTAGCTATTTAATAATTGGTATCACATGTCACATGTTAACAATAACATTCAATATAGAGTCCAAAGTCTAAAATCACTCAGGATGGCTAGATAGAAATTATATATCTACCTTTATTGAAGCAACTTAAAATTGCTTCAGGTTTTTATTTATATCAACTGTGGATTCATATATGTGTCTTGGAGTCTTGCAGTTCAAGAGTTAAATCATAGCTCTACTATTTATCATTTCAATAACCAAAGGATTAGTATTGTGTCTCATATGCCTATCTACAGAATAGATTAATAATACTTACTTATAGCTAATATTTATTGATAGTGCCAGTAAGCTGATACTGCCTACAGTTCAGCCCCTGATTTAAATATGTTAGATATTAAGAATTCATTTTGTCCTAACACCACCTTAAAGCTCAACATTCAGAAAACGAAGATCATGGCATCTGGTCCCATCACTTCATGGGAAATAGATGGGGAAACAGTGGAAACAGTGTCACACTTTATTTTTCGGGGCTCCAAAATCACTGCTGATGGTGATTGCAGCCATGAAATTAAAAGATGCTTACTCCTTGGAAGAAAAGCTTTGACTAACCTAGATAGCATATTGAAAAGCAGAGACATTACTTTGCCGACTAACGTCCATCTAGTCAAGGCTATGGTTTTTCCTGTGGTCATGTATGAATGTGAGAGTTGGTCTGTGAAGAAAGCAGAGCGCTGAAGAATTGACGCTTTTGAACTGTGGTGTTGGAGAAGACTCTTGAGAGTCCCTTGGACTGCAAGGAGATCCAACCAGTCCATTCTGAAGGAGATCAGCCCTGGGATTTCTTTGGAAGGACTGATGCTAAAGCTGAAGCTCCAGTACTTTGGCCACCTCATGTGAAGAGTTGACTCATTGGAAAAGACTCTGATGCTGGGAGGGATTGGGGGCAGGAGGAGAAGGGGACGACAGACGATGAGATGGCTGGATGGCATCACGGACTCAATGGACGTGAGTCTGAGTGAACTCCAGGAGTTGGTGACGGACAGGGAGACCTGGTGTGCTGTGATTCATGGGGTCGCAAAGAGTCGGAGATGACTGAGCGACTGAACTGAACTGAACAACCACCCTCTGAGGACTTAATCCTTGTCCCGGTTCATACAAATGACCAGCCAAACTGGGATGAAAATCTGGGCATCTTGATTCCAAAGCCTAAGCTCTTCATTACTGTCTGTATAATGCATTCATTCATTCCTTCCTCAGATGTTCATTTCATGCTTCACGTGTGTCTAGGTTGTTTGGATACAGAAGTGTATAAAACAAAGAAAACAAACGCCTCCTGACAAATTTAACCCTCTGTGATGATGTGTGAATTGATATAGAAGACAATATGGCCCATCTGAAATATAATTCAAACCACAGATACAAACCACCTGTACAATTTCAAACTTTCTAGTAGCCACATTATGAAAAGAAACAAGTAAAGTGAATTTTAATAATATGTTTTGTTTAACCCAAATCTCTAAAATACTATCGCTTCAACATGTAGCCAATATGAAAAATTATTAGCGAAGTCATTCTTTTTTCATATACTATATTTTCAAAATACAATGTGTCTTTAACACAGGACAGCTTAATTCACACTAGCCACATTTTAAGTGTTTGATAGCATATGTACTAGTGGCTACTGGACTGGACAACACAATTCTACAGAATAAGCGTAACCCCTTAAGAGGAGGTCAGTGTGAAGCCTCTCAGTGGGAGAAAGGCTTGGTACTCCAGGGGATCTGAAACAGAGTGAGGAGGAAGGAAAGAGGTCAACATGAAGTTTGAGGAGGATGTAGGCCCCAGATGAGTCATTTTTAGGCCATGATTGTAGTGAGTCATCTGGAAAAGGGGCTTCCCAGGTGGCTCAGTGGTAAAGAATCCTGCCAAGTAGGAGATAGGAGACACAGGTTTGATCCCTGGGTCAGGAAGATCCCCTGGAGAAGGAAATGGCAACCCACTCCACTATTCTTGGCTGGAGAATCCCATAGAGGGAGGAGCCTGGCAGGGCTACAGTCCACAAGGTCACAAAGAGTTGTACATAACTTTGTGACTAAACAACAACATCTGGAAAAAGACAGGGATTTCTTTGCCCTGTTACTTTAAAGCACAGCTTGCTTTATCTTTCAAAATCTGAGTCCTAATTCACTGACTGTATAATGAGTAACTAAGTCACCCCCAAATCTTGTTAGCAAAAAATTTCTTGTGTTAGTGATCTTTTCAGTGCAGCTTGTTTACTTTGTCAGAGCAAACTAATGCCTCTTGTCATGTGAGATCTAAGTGGATGTAATACTAACTTCCAACACAGCTTTCATTGTGTGAGCCGATTGAATTTCACCTTTGCAAACAGCATACATGCATAATCAGCTTTGAGAGTTGATGTGAAATGGAGCATTTTCATCCAAGGTTGGTTTAGTTCATTTAAAGCTGGCTTTGATTTAAATTCCGAGTGATGCTTTTAGCTCACGAGACAGTTAAAAATTAAATGAAATTATCGCATTCCAAATTATCATACCTTCTCTCCAGAAACCTTAGAATCCAGAAGGTGCAAGGCATCAGGTCACACAAAATATGACTGTTAGTACAAGAATGGCATGATTCATGTATGGCTTATCTTTTGAATTTACACAGCATGTTCAAGTTCAAGGGTAACTTTGAAATTCCAGAGTCTGGAAGCACAAGAGTCCACATAATCTTTTAACTCTAATAATGAGCATTAACTAATTGCTAGACACAATTGCAGGTACCTCTCCATAGATAGACAATAAGGAGTCTTTCTGAGCTGTTTAAAATTTGAAAGATCCTTGCAACTGTCTTGTTACGGCATTGTGTCCTTAACAATCTACTACCAAGATATCTTCTATCATAAATTTAGAAATATTTCCACATGGAAATATTATTTTGATCTTGGTAGATAAATTTAATGATGTTACATTATATATCAACAATACCCAAAGGGCTATTCTCTTATCTGAAAATGCTGACTCTTGGATTTCCCTACTTTAATAAAATTCTACCTACATACTCCACTCCTATTACACAGAGCAGAAGGCTTTGTATGTATGACTGAGTTCAAATGTGTATTCAACGTGTGAAACTTTTAGAAATCTAGTTTCTGCAAATTGAAAAGTTTTCTCTTTCTTATCCTCAGCCTTCTATCCTCATTGGTACATGCATTATTTGTTCATTTATTTGATGTACATTTATTGAACTTTTTATTTAAAATACAAAGCTAGCTGCTAAAGAGTGAATTTCTTTTCAACATAAGTAGCTCCTCATTGAAAAATGTTACATATGTGATTATAACATGAGTTAGAATGTGCTAAATGTCCCAAAAGCTATATACAAAGTGGTATGGCAATTTAAAGAAAGGAGGAGCTACTGGTGAGTTTCAGATGTAGTTAGTTATTGCGGTTGATTTTCAAAAATGTGTAGAATTTCAATAGGAAGATCTTTGACGGCGTAAGCATTTGAGAGAGGAAACTTCTTCAAAAGAATGATCCTATTATTCTATTCTTAAGTCAAAATTTTCAAAAATGAGCAAGAAGAGGGTAAAAATGGGAGGCAAGGCAAACTGAAGTCCAGTGAAGAAAGCTTTGAGTGCCAGTCTGAGTATAAACCTTATTCTGTGGAAAATAGGAAAACTTTGAAATGTTTTCAGTAGATAAACTATTATTCTTTAGACTTTTTTTTTTTTTTCCTGGCAAAACTTTTAGGATAAATTATAGGGGAAGTGGGCAGAAAATAGGGAGACCAATTGCAAAGTAATTGCAACAGTCCAGTGGTAAAATAATGGGGGTTGAAGGCACCAATCTTAGTGACATTTTGGAATTTTAATCTCAAGGCCCAGATCTTTGAGAGAAGCAAGTGGAAAATGTTGATGATGGCACTTAAATTTTAATTCTGGCCAGTGTGAGGGATATGAGGGTGAGTGAGCATCTGGTTTGTGGGAAGGGTGATATGTTTTAGGCAAGTTAAATTGGCACTCTATACATTATCCTTTTTAGATGGCTGGATTAAAAACCAAGCTAAAGTAAAAAGTGGGACCAGAAGGAGGGACAGAGAAAGGACATTCTAAAGGTAAAATGGAAAGATCCATGACATTCAAGCCCTCTCTCTGCATAAGACTAAACTGGTTCTAACAAAATTCCATACAGGCCAAGTTCAGATTGTAGCTATTGGTTTTCTTCTTTCTTGTGATATTGTAACTTATAATAAGAAATCTATATTTAGTCTTTGTCCTTGTTTCTGGCACAGAGATCCCCAGACCCTTGGAACTTCCTAAACACTGAGAGTGATAAAAGTGCCTTTTGTTTTGTTAATGACAGGATTCTTAAAGCAACTGAAGATAGGGGCTGTTGCTATTGTAGTCAACCCAGCTTAGAGGGTTGGAATTTTCAGTCCCACCCTAACACTGGGGAGGGAAAATGAGCTTGAGATGGAACTCAGTCACCAAAGGTCAGTTATCTAATCAGTCATGCCATTGTGATGAGGCTTCCACAAACCCCAAAAGGACAGGTTTTAGAGTTTCCCGGTTGGTAAACAAGTGGAAAATTCTTAAAGAGATGGGCCTACCAGACCACCTGACCTGCCTCTTGAGAAATCTGTATACAGGTCAGGAAACAACAGTTAGAACTGGACTTGGAACAACAGACTGGTTCCCAGTAGAGAAAGGAGTATGTCAAGGCTGCATAATGTCACCCTGCTTATTTAACTTGTATGCAGAGTACATCATGAGAAACTCTGGGCTGGAAGAGGCACAAGCTGGAATCAAGATTGCCAGGAGAAATATCCATAACCTCAGATATGCAGATGACACCACCGTTATGGCAGAAAGTGAAGAAGAACTAAAGAGCCTCTTGATGAAAGTGAAAGAGAAAAGTGAAAAAGTTGGCTTAAAAGTCAACATTAAGAAAACTAAGACCATGGTATATGGTCCCATCACTTCATGGCAGATAGATGGGGAAACAGTGGCAGACTTTATTTTTCTGGGCTCCAAAATCACTGCAGATGGTGACTGCAACCATGAAATTAAAAGACTCTTGCTCCTTGGAAGAAAAGTTATGACCAACCTAGACAGCATATTAAAAAGCAGAGACATTACTTTGCCAACAAAGGTCCATCTAGTCAAAGCAATGGTTTTTCCTGTAGTCATGTATGGATGTGAGAGTTGGACTATAAAGAAAACTGAGGGCTGAAGAATTGATGCTTTTGCACTGTGGTGTTCGAGAAGATTCTTGAGAGTCCCTTGGACTGCAAGAAGATCCAACCAGTCCATCCTAAAGGAGATCAGTCCTGAACATTCACCAGGAGGACTGATGCTAAAGCCAAACTCCAAAACTTTGACCACCTGATGCAAAGAACTGACTCACTGGAAAAGAACCTGATGCTGGGAAAGGTTGAAGGCAGGAGGAGAAGGGGACGGCAGAGGATGAGATGGTTGGATAGCATCACCGACTCAATGGACATGAGTTTGAGTAGGCTCCAGGAGTTGGTGATGGACAGGGAAGCCTGGCGTGCTGCAGTTCATGGAGTCACAACGAGTTGAACATGACTGAGCAACTGAACTGAATTGCACTGAAGCAAGTAGAGATGTGGGGAGAGTGGAGCACTCACACAGCATAGACGCCCATACCCTTTCCCCATGCCTTGCTCCATGCACCTCTTCCATCTATTCTGAGTTATATCCTTTTATAATAAACCAGTAATCTAGTAAGGAAGTTGTCTCCCTGAGTTCTGTGAGCCTCTCTAGCAAATTAATCAAACCCTAGGAGGGGACTGTGGAGACATCCGACATATAAGTCAGTTGTTCAGAAGTACAGGTAAGTATGCCTGGACTTGTGGCATGCCACTAAGGTCTAAGGTGGGGGTCACCGGAACCCCTCAATCTATAGCCAGTCAGTCAGAATCACTGTTGACTGCCATTCGAAGGTTGAGGGAGCAATCTCATAGGACTAAACTCTTAACAGGTAGAATCTGATTGTCACTATCCCTGGTTATTGAGCTGACCTCTTGGACACCCTGCTGGTGTCTGATGCCTTTGTAGTGTGTGAAGACCCGCACCAACACACACACACACACACACACACACACACACACACACACACTAGGATTGGTCTCAGAACACCAAAATACTTTCCTTACTAAACAGTGAAATCATAGTTTTACTGCTTCATGAAAAATTAATACACAATCTGGTGTTTGTGGAAGATTCAGACATTGAAATGCTTGACCTCAACTGTCTTCTTTAAGAGGGAATTTTTGTTAGTGACTAGAAAGATGCTCTGGGTGTTTGTCCAGAGAATGGGCAGTGTGCCTACTCTGGAAGAGAGAAAGACCCTAGGTTTCTTGGCAGTGATTTTAAGATTATCCCAGTGTTTTATCTATCCAGCTAAATAAATTACTTCCCACTACCTTTCCTCTTCCTCTGCCTCTCCAGAATCTACCCATCTATCCAAGTTATATCTAAACACACCTCTCGCATGAAGCTTCCCCTTGTCTACACCCAAGTTTTCTGTTCTTTAAACTCCCTTCGCAATACATTTATAGCCATTAATGACATCTAATTAGTGATGTACAAGTCCTCCTGTTAGGATCTAATCTTTGAAAGCATAGAGTGTCACTCCTTTTTCTAACCTGCAGGGGCCTTGAACACAGAGAAAGGTTGATCAGTGATTGGGAAGTGAATGTATATGCAATCACTTAGCTCGCTGAGGACGTTCTGTACGTCAGGCAGCATTCTAGGCGCTTTACATATGCTACTTAATCTAATCTCTGCCACGATCCAAGATAGAGACTGTTGCTTTGCCTAAGAGAAGGTGAGAGTAAGGACTTACTCACTGGCCACTTAAGTAGCAGAGGTCGGATATGAATGCTGGTGGCCTGGCTCCAGAGCCTATGGTCTTACTTACTGTGTATATTGGCCCTTTCAGCTCCATGTCCTAATTTGGTTACCATATACATTAAGGAGGAAAAAGGAGCAAAATTAAGCTGAAATCACTGCCTTTGTAAGTATGGATACATGACTTTGTACAAATCATAAGTAAATTTCTCAGGTTCCTCACATANATATATATATGACAACTACAACCAAATGGCCTATAAGACATTATTCATTTCTTTATACCATATATGCTAGCATATAACATTTAAATTTTTATAATAAAAAATATAAACTTTCCAGATATTAATTGAAACCCAATAGGAAGTGAAGTAGTATATAAGAAGTCTAGTTTACTGTTTTGAATTGTGGTCTTAATAAATCTCACTCTGCTAAAATGATGACTCTTGTACTTTGCCTGCATTAAAATCATTTTAGGAGGTAATTGGTTTAGCTTATTGTAATGCTGCCTGATAATATTTCTTTTGCTTTTCAAGCAAAGAATAAGGTATCATTAAATTATTGTTGCACAGGGAAGTCATGTATTACAAATGTTATTGAATACAGAACATAAAATGGACTCAAGAAAAATAAATACACTTCACACAGGAGACTCACTACAGGTTTCACTGGATTATTTAATTCACTAAATATGTTCCTATTTGATGGGCTAGAATTTCTTGGTTATTTTTTTAGTTACTTTTATTATTTTAAATTTACTAATAGAAAATATATATAAATACATAAAGTAAAGTGTTAAAAGGCATATTTTGGAAGTTATTAGACTCTGGCATTAAATGAGATGGGGTGTCATTGTTTTGAATATTTAAAAAATAAAATACATCAAAGTTTAATTTTCATTGTTGAACCTCCATTTAAAGAGAGAATGCCTAGATTTTTATAACTTTATTGTTATTTTTGAACATTAGAATTCCCATTAGAAAAATCAACTTCTTTTAAAACAAAGATTCTCACAAATTATACATAAGCATCAATATATAAATGCATACTTATATTACATACATGTGTACGTGTGTATATGTATATATACATAATTGTTAACATGCTTTTTAATTAAGTTGAGTATATTTTTAGCTAATTTATCCAATTAGTTAAATGCTTTCCTCAAATAAAGATTAAAAGAAGAAAATCAACAGCCCACCACTTTGCTTCCAGGCTGAGGTAAATTGGCTGAAATGACCTATTCTGGGGAAGCTGGTGGTTCATAAAGTTACAACCCAGGAGTGTAGTTTCCCTGGCAGTCAGCTTGGCATCATGTGTACCAGCTGTGTCCAGTCTTTTTAACAGTTCTAGCCCATGCTCTGCACTTCCTTAGCTTGATATTTCCCCACAATACCCAATTATAGATTGGGTGCCTTGTGAACTATTGGCAAAGTCTCAATCAGCTGAGCGTGCACAGTGTGTAAATGTGTCAGAAGAGATTATGGATGCACTGATGGATGCTGTCTTTCAGCCTGCTGCAAGAAAGGAATGGAAAGCGGACTGGCAGTCCTGAGCAGGGAAGGCAGAAGTGGACTAACTGAAGCAAGGAGGTGGGGGGCTGGGAAGCAACCTTGGAGGCAGTTAATGGCCGGCTGTTCTATAGCTCCTAGGACATAAATCTAAGCAATTCACCAGCTGGAGATGCTTGAGAAGGCAAAGGAATAAAATTACTATTCTTTTATTGCAACTTGGGTAAAATGAATGTTTAATTTCGAGAGCCAGGAGCAGACTATTCTCTAACTACCAGCATCTGCTATAAGAAAATGATTTTATATATAAATACATTACTCTTTGGTTGGTTGGTTGGCTGTCAGCTTGTGGAATATGTGGGTTGAGTTTTTGGTTTGGGTTTTGTTTTTTATTGAAGTACAGTTGATATAGAGCATTACATAAGTCTTAGGTAGACACATAATGATTCACAATTTTCAAAGGTTATATTCCATTTATGGATATCATAAAATATTGGCTGTATTCCCAATGTTGTACTACATATATCCTGTAGCTTACTTATTTTATACACAGTAGTTTGTACCTCTTCATCCCACTGTCTTGTCCCTCTTGCTTTCCCTCTCTTCACTGGCAACCCCTAGTTTGTTCTCTGAATCTGTGAGTCTGTTTCTGTCTGGTTTGAAAACTACTAGTTTGCTGTAGTCATTAGATTCCCCATATAAGCAGTATCATACAGTATTTGTTTTTTTCTGTCTGACATTTTACTCAGCATAATGTCCATCCATGTTGTTGCCAATGGTGAAGTTTCATTCTTTTATTGCATGGTAATATTCCATTGTGTGTGTGTGTGTGTGTGTGTCTGTGTGTCTGTATATGTGTGTGTATATAAATCTTCTTTATCCTTTCATCTGTTGATAGACACTTAGGTTGCTCCCATATCTTGGCAATTGTAGATAATGCTACTATGAACATTGGGGTGCATGTATCTTTTCAAATTACTGTTTTCTTTCCTTTTTTTTTTTTTGCAGATATATACCTAGGAATGGAATTGTTGAGTCATACAGTAGTCCTGTTTTTAGTTTTTTGAGATACTTCTGTATTGCTTGCCACAATGGCTATACCAACTTACATTTCCACCAGAAGTATACCGTTGTTCCCCTTTCTCCACATCCTTGCCAACATTTGTTATTTGTGTGTGTGTGGTTTTTTTTTTTTTTTTTTTTTTGATGATAGCTATTCTGACAGGTATGAGTTGTTGACTCACTGGGTTTTGATTTACATCTCCGACGATCTGATGATTAGCATTGTTGAACATCTGTTCATGTGCTGTTGTTCATCTGTATGTCTTGTTGGACTGGGTTTTATAAAATTAAGTGGACTTTAAGACTGAAGAAACTAAATATCTTAGTACATGGAAATTTCAAAGCTAATTCATTTGTGACATCACACAATCAATACCTCAATCAAGAACAAGAGGAAAATGTCAAAAACAATAACAAAACCTGAAACATAAACAGGAGAAGCACGTGCAGATATAGTAAGCTTTAAAGGAGCTGGCCAGTTCAGTTGATAAGATAGGGAAGACTATAGAAGTCATATCAGCTTAAAGCAAAAAGTTCAAGTACCAATTAAAATGGGCCTAATAGAAACTATTTGTCAGCTCTTGACTCTGCAGACATGGAAAGTCTATTTGCTATAGAGATTTGTTCATGATTTTAACTATATTTAAGTAAGAATTTTAAATATATTCAGATTTCAGCTCAGCAGAAGTATTACAGGTTAGAAGAAAAAAAAAATTGCCATCATTAAATTTAATGTATTATCTAGACTTTTGATTTTTTTATTTCCACGGTTTTGGTTTTCTTTCTTCTTTAAGATTCAGTTATTTTTATCTGTTGAAATTATTACATGCAGGAAATCTTGAATGCTATCTTTCTTAATTATTTAATCTAATGAATAGAAGTAATGACAGTGATGTAACTGTATAAAAATAATCCAGAAGTACATGATTTTGATATATATCTTGTGTTGTTTTAGAACATTTTCCTAATTTGGGGGCTTATATAATACTACTACCTATAGCAAAAATTATTTAATTGCATATTGTATTTTGTTACCATCTCTTTCTTTACATGCATAACTAACTGACAATGAAAATTGTAAAATACCATGTTGACCCTGATAATTAAGTCCTTACACAGAAACAGGTATCCCAAATTTTCATATAGCTCCTTGTTTTGAACAAGGCATTTACTTCTCTGAGTCTCAGTTGCCTCATTCACAGAAATGAGGAATATCTTTCTTGTTAATGTTGCTATGGGAAGCAAGTCATATAAGGTATATTACTCTACTTTGATAAATATATGAATTAAAAATCAATAGGCTACAGACAAATGAGCTTGTTCTCCATTTTAAACAAAAACCTAGGATAGAATAGACAGTAGCGTTTGCTTAGCATAAGACGTATCTAACCTCTTTTGTTTCATGGAATTCTTTTAGCTCTTTGTCAGGAAATATAAAAATTACATTGGATCTAAACTTAAAGACATTCAATAAATTTTTTTTGATCTTCTTGTAGATAAGTTTTATAAATACAGAGTGAATTCAAGAAAAAAAAAAAAAGAAAACCAACTAAAATTTCTGAGCATCTCTCTGTGGCACTCACCACACTTGATATTAACGTACTTCATCTTGTTTAGTTCTCCTGACCTTGTAACCAACCTCTGGGGAATAGTATAACATGGTGGATGAAAGTACAAGCTCTGGAACTAGAATTCTTGCTTTAAATTCCAATTCCTTCACTTTCAAGCTGTGTGACCTCAAAGAAGCTATTTAACTTCAGTGTGCCTTAGTTTTTTCACTTGATGCACATTAAGGTTGTAAATAAAATAGTTTATACCTTCATAGGGTTATTCTGAGGGTTGAATGTAATACTCATAGAATACTGCCTGGCACATGGTTAGCAGTTAATAAATAATAATTGCTAGCAGTTTTTTTAAAAAGCAATTATTAAATGTTAACTCAGAAAACTGCAGCTTGTTAAGAAATTTGCCCAAAGTGCCAGAGGAATGGAAAAAATGGAGCAATGATTAAGGTCTGTCTGAATCAGACCCACTGCCCTTTACGGCTCCAATACTTTAAACAACTCCATACTGTGCTATATGGACTATTGAACTCCACTGAAGGTATGAGGTGATGGAGCAGGTATATATCACAGCATTGCAACCAACTAATAATGCAGTATTTGATATTTCTGTGCTTAAAATTGCATCAGCCTCTCCAACACTGAAAACTTCCCAGTGGGCATGATTTTCTGCCAGCCTGACCTTCTGGCATATTTTGTACTATTTCTCTATCTCTTTCTTTTCTCTCTTCTTCTTACTGTCCCTCCTCTCTTTTATGATCTCCCTGATCTTTACATTCTTGATAACTCCTAATGCAGAGTGGTTTAACTTCTACTTGCTTGAGTGAGTGCTTGGTCACTCAGTCAAGTCAGATACATGTCTGACTCTGCAACTCTTTGCAGTCTTTTACAAGGGAAAAAGATGAAAATCGTCTCTGCCTTCAGGAGCATAATACTCTCCTTTCTTTTCTTACCTATATACTTGATTACAAAGGACTCTTTAACTTTTGTTCCCCTCAAAATTGAAAGCTCAATGAAGGCAAAATCTCTTCCTGCCTGACTCACTACTGAATTCCCAGCCCATAGAAGAGTTTGACATAGAATACGTGTTCAACATTTCATTTGATGGTATTGTACTATAGTCATGAATGTGAAGGTTGGCTTGGCTAGTGCAGGAGCTCCTTAAGGGCAATCATCGTGTCTCTGGTCCTATCACATCTCTGTTGTTTAGTTATTAAGTTGTGTCTGATTCTGCAACCCCTTGGACTCTAGCCCACCAGGCTCCTCTGCCCATGGATTTCTCAGGCATGTCTGTAACACTAATATTAATAGATAGGCAATATTTCTTAATAGAATTGAACTCAGTTTACTCAAACTGTTTACTCAATATATATTGACCTATATACCTACACACCTTAATAGATATACTATTAAGAGTAACTTGAAATCATGTCTCATAAAGAATTTTTGAAATAATTGAAAAATATTTCATGTGAAAAAGACAAGTCTTGGGAACGACATGCAATTGTCTTCAAATTTCATCCTACTCTTGGACCCCATGGACTGTAGTCTGCCAGGCTCCTCTGTCCATGGGATTCTCCAGGCAAGTATAGCACCAGCTGCTGCTGCTGCTAAGTCACTTCAGTCATGTCTGACTCTGTGTGATCCCATAGACGGCAGCCCACCAGGCTCTCCAGTCCCTGGGATTCTCCAGGCAAGAACACTGGAGTGGGTTGCCATTTCCTTCTAGAATGCATGAAAGTGAAAAGTGAAAGTGTTGAATTTCCTTATCCAGGGGATCTTTCCAACCCAGGAATCGAACTCAGGTCTCCTGCACTGCAGACAGATTCTTTACTGACTGAGCTAGGAGGGAGTGAAAGTGAAAGTGAAAGTCATTCAGTTGTGACCAACTGTGACCCCATGGAATATACAGTCCATGGAATTCTCCAGGCCAGAATACTGGAATAGGTAGCCTTTCTCTTCTTCAGGGGATCTTCCCAATCCAGGGATCAAATCCAGGTCTCCTGCATTGCAGACAGCTTCTTTACTGAACTACAGCGACTCCTCTTTCATTTTTCACTTTCATGCATTGGAGAAGGAAGTGGCAACCCACTCCAGTGTTCTTGCCTGGAGAATCCCAGGGACGGGGGAGCCTAGGGGGCTGCCATCTATGGGGTCGCACAGAGTAGGACATGACTGAAGTGACTTAGCAGCAGCAGCAGCAGCAGCAGGGAAGCCCTTCAAATATCATAGAGACCCCCAAAGAAGAGACACACTTGTCTGTCCTTGAGTTAAAAGACATTTTAGTACTGAATTAGAGAGAACTATTAGATTTAGTATGTTACTGTTAGGAGCAATGAATTGCTCATCACTGCAAGGGGCTTCCCGGTGGCTCAGTGGTAAAGAATCTGCTAACCATGAAGGAGATGCAGGAGATACAGGTTCAGTCTCTGGGTCAGGAAGATCCCCTGGAGGAGGGCATGGCAACCCACTCCAGTATTCTTGTCTGGGGAATCTTATGGACAGAGGAGGCTGGCAGCCTGAGGTGTATGGGGTCGCAAAGAGCTGAACATAACTGAAGCAACTAAAACAGCACTGCATTCACAGGAGATGTCCAAGCAAAGTCTGGGGGTATGGGAAACAACATTTAACAATAAAATGTACAGTTGATATAAACCCCCAAGAACTGAGCCTCTATGAGTTTTCTAGATAAGTGGAAAGAAATACATTTCTTCCATTTCTTATAATTTTGCAAATAGTTTTCTACAAGAAAATTAACTCTACCTTTCTCACAAGGACATTGTATTTTCAATTAAGAGTTGGATTGCTTTATACGTTACAAGTTGTTTTCATATAATCCTTGCAGAGGTCTACCTTTAATTAGGTAGACCAAGTACTATTCATATTACTACCATTTTACATAAAGACAGTTGCTTATGGAGATTTCCTCAGTTGCGAGAGGTCACATATGTAGTAATTGATGTAAATGGATCTTGAACTCAGGTCTTTGTGCCTTTTTTTCCAGAACTGCCTACCACATCATGCCACTTCTGTTATTACTGAGATGAGAAAGAGGAAAAAAACAACCTCGCTTTAAAATATTAATGCAGATCCTCCCTTACAGAAGAATGCTGCCAAGCGCTCTGTTATTTATGCTTGAGAACAAATTGAAGTGGTATGATCAAGAGCACATGGACAATGAGAAACAGGATCTGGTTAGGAATGCAGGGCTCTGGTATCCCATGATGCTATTTGCCCCACAGAATCTGACTGCTTTTCCTGGGAAGGAATTATAATGATGCTTTTATGTTCTTGGCCAGGAAATGTTTATAAATCATAATGTACCATTTGCAAGTGATGTTACCTTATGAATATTAAAAGATTAGGAAATGACATTGGCTTTTGCTGAAAACCTTGAGTGACCCTGTAAAGAACACAATAAATGATTGCTTTTATTGCAGTGCCCTCTAAATATTATTAAAACTCTTTATAGTAGGCAGTAAATAATAGCAAACGAATGCTTGATTTATAGCAATTACAGTACAGATGAGTTGGATTCATGTGCCGTACTGTAATGAAGATAATAGCTCAAAATACACGAGAAACAGTCACTCAGTGAAATATGAGCTGATTTGCATGATCCATATCCCTTGAGTAACCTGTAATTGGCTATTATGAAATGGAATAAGAATGATTTGGTCTACAAATAAGAGAAGTAGTACAGAATTACCATATTATCTCTATGAAAATATTTTTATTTTCAACACCAAACTATTTTTGTGGAACATAGGATCTGTGCTTCCATATTTAACATATGTGAGTATTCAGCAGTTAAGAAACATTCTTCTCTAATTCCTTTGAAAATTGGTATCATTCAACTTTATTCACAGTAAGCATACAAAATTGCTTTTTTTTTAGCTTGCAGATATACTGCATTCTTTAATAGTCACCCTTTTAAGAATAGATTTTGTGGGTGAGGCTGGAAAAGGATTGAATTTCCAAACAAAGGAATTCAAGGTATATGTACAACCAATTTTATTCATCAAAGCAAATTTAGGTAATTCATATTAATGTTTTAGATTTCAGGAAATTTCTAATGAAAACTTGGCTTTCTCAATTATTTAAATGTTTGCCTAGTCCCCTTTCGACTCCCCTCTATAGAAAACCACACCAAAGCAATAACAATCCACATGAAATTTCTTTTTTTTTTGGTGGAATAAGCTGCCATTTTTGAAAGGCAATGAAGGGAGCTGTGCCAATATGGTATTTCATGCCTAGACCGTCTGTCACATTCCTGAAATCTCATTCTTATTATCACACAAATAACCCAAGGGATAGAACTAATCCCACTGGCAAGGGGAATCATCAGTGTTTATCCTAAAGTACTGTCACAGTGGCCATAATGGGGAAAGGTATACCATAATTAAGAGCTATAGTCAACTAATTAAGTCAAATTATATCTAATTATAGACCCAATAACCTATGCCAAAGCTAGTTGTTGATAACTAAGGGAAAAATAATGTTTTAATTAACCTCTGTTATGAATCACTGTTTGAAGGTTTTTTATTAAAAATATTTTTGTAAGATAATGACTATAGCTCTCTTTTATCTAATATTTTGCTTTAGGAATAGACAATAAAAAATACAAAGTTATTTTTATAAAACTTTGCCTTTAAAATTTTTAACTTAATTATGTTAATCATTAAATATTCTTAGAAAATTTGAAGGGAAAATATGAGCTAATACTGGTGCTAAATAATTATTTAATGAACTGTAATAAAATATTCCTGAAACAAATTAAGAAGGATAAGTAAAAATGAAATGGTCAACAGTGGACTTATTAAATAATAAAATGGAAAATAAGGTGCACGTAATGAGAAAATATGAAGCTGTGTAATCTCCGTGTAAGTTAACTAGGGACAAATTAATAACAGTCTCCAAATAATTGAAAAATGGAAATAAAGTGCTGACATGTAGATTTGAATATTTACCATGAATTTGAGCAAAATTACATTAAAAACAGTAGCTTAACATAAGGAGCTTACTAATCTTGAAGATGGTTAATATTATAAAATATCCCGCAGAAAGCTATGAAACTTTTATCTCTAGGTATCTTTAAAAATAAAATATATGTAAATAAAACATCAGCATGAAATACCTGGAGCCCCCAAGCAGGAATAATAGCTCTAAGTGTCTCTTTCCCTCTAGTCTTGCTTGATAATTTAAAGAAAATAAAAATCCAATTTTGGTCTATGGTATATTTATTTAGATATAAATCCAATCTGAAACATAAGTGCATGAACCTACCTTCTTCTAAATAACAAATGTGATAAGATAAATATAATATAATCACAGAAGTCTGAAAGAATGTGAAATACCTTTAAAGTTTGTGTATCACTATTCCTAGGATATGATAAGGTTATTATCCTGGGACCTGGGATTTCACAACTGATTTTTTACAACAGCTGATATCTGAGCTTAATGACAAATTTATGCATTTATTAAAGAAGCACTTTTCTACCATGTGTCAACCTTTGTGCTAGACAGATGTGAAGAATACAAAACATAAAAAGGACTTAGCTCTTGACCTCAAGGAAGGTATGAAATAGAAAGGTGTAAGACTTGTACATAAATTACTAAATTAAAAAAAAAACAAGCATAATGTAAGATACCAAGGAAGTATTGTTGTTTTAAGGACCAAGTAACCATTTCTTAGAAATGATATTTTAGGAGTTTCATAACAATTACAATGATCATGAATAGTAGATAAGAGTTGGATAGGGAAAGAAGGTTGTTGGAGGTAATTCTCTGCAAACCAAGTGACAATGATGAATTTTAAAGAGCTTTATGATTAGTAGTTGTTGTCTTTGTTGTTCAGTTCAATTACATATGCTGAATCACATGCCAGGCTCATAATAGAGGTTCATAGTTTTATCCTTATATAAAATTAATCTTTATTAAATTGAAAGTTTTTACCAGTCAGCCTTTTTCTTAGAGTATAAGCATTTTCTCTCTTCACTCTCTCTTCTCTTCTGAGATGATACAATCCATACCCATGACTTTTATTATCATCCACATAGCTTGTAAATTTGTTTCTCCAACTGAGAGCTCTCTTCAGAGTTCTAGGCTATGTGTCAGGTTCCTATCTGATATCTCATGCAACAAACAAAAACTATCTATAACAAAATTTGTAATCTTTCCCATCAAAACCAACCTTCCTCCTTTATTTCCTATCTCAATGGATGACACCAATATCCATCTAGTCTTGCAAACCTGAAACCTAGGGATCATCTTGAATGCCTACCTCTTGTTACATGCCATAATAATTTTACCAACAATTCCAATAATCCAACTTTACTATTAAAAATCTTACATTTATCCATTTTTCTTCATGTTACCTGACAATAATGGCAGTTCTCACTACCATTTTATTTCATATGGCCACTGCAATACATTCCTTTTTTGCATCAATTTTTGCCTCTTTCCAATTTATTCCCCATACTGCAGTGTGAATGATTTATTTAGACAACATCATGTAACTTCCTTGCATAAGCCTTCAAAAGACCATCAGAATTAAGTCCACAGTGTCCAAAGTCTTTCATATTATGATGTCTCCCTAGGTCTGCAACTGGTCTCAAAGTAGATTTTCCTTAATGTCTTGTGTGAAGCTTTCCTTCAGGTTCTCAAATGTGTCATTCTCCATCTAGCTTTGTAAATTCCTTGCATGTGCGTCTCCCTGGCTTGGATGGAGTGCTTTCTGCCATGTCCACTGCCTTACTCTCAACTGGCTTATTTTTGTTAATACCTATTTATCAGATCTTGGTTTAAATAACACTCCATTAGGAAAACTGTCCATCACCACCTGTATTTTTCCTTTGTGATCTTTTTCACCTACATATATATAATTCAATGGTGAAAAAAATCAAGTTAAATAACATGAAGATGGATTTGTAGTTTAACATGGTGAAAAGTGGGCTTTCCTGGTGATTCAGATGGTAAAGAATCTGCCTGCAATGCTGGAGAACTAGGTTTGATCCCTGGATTGAGAAGATGCCCTGAAGGAGAGCCTACCCACCCACTCCAGTATTCTTGCCTGGAGAGTCCCCATGGACAGAAGAGCCTCGTGGGCTGTAGTCCACGGGATCACAAAGAGTCAGATATGACTGAGTGACTAACCAAAGCACATGGTGAAAAGCATATGCATGTATCTCTTCTCCAGCTCTAAAAGCTCTCATTCAGAATATACAAACACAGAGAAACAAAGGAAATCGGACATAAGTCAATAGTAGACTACAGAGTTAAACCAATCAATTGGAGATTGAAAGTAAACTGACTCTGTTTTAGTGGAGCAGGGATTTCCATCACCTAAAAGATCTTTGAGAGGAATACCAAAGAAAGACAAGCCAATTTGTACCTATGGAAATCCAGAAAGTCTGAAAAGTGGAGGTACCAAGGATCATAGAAGCAGATGAGGGTCTGAAAACAGTGGGATTATCAAAAGTCTGCATAAAAAGCTGTTGGACAGCCCACCTAAATAACCCTTCTCTACCTAATACACATTGAACTATTAGATAATCAAGCCTCTCTCTACCTTCAGATAAAACTACATGGGTATTATCTAGAAAAATCAAATCAAAAAGTCTCTAGGCTCAGAAATACCATATTTCTAATTAATAACTAATAGTACATGATGGAAGCCTTGCTGTGCCACAATCTCATACTTCTATGTTCTATTTCTTGTTCCCTACTAAGCCAGCATCTGGTTTGGTCACGGTCTTCCAAACGAATGAAGGCACAGCATCTCAATTAGCACCTCAAAAACACTCTTGGAAAGAAAAAGGAATTGAAATAAAATTTTCAAAGTTCTAAGGGAGATTGCTTTCTGATCTAGGTTTTATATCCGATATGACAGGCAATGAAGTGTAAGAGTAGAAGAAAAAAGACAATTTCAGACCTGTAAGTAAAAGTTGCTCAGTCCAGTTGTGTCCGACTCTTTGAGACCCAAAGAACTATACAGTCCATGGAATTCTCCAGGCCAGGATACTGGAGTAGGTAGCCTTTCCCTTCTGCAGGGGATCTTCCCAACCCAGGATCGAACCCAGGTCTCCTGCATTGCAGGTGGATTCTTTACCAGCTGAGCCACAAGGGAAGCCCAGACCTGTAAGTGCTCAAAAATTTGGCCTTGTATGAACCCTTTCTCAGGAAGCTGAATGATATACTCCGTTAAGAAAAACAAGTTTTAGTATCTAAGTAACAGAGGTCCGTACACAATAAAAATCAAGGGGATTTTCTAGGAAATGGCAAGGAAAAACCTCAATGTGCTTAGTCAGTCATGTCCAACTCTTTGCAACCCCGTAGCCCACCAGGCTCCTCTGTCCCTGGGATTCTCTAGGCAAGAATACTGGAGTGGGTTGCCATTTCCTACTCCAGAAAACCTCAATAGCAGTACATAGATTCAAGAAGGAGGGCAGAAGGATCCAGGATTAAAATAGGATTGAATTCATTATCTAACTGTTTTGGTCTTGCAGAAAACAATATAATTGAAAATAATAAAGAGTTTTAATTTCAGAAAAAATAAAACAAAATACAACAAAAGAAATGCAATCATGTTATTTTGCTAAGTAGTCAATATTATTAATATTGTCATAATATTATAAATACTGGGATAATTGAACAAGAAGAAGTAAAGTCTAAGAAAGCCAGATTTTTATCTTATAAAATATGCATTTATCCTTTGACTTTGCAGTGTCAGTTCTAAGAATACATCTCAAAAATACCGTAAATTTTTCAAAATTAGTTATACTCAATGTTATTTACTCTAACATTATTTACAATAGCAAAAGAAATGGATGTGATTCCATTGTTCTTCCACAGAAACCACATTCAATAAACTATGGTACATTATCACAATAAAATATAATGCAGCAAATGAAACAACTGACAATGGATTACTTTCCAAAATATACAAGTAGCTCATAAAAGTCACTATTACTCAACCATTAAAAAGAATACATTTGAATCAGTTCTAATGAGGTGGATGAAACTGGAGCCTATTATACAGAGTGAAGTAAGCCAGAAAGAAAAACACCATACAGTATACTAATGCATATATATGGAATGTAGAAAGATGGTAACGATAAACCTGTATGCAGGACAGCAAGAGACACAAATGTATAGAACAGACTTTTGGACTCTGTGGGAGAGGGAGAGGGTGGGATGATATGGGAGAATGGCATTGAAACATGTATAATATCATATAAGAAATGAATTGCCAGTCCAGGTTCGATGCAGGATACAGGATACTTGGGGCTGGTGCACTGGGATGACCCAGAGGGATGGTATGGGGAGAGAGGTGGGAGGGGGGTTCAGGATAGGGAATATGTGTACACCCATGGCGGATTCATGTTTATGTATGGCAAAACCAATACAATATTGTAAAGTAGTTAGTCTCCAATTAAAATAAATAAATTAAAAAAAAAAGAAAATCAAAAAACCCAATCAAAATTGGAAAAAAGACTTAAACAGATATTTCCCCAAAGAAGACATATAGATGGCCAATAAACACATGAAAAGATGCTCAACATAGCTTATTATTAGAGAAATGCAAATCAAAACTATATTGGCCATCATCAAAAGTCTACAAACAATAAATGCTGGAGAGGGTGTGTAGAAAAGGGAACCCTTTTGCACTGTTGGTGGGGATATCAACTGATGCAGCCACTATGGAAGACAGTATGGAGGTTCCTTGAAAAACTAGGAATGAAACCACCATATGACCCAGCAATCCCACTACTAGGCATATACCCTGAGTAAAACAAAACTGAAAAAGACACATATACCTCAATGTTCATTGCAGCACTATGTACAATAGCTAGGACATGGAAGCAACCTAGATGTCCATCAACAGACGAATGGATAAAGACGCTGTGGTACATAAATACAATGGAATATTACTCAGACATAAAAAGGAATGCATTTGAGTCAGTTCTAATGAGGTGGATGAAACTGGACCCTATTATACAGAGTAAAGTAAGTCAGAAAGAGAGAAACAAATACTGTATACTAATGCATATATGGAGAAGGCAATGGCAACCCACTCTAGTACTCTTGCCTGGAAAATCCCATGGACGGAGGAGCCTGGTAGGCTGCAGTCCATGAGGTCGCTAAGAGTCAGACACGACTGAACGACTTCACTTTCACTTTTCACTTTCATGCATTGGAGAAGGAAATGGCAACCCACTCCAGTATTCTTGCCTGGAGAATCCTAGGGACAGGGGAGCCTGGTGGGCTGCCGTCTATGGGGTCACACAGAGTTGGACACCACTGAAGCGACTTAGCAGCAGCAATGCATATATATGATATCTAGAAAGATGGTACTGATAAAATTATTTGTAGGGCAGCAATGGAGACAGAAACATAGAGGACAGACTTATGGACATGAGGGACTGGGGAGGAAGAATCGGGTGGGATGTACGGAGAGAGTAACATGGAAAGTTACTTTACTGTATTTAAAAAGATAGCCAATGGAAATTTGCTGTATAACTCAGAGAAATCAAAC
This sequence comes from Redunca redunca, assembly GCA_006410935.1. Classification (NCBI taxonomy): domain Eukaryota; kingdom Metazoa; phylum Chordata; class Mammalia; order Artiodactyla; family Bovidae; genus Redunca; species Redunca redunca. The sequence continues at coordinate 1,658,877 of SJYQ01000910.1, read as the reverse complement.
CAGGGCTCTGTAACAGCCTATGAGAGTGGGATGGGGAGGAAGGTGGGAGGAAAGTTTAAGAGGGAGGGGACTTAGGTATACCTATGACTGATTCATGTTGATGTTTGTCAGAAACCAACACAATTCTGTAAAGCAGCTGTCCTTCACTTACAAAATAAATAAATATTTCTATTGCCTATATATATATATATATATATATATATATTGCAGCTACTGAAAAGAAATAAGGACTACCTCCTGCTGCTGCTGCTGCTGCTAAGTCGCTTCAGTCGTGTCCGACTCTGTGTGACCCCATAGACGGCAGCCCACCAGGCTCCGCCATCCCTGGGATTCTCCAGGCAAGAACACTAGAGTGGGTTGCCATTTCCTTCTCCAATGCATGAAAGTGAAAAGTGAAAGCGAAGGCGTTCAGTTGTGTCCAACTCTTAGAGACCCCATGGAATGCAGCCTACCAGGCTCCTGTGTCCATGGGATTTTTCCAGACAAGAGTACTGGAGTGGGTTGCCATTTCCTTCTTCAAGGACAATCTCCTAGACATTGTTAAGTGACAAAAACCAAAGTAGAGTTATCATTATTTATAGAACAATTATGACTAAAAGTACAAAGCAAATAAGTGAAGCATTATTTGATAGTTCCTCAAGAAAAGGATTCAGACTAAAATCATCATTGCATGAAATCATTAGAATAAGGTTTAATATTGAATTCTACATTTGAAAGATCAGGGTATCATCCCCTGCATCCACTTTTCAATCATAGCATCTATTAAGAGTAGGAGGACCATATTTTATCCAGATAATATATATTTCTGGAGGTCTGAAGAGAAAACTTAAGCCATCTTAAATTCAATTTTTAAACTTTTACTACTTATCTTAAAACTTTCATATAAATGGTACATTCTATACATTTTCTATATTACATACCCTTTTAAATAGAGCACTCTCACTGTTTTAATTATATGCAACTTAGCAAAACTGATACTCCAGAAATATGTACCTTATCTCTTTTGTATTTTTGCCTACATTCTAGTTTAATAAAATTTTTCTTCATAACCTCTTTAGCATGTGTGACTGTGTGTGTGTGTGTGTGTGTGTGTGTGTGTGTGTGTATAAGCAGGAGAGAGAGAGAGAGGAAAAATCTGCCACTGTAGCTAACATTCTTGAGATGCTTGGTGGAAAAACATTATTGATGAGAGAATCTTAGATGAACTGGGAATGCCTGTTTTGTTAGATTGGTGAATTTTAAGATAAATAAGATAGAAATTGTTAGCAAGAAAAGCAGAGACATTACTTTGCCAACAAAGGTCCGTCTAGTCAAGGCTATGGTTTTTCCTGTGGTCATGTATGAATGTGAGAGTTGGACTGTGAAGAAAGCTGAACGCCAAAGAGTTGATGCTTTTGAACTGTGGTGTTGGAGAAGACTCCTGAGAGTCCCTTGGACTGCAAGGAGATCCAACCAGTCCATCCTAAAGGAGATCAGCCCTGGGTGTTCTTTGGAAGGAATGATGCTAAACCTGAAACTCCAGTACTTTGGCCACCTCATGCGAAGAGTTGACTCATTGGAAAAGATTCTGATGCTGGGAGGGATTGGGGGCAGGAAGAGAAGGGGACGACAAAGGATGAGATGGCTGGATGACATCACTGACTCGATGGACGTGAGTCTGAGTGAACTCCCGGAGTTGGTGATGGACAGGTAAGCCTGGCATGCTGTGGTACATGGGCTTGCAAAGAGTTGGACACGACTGAGCAACTGAACTGAACTGAAGAAAAGGTAAGGGGCAAAGTAGGGATAGAAGATGACAGAAAGCAAGAATGTTTAATGGAGCAGTACAAAAGAAGAAAGGAGAGAAATAGAAAAGAACACAGAAAAGTTTGCTGAAAATATAGTAGCTCAGTAAGCTGACTATGGAATATAAATATTTGGTAAAATTATCACCAGATCAAAATATGTGGGACTTGCTTCTATTTCCAACTCCTAAATTCTAATTTACCCTCTGGATTTATCTTTCTAGATTGTCTCAGTCTATTTTAATTTAATTTTACCTGTATAAAAATGATAGTAGCTAACACTTATTATGGCTTACTCCATAACAGACATTGTTCTAAATATAAAGAATGTGTTAACACAAATGCCCCTTGAAAAATATTGGATAGTATTTATATCTCTAAATCATAGATCAGATACTAAGATAGAAAGGTTAAGTAACTTGCACAAGTCAGGCATGTATAATAACTTGTAGAANTCTAATTTCAGAACTTGCATGCTTAATCAGTCCTAATTTGATCAGTTTGATTTGATACCTTATGATGTATCATTGTGAAAGCTTTATAATACTATTCTCTTTTCTGACTTTTGACACATTTTTGAAACAACAGCAAATTGAAGAAACTGCAGTAGAATGAATGTACAGTGACTTGAAACAAAGTCATTTAAAAAATATTTTAACTAATATTCTTAATGTAGAATATGCCATTCTTAATAGGAAAATAATACTATTCATGTGTGGTAATTTACTCATATAAATATAACTGGTTAACATCAGAGTTATGCAAGATGACTGGTCAAGGTCCTAAATGATCCGTAGAAAATTAGTTTCACATATAAATTCAATTGAGTTAATAGTGGTCATTATTCATTGTCAACAATGGCAAGTGGAACAAAATTGGTGACTTCTATTAATAAGTAAACAAAATTGGTATTTTCTATTACTGAACAAAGATTATGTTAAACATTAAACTGCAAGAGCCACTTTAGTCACAATATGCACATTTTTTTTCATCTGATTAATATATAATTATAAAAGCGCTAACATTTATTACTAAATATGTGCTGGATATAGTAAATATACTCTTCTAAAAACATTATTCAAGAGAAATCATTTATCGCATTTTAGACATCTTCTTGTAGAAGAAAACAAAATATCTTCCTTTTTTTCTTAGTATACTTACTAAAACCTAACTTGATTGCTTGAAGAAAGCACGAGAACTTACGGTTTCCTAAGTAGAATAAAGTGTTCATATGTTCTATAATGGTGCTATCAACTAAATCTCTTAAGAATAATATAATTGAACTGACATTTAACTTGGCAATTAAGGAAATTATCTTAGCTTCATGTCCGGTTTATATAAGGAAGTTGATGTTTTGAGGTTAACTGAGAGTTGGTATTTTAAATGATGGCAAATTTCTAAAATCAAATGGATTCTCTCGTGGAAGACTTCTGCTTCAAGCTGGAATAGAATAGCTGGGAAAGACAATATGTATACCACAAATCACCAGAATATCCAACTTTATTCTACCTGTAAATACACACACACACACACACATATATATATATATATACACATATATGTTTGAGGCATCATATGGTTGCTGAGGAAACTAAGACCTGAAAAACAGATCCCCAAGGAAGGAGAACCACAGAAAATGAAACAATATTCTCTGAGTTACTTCTTCCCCATAAGCATTTGTGTATCTTGGCTCTGATTCAGAGACTGGACCCAGGCAGAAGGTCATGGTAAAAAGGTAGATATGCCAGCAGGACACAATCGCACAAGATTAGACAGGCGAATGTCAGATCAGGACCCTCTGATTAGAGGGACTGAGATTCGGGTGAGATAGGAAGCATAGAGCAAAACTCCAATTCTTGGTTCTATTCTCTTCTAGACACTTGTCCTATTTTTAAGCTTCTTAGAAAAAGTGGCTAAGAAATGAAGCATAAAGCCACTGAAAAGCAAAACTGAGTTAGAAATAATAAAATTAGCAACTTACTAGTTATAAGGTTTATCAAAGAATCTGCCTGCAATGCTGGAGACCACATTCATTCCCTGGGTCAGGAAGATCCCCTGGAGAAGGGAATGGCTACCCACTCTGGTATTATTGCCTGGAGAATTCCATGGACAGAGGAACCTGGGGATTGCAAAGCACTGGACAAAACTGAGTGACTAACACACACACACACACACACACACACACACACACACACACACACACACAGTGAATTCTTACATTATGGGGAGAATTATGCCCCTCCCAAATTCATATGTTGAAGTCCTAACCCCCAATACCTCAAAATGTGACTTTATTTGGAGATGGAGTCTTTAAAGGGGTAATTGAGTTGAATTTCTGTCATTAAGATCAGTCTCCAGTTCAGTTCAGTTCAGTCGCTCAGTCGTGCCTCTCTGTGACTCCATGGACTGCAGCACGCCAGGCTTCCCTGTCCATCACCAACTCCCGGAGACTACTCAAACTCATGTCCATCGCGTCAGTGATGCCATCCAACCATCTCATCCTCTGTCACCCCCTTTGCCCCCCTGTCTTAATCCAATATAACTGGTTTCCTTATAAGAAGAGATTAGGACACAGAGACACACAGAGGAAAGAATATGTAAAGACTAGTGAGAAGCTATCCAACTACCAGTCAAGGAGAGAAACCTCAGAAGAAACCAACCCTGGGACACTTTAGTATCATACACTTAGCCTCTAGAATTGTGAGAAAATGATTTTTTTTTGTTGTTGAAGCCACCCAGTCTGTGCAACATTGCTATGGCATCCCTAGAAAACTAATACATTCTGTATGCCAGCAATGAATAAAAGTATACATTTTCAAGCAATGACATTTCAGTAACTGCCCCCATCCCAAAACTAATTAACCCATTATTTCTTATGTGTGAATTATATCTCTATTAGCCAAAAAATATTTCCTTGAATGTTGCTTTTTTAGGGGTACTTTATAATTCCAGGAGCATTCCTGCATCACATATCTGTCATCAATTAACTAGATGTTCATTCATGCAGAAGTTCTGGGTCACAGAAAAGTGAAATTGTCCCCATAAAGGTCAGAGTTTTCAACTGAAGTGATCGTAAAATTATCCAATGTTATTTTAATTGAAATAGCCATTAACCAATGTGCAGTTCTTGACTGAAAAACAAAAATAGTAAAAGTATTGAAAGAAAATACATGAAAAATATGTTCATAATTTTCATATAGGAACAATCTTCCTAAATGAAAAATGAAACACAAGCCATCATGGAAAATATTGACGGATTTGACAACATGAATGAAAACATAATCATACAGCAAGAAACACTCAGTTAAAAGACATGAAATAGCAAGAGTAAATATTTGCAATATATACAGAATTCCAATGAATAGATAAGGAAATTTTTAGTTCTCTATTTCATACACAACTTCTATAGACAAGGCATTAATATACAGAGAAGTAATCTGTTATACAATGGGAATACAAAGAAAAATAAGACAGAATTATTGCCATCCAGAAGATCATGATCCAATGGTGGAATGTTTGAATAAGTAAACAGTTAGAAAATACAGTGAATTATTATAATGTAGTTGTGAACAGATTTTTTTTGGCTATATAGAAATGGGAGGGCCAAATCTGAACAGGGATCAGTGAGATGTTATGTGGAAAAGAAATCAAAAGGTGAGGAATGATGTTGCCCAGAAAGGAAAATATCAGCCATCTTCCAAAGGTAGAGGAAGAAGAAACTGGGCAAACAAAAGTTGGAAGAAGTAAGGGGCAAAGCAGTGGAGTGAAGAAGAAAAGACATTTCAAGCAGAGGGAATAACTTGTAAAGTACTGTGTGTCTGGTGATGTTTTGGAGGGAAATTAAGAAAAACTGCACAGATTTAAAAAATACCCTCTATCAATATTCCACTGGTCAACAGAAATATTGACCAATGGAATAAGATAGAAAGCCCAGAGATAAACCCATGCACCTATAGACACCTTATCTTTGACAAAGGAGGCCAGAATATAGAGTGGAGAAAAGATAGTCTCTTCATTAAGTGGTGCTGGGAAAACTTGACAGCAACCTGTAAAAGAATGAAATTAGAACACTTCCTAAGATAAACTCAAAATGAAGTAAAGATCTAAATGTAAGACCAAAAACTGTAAAACTCTTAGAGGAAAACACACAGGCAGGACACTCTTTGACATAAATCACAGCAAGATTCTCAGTGACCCACCTTCTAGAGTAATGGCAATAAAAACTAAACAAATGGGACCCAATTAAACTTAGAAACTTTTGCACAGTAAAGAAAACTACAAACAAGATGAAAAGGCAGGCCTCAGTTTGGGAGAAAATAATTGTAAATGAAGCAACTGACAAAGGATTCAGCTCCAAAATAATATTAGCAGCTCAGGCAGCTCAATATCAGAGAAACAAACAACCCCATCAAAAAGTGAGCAGAAGATCTAAACAGACATTTCTCCAAAGACATACAGATGGCTAATAAACACATGAAAAGATACCTAACATTCTTATTATTCAGTT
>SJYQ01000910.1:1598135-1643921 GCA_006410935.1 Redunca redunca | reverse complement strand
CCTGTACAATGTCATGAACCTCATTCCATAGTTCATCAGGCACTCTATCTATCAGACCTAGGCCCTTAAATCTATTTCTCACTTCCACTGTATAATCATAAGGGATTTGATTTAGGTCATACCTGAATGGTCTAGCAGTTTTCCCCACTTTCTTCAATTTAAGTCTGAATTTGGTAATAAGGAGTTCATGATCTGAGCCACAGTCAGCTCCTGGTCTTGTTTTTGTTGACTGTATAGAGCTTCTCCATCTTTGGCTATAAAGAATATAATCAGTCTGATTTCAGTGTTGACCATCTGGTGATGTCCATGTGTAGAGTCTTCTCTTGTGTTGTTGGAAGAGGGTGTTTGCTATGACCAGTGCATTTTCTTGGCAAAACTCTATTAGGTGTTTCTTGACTTCCTACTTTTGCATTCCAGTCCCCTATAATGAAAAGGACATCTTTTTGGGGTGTTAGTTGTAAAAAGTCTTGTAGGTCTTCATAAAACCATTCAACTTCAGCTTCTTCAGCATTACTGGTTGGGGCATAGATTTGGATAACTGTGATATTGAATGCTTTGTCTTGGAGACGAACAGAGATCATTCTGTCATTTTTGAGATTGCACCCAAGTACTGCATTTCGGACTCTTTTGTTGACCATGATGGCTACTCCATTTCTTCTGAGGGATTCCTGCCCGCAGTAGTAGATATAATGGTCATCTGAGTTAAATTCACCCATTCCAGTCCATTTTAGTTTGCTGATTCCTGGAATGTTTATGTTCACTCTTGCCATCTCCTGTCTGACCACTTCCAATTTGCCTTCATTCATGGACCTGACATTCCAGGTTCCTATGCAATATTGCTCTTTACAGGATTGGACCTTGCTTCTATCACCAGTCACGTCCACAGCTGGGTATTGTTTTTGCTTTGGCTCCATCCCTTCATTCTTTCTAGAGTTATTTCTCCACTGATCGCCATTAGCATATTGGGCACCTACTGACCTGGGGCGTTCCCTTTTCAGTATCCTATCATTTTGCCTTTTCATACTGTTCATGGGGTTCTCAAGGCAAGAATACTGAAGTGCTCTGCCATTCCCTTTTCCAGTGGACCACATTCTGTCAGACCTCTCCACCATGACTCGCCCATGTTGGGTTGCCCCGCAGGCATGGCTTAGTTTCAGTGAGTTAGACAAGTCTGTGGTCCTAATGTGATTAGATTGACTAGTTTTCTGTGAGTATGGTTTCAGTGAGTCTGCCCTCTGATGCCCTCTTGCAACACCTACCATCTTACTTGGGTTTCTCTTACTTTGGGCATGGGGTATCTCTTCACGGCTGCTCCAGCAAAGCACAGCCGCTGCTCCTTACCTTGGTTGATGGGTATCTCCTCACCGCCGCCCTTCCTGACCTTCAACATGGGATGGCTCCTCTAGGCCCTCCTGCGCCTGCGCAGCCACCGCTTCTTGGGCGTGGGGTTGCTCCTCCCTAGTGCCGCCCCGACCTCGGAAGTGTGGTAGCTCCTCTCCCTAAGTCCTCAGAATATCTGATTACCAGGTTTTGATTTGAGCCTTGGCCAGGGTGTTGAGTTATACACGAGCACCACACTCTCCAGGGCTTCCCTGGTGGTTAAGATGGTAAAGAATCCACCTGAAATGCAGAAGACCTAGGTTCCATTCCAGGTCAGGAAGATCCCCTGGAGAAGAGAATGACAGTCCACTTCAGTATTCTTGTCTGGAGAATCCCACAGACATGTGGAGCTGGTGAGCTACAGTCTATAGAGTTTCAAAGAGTCAGAGATGACTGAGCATACACACACACACACAGTGGCCCCTCCCTAAAACTCCTACAACATTCAACATAGGATATTCTCATGGAGCAGGTAGGAGAAGCTGCACTTGGCTCACTTAAGAGGAAATGAAAGCATCGGACCTACATGGATGATTTGCCCAATTTGTAAACAACGATAATCCATCCGCATGTCACTTGGACTCCACCAGTAAAGGAATGGTCCTCCTTTTCCATCCTAGACTGTTCATTGTCAAAGTCATAAGTCATGTTTCTTCAATTCATCCTCCTTTCCTGCCTTCCACTCTCCACTCCTGCCTTTTGAATATGATTGCTTACTTTCAGCTTCATCTATTGATTCAGGGCCTGCACTCAATCTTTGACTTTGTCTTTGGACAATTTTCTGGGTCAGAGTCTGCACTTGGTCTCTGGGGCTCTTACTCTGGCTCTCGGTTACTCACTTACTGCATCAGCACCCGGGTTGAGTCATCAGCTCACTTGGCCAGTCCCTCATACTGGTGCATTCAGGTGGATTGATTTCTAGTCTTATCTTAAATATTCATAAAGAAAGACAGAGAATGGCCTTTTTCCAAATTATTATTGGTAAAGTTCAGAAACCGTATTTCTAAATGCCAACTAATAACAGAGCTGATGTGCAGAATTCAGGGCTCTTAGAATAGACTGATGGTTCTCGGTGCCCTTATTTGAGTTTAATTTCCTGGGTCCCATCATAACCGGCGTATGTCTTGGAGATGCTCACCATGCCTTGACTGAACCTCTATAGAATATAAGCAAGAACAATAATATGACAAAGAGTGGCATCACTGTGGTCACTTACCTAAGACAAGCACCCAAAGCAGGGTTATTTTTCCAATCTGACTCACAGGTTTAGAGAAGAACCTAAGTGGATACAATTTTATTTGAAACTCTACCAGGCGAATGAGTAAGCACAATATTCTCCTAGAAAAAAAATGATTTACTTTAGGAAAATTGATACAAAAATATTATTCAATTAAAATTAAAGTCAGATGGAAAATTTTTAATCTAAGCCAGTAGACTGCTGATAGAGAAATTTACCAAAACAAGGCACTTAAAAAATGAAGATAAAGGAAACAGGAGTATATTTCAGTGCCATACCATGTAAAGGATGAATTTGTTTTTGGACAGGTTTAGAGAGTTCTCTAACCTTCTGTCTTCTAAATTTCCAATTAAAATATGAGCACAGGGAGTAGGGGAATGTGTTTGTTTACACTTGGCAAAAACTGATTTCCTGTTTCTAAGAAAAAAAGCTTTCAAAGCTTTTTTGGACTTCAAATAGCTCTTGCAAAACAATATTTTGATGAGCTAAGTGTAAATGAATCAGAAACATATGGATTGGATTTCCATTGAGATACACATGGGCTTAAACATAAGCTGAAGAGAATGCCTGGTAAGTTATACTTGGAATTGATGAAAACCAAAATGTGGTAAATTTTTCAAAACTTATTTTGAGATACCTTATGTCCTGTCCCTCAGTCCAAACACTGAAGGTTTCTTCTCTCTTTTAGGAAATCTTCTTTGAAAGGTAGAAGTTACTTGTTCTTTAATGGAAGAGACTTAAGTTTCAACAAGCAGGCTTCACAGTGATGCTGCCATTCACCTATGCTGCTCAGGACTTAAATTTTTAGGGCCAGTAACACAAATGCATCTTTATTTTCAATGATTTTCTTTACCTTTGATCCTTTCCATCTGATTTCTCTGACCTCAGAACAGAAGTATCTAAGGATAAGCGGATGGAGACTGAAATCTCCTGTTGGAAGTTTTCCTAAAATATGCATGCCTTGCTATGTCTATATCTGTGCATCCTATAAAGTTGGCTCCACAATAGATCTAAAAATGTTTTGTCTAAAGTGAATAATCTCAGAAATACATTGTCTTCTATACTGAGTGGTATTTGAAATTGCATTGGAAACCATCTTGATAAAAAATGTTATAAAGGTAAATGATTTAGGACTATAAATTCTTATCTATAGAAGAGATGATTATATGATTAGTGCTATTTATGTGGCCTAAATCCTGTCAGAGTCTCAGGGGTTTGCAAAACAATGGTATAAAAAATGTCTCTCTTAGCTACTCATCAACATATTTGAATGGTTTGTTTTTATTAGCTGAAAACTGTCCCTCTAAAATGTTCATGTCAGTATCCTAACTCCCAGCACCTCAAAATATGACAATATTTGGAGACAGAACCTTTAAAGAACCTTCATTAATCTATAATGAAGCAAGGAGAAAAACAAATATATAAAAATATATAATATCATTTATATGAGTAATCTAGAAAAATGACAGAGATTAACTTATTTGCAAAGCAGAAATAGAGACACAAATGTAGAGAACAAGCATATAGATACCAAGAGGGGAAGCAGGGTGGTGGGATGGATTGGGAGACTGAGGCCTACATAACTAATGAGCATCTACTGTATAGCACAGGGAACTCGACTCAGTGCTCTTGGTAACCTAAATGGGAAGGAATTCCAAAAGAGAAGGGATCTATGCAAATGTACAGCTGATTCACTTTGCTGTACAGTAGAAAATAACACAGCATTGTAAAGTGACTACTTTGTTGTTGTTCAGTCATTAAGTCATGTCTGACTCTTTGCAACCCCATGGACTGCAGCACACCAAGCCCCCCTGTCCCTCACTATCTCCCACAGTTTGCTCAAACTCATGTGCATTGAGTCAGTGATGCCATCTAATCGTTTTATCCTCCGCTGTCCCTTCTCCTGTACTATATTTTATTGGAGCAACTATATTACAATAAAAACTAATTTAAAAACATTTATAATGAGGTCATTAGGTTAGATTTCTCCCAAGATGACTGGCGTCTTTATAAGAAGAAGAAACTAGGAGACACACATGGTGGGAAGACAATGTGAAGAACAGGGAAAAGAAGGCCATTCATAAACCTAAGAGAGAGGCTTCAGGAGAAACCAACCTGGCGAACTCCTTGAGCTTAGCTTTCTAGCCTCCAAGACTGTGAGAAAATATATTTCTGTTGTTTCAGCCACTCAGTCTGTGGCACCTTGTTCTGGGAGCCCTAGCTCTTTAGTGCTGTCATGAAGATATTTGTTCTCCATCATATACAAATCATTGTGACCATTAACAACAGGCCAGAGTCTAGCATTTTCTTCCATTGAACCTGGAAGATGTCCTCCTAGAACCCAAGCTTTTGACCATAAAGAAAGTCATGGCTTTCCTACTGAAGCTTCTGTGATCATCAGCACGTATGAAGAGTACGTAAGTTAAAGCAAGGATTCAGTTCTTAAGTCCCAGGAAAATCTCTTCCTGGCATCCCGCTAGCAGTAGCTGAATCCCACTTCTTCCTCCACCCAAATTTTGCTCTTTACACATTTTCTTTGGGCTCAATTTATACTTGACTTTCAGTCTTTCTGCCAAAGTTGGGACTCCACTCCTAGCCTATTTCCTCACCTTTGGCCTGAAAATTATATTCTAGTCTCACAATGAAGCACTGAATTCATGGTAAGTTGTGTGTCTATCTGACTGGACTAATTAAGAACACAGGGGCATCTATGCTAGGTGGCAGCTTAACTGCCCCACTTTGTAAGTACATCCCCTTTCTTGCCCCTTCATAGCTTGGCTGTGTCTATCTTCTCAGGCTGATGTCTCATCTCCTGACTGATCTCCATTTCCCTGACAGCTGATTGCCTCCTCTCTGTATGTGCCAATGACAACCTAGATCACTGGCACTGGTATCAGACTGCCTTTGTTCTTTTTTCTGACCCCTTTCATAATAATTGTGTGCCAAAGTTCCCCCATCTGAAGATGGGGATAATAATAGTATATATATCCTAGGGTTATTGGGGGTTGAATAGAATGACACATGTAAAGTGATTTGAACACGTCTTAGAATATTGTAAAAGTTAGCTAAAATAAATGTTCGCTAAAATACTGAGTGATAATGGCTGTTTTAAGATGTGGAAATCATTTGATCACACAACAACCCTGAAGCGAGGGAGTTATTTCCATCTTTTACAAATGAAAAGCCTGATTGGATTTAAACCCTGAGGTTCCCATGCTTTTTCCAGAATAGTCCCACACTAGAAGACAGAGTCAAAGGAAATAGGCCAAATATAAGACTTGTTCAGTTCAGTTCAGTTCAGTCACTCAGTCGTGTCCCATTCTTTGTGACCCCATGAATTGCAGCACTCCAGGCCTCCCTGTCCATCACCAACTCCTGGAGTTTACTCAACTCATGTCCATCGAGTTGGTGATGCCATCCAGCCATCTCATCCTCTGTCGTCCCCTTCTCCTCCTGTCCCCAGTCTCTCCCAGCATCAGAGTCTTTTCCAATGAGTCAACTCTTCAGTTACCTAAACATAACTTGTCTTTATAAGGAGGTATTGGGAAGAAAGCCTTATTTTGGAAAGGGGCTTAACATAATTATAACCAAGATAATGGAGAAGCTTTTATGCTTTTCTTAAGAGAAGAGTTGGATCAAGTCCTCTATAGTTAGATGCAAACTCATTATACACCATGGAATTTTAAAACCTATCCTAACTAACTGATTTGAAGTAAAGCATCCATATCTGTATTATGTACTGGATAAATTGTCCAAGAAACTAAGATTATGTTGAAGAGTTTGAATTGTGAGTTAGATGATCTCATAATCATAGCATTCTGAAGAGGTGCATTAATCCACTTTCATTTCATGTGTGGGAGCCTTGCAACTGAGATACATGACAATAAATTAAATCATCAAATCCCTAAGCAAACCAGTGGCCTTGGTTTCATGTTTCATGCTCCCTTCTCATTGTACTTGGCTAACCATGGTATCATTTCTGTTGGGACTGGGGTCCATAGACCACAAATTGTATAAGGGGGAGTTGATGCTTCACGGGGCTGGATGATTGGAACTTTAATGCAATTTCTTACACTGTTATCTGTCATTTGTTTATAAAGTGGTAATATATAATATCTTTTGGAAATTCTATTAAAGACACCTAGTATTATATCATACGGTGCTGTGCTTAGTTGCTCAGCTGTGTCCAACTCTTTGCAACCCCATGGACTGTAGCCCACCAAGAACCTCTGTTCATGAGGGCTCTCCAGGCAAGAATACTTGAGTGAGTTGCCATTCCCTCCTCAAAGTAATCTTCCCAACCCAGGGACTGAACTGAGGTCCTCCACACTGAAGGTGGATTCTTTATTGTCTGAGCCACTAGGGAAGCCTATATCACATGGGAGCTGTTCTTAAAGAGATGAGAATAACAGACCACTTTACCTATATCCTGAGAAACCTGTGTGAAGGTCAAGAAACAACCGTTAGAACTGGACATGAAACAACGGATTAGTTCAAAATTGGAAAAGGGCTGCATATTGTCACCCTGCCTATTTAACTTCTATGCCAAGTACATCATGTAAATCCTGGGCTGGATAAGTCAGATGTTGGAATCAATATCACCTGGAGAAATATCGACAACCTCAGATATGCAGATAATAATACTCTAATGGCAGAAAGCAAAGGGGAACTAAGAGCTTCTTGATGAAGGTGAAAGAGGAAAGTGAAAAAGCTGGCTTAAAACTCAACATTCACAAGACTAAGATAGAATTCTGTCCCATCACTTCAAGGAAAATAGATGGGAAAAAGTGGAAGCAGTGACAGATATTTTCTTGGGCTCCAAAATCACTGAGTATAGTGACTCCAGCCACAAAATTAGAAGACACTTGTTCCTTGGAAGAAAAGCTATGACTAACGTAGACAGCATATAAAAAGCAGAGACATCACTTTGCCGATATAGTTCCATTTAGTCAAAGCTATGGTTTTTCCACTAGTCATGTATGGATGTGAGAGTTGGACCATGAAGCAAGCTGAGCATTCAAGAATTGATGCCTCTGAATTGTGGTGATGGGGAAGACCTTTGAGAGTTCCTTGGACTGCAAGGAGATTAAACCAGTCAATCCTAAAGAAATCAACCCTGAATATTTATTGGAAGTACTGATGCTGAAGCCGAAGCTCCAATACTTTGGCCACCTGATGCAAAGAGCCAACTCATTGGAAAAGACCCCGATGCTAGAAGATTGAGGGCAGGAGGAGAAGGGGACGACAGGATGAGTTGGTTGGTTGGAATCATTGACTCAGTGGACATGAATTTGAGCAAACTCCAGAGATAAAGAAGGACAGGGAAGCCTGTTGTGCTGCAGTCCATAGGGTCACAAAGAGTCAGACACAACTTAGTGACTGAAAAACAATATGTATATGTGTGTTCGGTGAAGCACTTTTAGAATACAGAAATTGCTAACATGCAAAATATTCAGTAATATTTTTTCCCTATTAAATAATTCATCCTTCAAGCTATATTAAAATATCATGTAGAAAATCAGTCAAGGTGTTCACGATGTCCAAAGAGTAAAATCAGGTTACAAAGAAGCATCTGTTTCAACTGAATAATTCTGTTGGGGGAAGATAATGAGTGCCTATTTTATTTATTGTGCTTTATTTATATATTATTACAACAACTGCTGAAATGTATATTTACTAGTTATGTTATTTCTCCGATTGTCTTGGCAGGCGCAGGGTTCTTGAACATCCTCTTCTTTCTCTTCATGCAGTTGTTACTGTTCTGTTGCTAAGTCTTGTCCGATTCTTTGCGATCTGTAGACTGCAGGCTCCCCTGTCCATAGAGTTCTCCAGGCAAGAATACTGGAGTGGGTGGGTAGCCATTCTCTTATCCAGGGGATCTTCCAGATCCAGAAATTGAACCCATGTCTCCCATACTGCAGGCAGATTCTTTACCATCTGAGCCACCAGGGAAGCCCAGTAAGTAAAACATAATCATTTAAAAATGTCATCTGATTTCAATATGTGTTTTGTTTCTTCTCCATAAATTTCACACCCTCTGACCCTTTTCACATCTCTCAGATTATTCTGCCTTTATTATTGCCTTGCGGTGGCCTGGTCTCGGTTCTTTCTTGGACCTGTTATTTTATGTGAATTAGTAACTGAATGATGATTATGCCTGAAGGAGTGTTGCTATATAAACAGTCCTGTTTTCATTGATCTGTTGCCATCTATAATTTGGAAAGTTAAGGGAGGATGTTGAAGGGAACATGAGTGGGTGAGAAAGAAATGCTACAGGGTGAAAAACATCAATTCTTGAATTTCATAATATATGATAAAAGTTGGTATGTTGTTTATTTCAGTAAAACATGAATCAGACTTTAAGCTGTTTCTGAGTTACAAAGAAGTAATCTGTCAAGTGGAACAGAGAATTTAAAGTGAAATGGTAGCTTTTTGGGGAGACACGTCAACAATGGAATAGAGAACACATATAGCTGAAATTTCCATCAGTGTAACATTCTCAAGGGAAACTTCCCAACAATAACTTAAGACACTTGTAATGAAATATAGAGTCAAGTAGTACTCAGACCCAGTACATAATATCTTATGATTTAATCATAAATACATGATGCCCAAACTACATTGATAATCAACTTATACTTGTCATAAAACATTTTAATGCATCTCATAAAAGATAGTGCATGAAGCATGCAGTTTGTTCATATCCAAATAAGAAAGAATTTGCATGACACGTTCTTCTGTCTTCAGGCACTGAAAAAAACTGGAATTTTTGGTTGGTTTTATCTCACATATAATTCTGTGCCATCAGTGCTTTGTATTTCTAAAATTTGGCATAACTAACTTTAAAAAATGTACATAAGAGATTCCAGAACATGAACCATACCATGTGAAAGTTAAAAAAACATAAAAATAATAGGGTTATTCTAAAAATTTTAGGAAGCATGTGAGTGATGATTGATTTCAATTTAACACCATAAAAACAAGGAAAGGAGAATTAATTTCCATTATATTCTGAAGTTAAACTCTATAAACACCACCGAATGAATAAAAGAGTCATTTAATGGTCAGGCAAAGCAGTATCAACATTTGGCATGAAACATTATTTTGCAATTTTCAACTTAACTAGGTTAAAAAAAATTTCAAAGTAACTCTGTCTTACTCCCTTTCTCTGGCTCTGTCACACACACAGCCATTTTAAAAAGAAAAATAAAGCTTTCATGTGCAGTGTTAGTAATGACAAAATACATTATGAGTATTCCCAAGTTAAAAGTGTCAGAGTACAGCATTCTGAAATCTATGTTAGATAAGTATTCTTACTATTCTGGAAAAATAATATATCATAATTTAACTGACAATTATCTAAAATGAGAGTATATAATTAGGTCACTGAGTATATGAGATCCAAAGTTTGTCCATTATGCAAAGTCATAATTAGAACCAAAATGTAAATATATTCTTAATTAATAAATTATACTTAAAACAATCTTAAAGAAAACCAATGTGTTACCTGACAGATAAGTCTGAAAGAGGAATTGAGAATGTGGAGTCAAGATATCTTACTTTTGGGCAGAAAATAACTGCAGGAAGTCTGCATTCTTCTCATCTGGGCAAATTTATAGGTTTGCATTCAACACTGTAGTGTGGTTCAAACCTGCAGTGATCAAGTAGATATAAACACCTAATTCTGGAGTTTAATAGGAGACTGGTTTGACACATTCCAATTTAAACTTTTACTATTATACATTTTTTGTTTGTTTTTCAATACAGCTGAAAAAGCAAAACTCTACATAAAGGAATGTAAATATTATTTATTTCTGATTTTGTACCTATTTGCATACAATGTGTTTTCATAGACAGAAAACAATTTATTCTGCCCTAATTTCATTTAGAACTTTTGTCATTGTTCCAAATTTAAAGATTGTCAGTGGAACAGCTTTAATGTTGATGGGCTGCATTGAATTTTTAATTTTCTTTTATCCCTAGAATGGTCCTGATCTTCTGTTAGGATTTTGGAAATGAACGCTTGTTATGAAGTGTGACATGTTTTGTTAAAATGACTGAGATGTTGGAAAACAAGATAAGTGCAAGACTATTTCACTTTGAGAAAATTATGTGTATATTCTGTGGGCTTCCCAGGTGGCTCAGTAGTAAAGAACCTGCCTGCCCATGCAGGAGAAGCAAGAGATGCAAGTTCAATCCCTGGGTCACAAGATCCACTGGAGAAGGAGATGGCAACCCACTCCAGTATTCTTGCTTGGGAAATCCCATGGACAGAGGAGCCTGGTGGGCTACAGTCTACAAGGTCAAAAGAGTCAGCCATGACTGAGTGACTGAACACACACATACACACTCACACACACACACACACACAGATACATATATATTTTTCCCCCACTGGCATAACGCAACCATTTTAAGTACCCAATTTGACACAGAAAGCATATTCTTTATTGAGCTTTAGTAACTATCATCATATGAGCTTCCCTGGTGGCTTAGAAGGTAAAGAATTCACCTGCAATAAGGAGATGGGTTCAATCCCTGGATCAAGAAGATCCCCTGGAGAAGGAGATGGCTACCTATCCAGGTATTTTTGTCTGGAGAATTCCATGGACAGAGGAGCTTGGTGGGCTACAGCCTGTGGGGTCTCAAAGAGTCAGACAAGACTTGAGTGACTAACTCTTTCACTTTTTATTTTCCAATATATAGAATTGAGAACACAATTGTTCACAGCCAATTACCCAAGCATTTTCTTGATCTTTACATTTTTATAATTTCATAATTAAATTACAGATATATTTTCTCAAAAAAATAAGAGTATTTAAATTTGTATTAAATTAAGCTTAAATAGTATTTAAGTTGTTGCTGTTCAGTTACTGTCTTGTCTCTTTATGACTCCTTGCAGTCCCCATCTGCAGTGATTTTGAAACCCAAGAAAATAAAGCCTGACACTGTTTCCATATTTTCCCCCACCTGTTTGCCATGAAGTAATGGGACTGGATGCCACAATCTTAGTTTTTGAATGTTGAGTTTAAGCCAGGTTTTTCACTCTCTTCTGTCATCTTCATCAAGAGGTTCTTAAGTTCTTCTTCACTTTCTGTTATAAGGGTGGTGTCATCTGCATATCTGAGGTAATTGATATTTCTCCCAGCAATCTTGATTCCAGCTTGTGCTTCTTCCAGCCCATTATTTTGCATAATGTACTCTGCATAGAAGTTAAATAAGCAGAATGACAATATACAGCCTTGATGTACTTTCCCTTGGAACCAGTCAGCTATTCCATATCCAGTTCTAACT
The DNA here is from genome assembly GCA_006410935.1 of Redunca redunca. Lineage (NCBI taxonomy): Eukaryota > Metazoa > Chordata > Mammalia > Artiodactyla > Bovidae > Redunca > Redunca redunca. The sequence goes on along the minus strand of SJYQ01000910.1, from coordinate 1,632,010 downwards.
GTTACTTCTTGACCTGCATACAGGTTTTGCAGGAGGCAGGTAAGATGGTCTGGTATTCTGTTCTCTTAAAAAATTTCCCACAGTTTGTTGTGATCCACACAGTCAAAGGCTTTAGCATAGCCAGTAAAGAAGAAGTAGATATTTTTCTGGAATTCCCTTGCTTTTTCTATGAGTCAATGGATGTTGACAATTTGATCTCTCGTTCCTCTGCCTTTTCTAAATCCAGTTTGTACACCTGAAATTTCTCAGTCCACATACTGGTGAACCCTAACTTAAAGGATTTTGAGCATTACCTTGCTAGCATTGAAATGAGTAATTTCATATACAGACATTTATTTATATTTGTATGCATTTAATGTATACACAGGCTTCCCTCATGGCTCAGGGGTTAAAGCGTCTGCCTGCAATGCGGGAGACCTAGGTTCGATCCCTGGGTTGGGAAGATCCCCTGGAGAAGGAAATGGCAACCCACTCCAGTATTCTTGCCTGGAAAATTCCATGGACGGAGGAACCTGGTGGGCTACAGTCCACAGGGTCGTAATGAAAGCTAAGTTTTTCATCTACAGAAAATTCTATTGAAGGAGCCATAGGGTCATATCTTTATCCTGGACAAATGACCAATTAGAAGAACCATTTATTACTGTGTAAGTGTTCAATGATTCTGTAATATATTTTAGAAGAAAACAGAGTTCAGAGTTATAATCCTTGCCCTCAAGAGATCTGTCTGTTACAGAAAGTGAGCTTCATACTCACTTTCTGGCTTCTTATTATTTAATAGGATTTTTATTCTCAAATGATTATTTGAGGCAATCATTTGGCCATATTCTGCCTTTTCCTCCTTAAAGATTATTGTACGCATAATATGGAAGACTCACCTCCCACATTCTCTTCAGAGAAGCACGATGGCATGCAGACAGTGGTGTCCGTCTTCAAGGTCTTCCTCAGAGCAGAGAGCCCCCACCTGAGGTCACGTCCTTCCTGTGGTAGCCCATATCCAGGAACTGACAGCAGGAGCAGCCGAAATCCAGTCACTTAAGACTCACTGAGGGACAAGCCTGCCAGACCACATGTACTTCAGGGCTCTCCGTGTGCTTGGCCAAAGCTTTGTTGGGGTAGCCTCAAGGTTTGAATTCTTTCTTTGCCCAGTTGTTCTGCCAGAGCCTTTCTTCCCCTGGGTTGATACTTGATAAATATCCTTCACACCAAAGGATATTGGTGTGCTATTGTTCCATTTCTGCTTCTAAAGATTATGATCTGTAACAATATAAAATCAGAAGTGGAAAGGGGTTATAAAATGGACAAGAAGTGATTTCACTTTGACATCTTATTTTTTGTGTGTCTAATGCTGTGGGAGTGTGGATTATATTCTTAAATTTTATATTATACTTTCAGATGATTATTTCTTCAAAGCTACATAACTGAGTATAACTTCTGTTGGCTTCTTCTGTCCTAGGTGCAAATTTGAAAGTGATATTTTAGATCTTATTGCTATTGTTCTACCTTCTTCTCCAATGAATCAGAATAATGAGTGTTGCATACATCCTCTGTGGTAATCAAGTTGGTTCTGTTAGCTCTACACACGGGGTATTATCTTCTTTGAAATTCTCACAAGGAGAAGATCAAAGTAGCCAGATCATCTCAAACCATAGATTATGAGTCAAGCAGGGTTGGCCCAAGACAAGTATCTGATGTGTGTTTAGTCATATGGTGAGTCAGTGTTCTAATCAAGGGCAGAGTTAATCAGTTGGGGTTTTTTGCTCACCATGTGAAACCTTCAAGTGCTTTTTCCAGAAGGAATATACATGCATTCTTTTGGTACATTTGGTTTTGCCTGGGCATCACTGTATTTCTCTTCCCACCACCACAAGACAAAGAAATTAATTGCAATCAAAAATAAAGTCATAAGCCTCTGGCAAGCTAAAATTGAGAACAAAATATGAAAAAGGTGTTTTCCTCTGTACTTTAAGATGTAAAATAGATATTTCACAGCTGGGTAGGGAGAGAAACAGGGAGATGAAGTGATTCACTCCAGATCACAAGCCAAGTTGGTGGCAAGTCTGGAACTAGAATCCTGATGTAGAGGCTGATGTTTAACCACATTATGCTGCATTCCAGTGAAACTTCTTTGATTGACTAGTATTGATGTAACCAAAAAGATACCTCTTCAAATTCAGCATTTCACTGATATTTACTGAGCATCTACTATGTGCCTGGTACTGCTTTAGACATAGTACAAAAGGGCAATGTATCCAATAGACAGGATTTTTTGTTGTTAAGGTGTTTACTTTCTGGCAAAGATCAATTTTCAATCCTGCTAAAGCCACCTATAGTGTAGCAATAACAGAATAGCTATTTAAACACAGAAAATAATGAAAAAAATTTCCCCGACTATTTCTCTGTCCATGGGTATCTCTAGGCAAGAATACTGGAGTGGGTTGTCATTTCCTTCTCCAGGGGATCTTCCTTGACTGGGGATTGAGTCTGTCTCTCTTGCACTGGCAGGCAGATTTTTTACCACTGAGCCATCAGGTAAGCCCTGTAATTTGATATAGAGTAACATTTCTTTCTTGACACTGGTTCCATCAGACTAGAGCAAGGCTGTACTATGGAATATGTTAGCAATGGTCCCAGTTCACATGATTATCCTTTTTTGATAGCTGCTTAGAAGTGTTGTAACATTAAGTTACAAAGAGAATATTGTTATAAATGAGATTTTGAGTCAGAATAGCAAACAACCATGTTTTTCTAAATTATTGGACCATGTTTTTGTAAGTTAATGTAACATTTAATGTTGCTGTTATATCTAATGTTAGTGTTAACATTTAATATTATAACATTTAAAAATAATTACTTAGGCAACTTATTTTTCTTTGCAGAAAATCTGGAAGTAAGTTGTCAGAACAGTAGTTGTTCAATTCCCAATTCATTATGAGTTTTTAATGGTCCCCATTGCGACCCCATGGACTATACAGTCCATGGAATTCTCCAGGACAGACTACTGGAGTGGGTACCATTTCCCTTCTCCAGGGATCTCCCCAACCCAGGGATTGAACCCAGGTCTCCCACATTGCAGGCAGATTCCTTACCAGCTGAGCCACAAGGGAAGCTTCTTTCAATGGTCAGAAGAGCTCAGTTAAGGAAACTCAAGGAATCATGGACTCCATGAAGTATAAAGTAAAACAAGGTCTTAAAAAGTGATTTGTTGATAGATTTTGATGTTCTCATTTTATAGCCCCTTGAGTATCACTGTCATATCACTTAGTACAACTTGAACTAAGCAGATTCAATTACTTCTTTTAAAATATTTCTCTTAATGGAGAAACAGCATGGTTGTACCAGTGATTAACAGCAAGGACTCAGAAGCCAGTCTATTTTGCTACCACCACTACCTCTGTAGCGTTGGACATGTTACTAAACTCCTCTGGTTACTCCTTCCAGATAATCACAATGGTCTGATCACTCACATGCACCTAGAGCCAGACATCCTGGAATATGAAGTCAAGTGGGCCTTAGGAAGCATCACTAGGAACAAAGCTAGTGGAGGTGATGGAATCCCAGTTGAGCTGTTTCAAAGCCTAAAAGATGAGGCTGTGAAAGTGCTGCACTCAATATGCCAGCAAATTTGGAAAACTCAGCAGTGGCCACGGGACTGGAAAAGGTCAGTTTTCATTCCAATCCCAAAGAAAGGCTATGCCAAAGAATGCTCAAACTACTGCACAATTGCGCTCATCTCACACGCTGGTAAAGTAATGCTCAAAATTCTCCAAGCCAGGCTTCAGCAATATGTGAACAGTGAACTTCCAGTTGTTCAAGCTGGTTTTAGAAAAGAGATCAAATTACCAACATCCGCTGGATCATCAAAAAAGCAAGAGAGTTTTAGAAAAATATCTATTTCTGCCTTATTGACTATGCCAAAGCCTTTGACTGTGTGGATCACAATAAACTGTGGAAAATTCTGAATGAGTTGGGAATACCAGACCACCTGACCTGCCTCTTGAAAAATCTATATGCAGGTCAGGAAGCAACAGTTAGAACTGGACATGGAACAACAGACTGGTTCCAAATAGGAAAAGGAGTATGTCAAGGCTGTGTATTGTCACCCTGCTTATTTAACTTCTATTCAGAATACATCATGAGAAAGGCTGGGCTGGAAGAAGCAAAAGCTGGAATCAAGATTGCCAGGAGAAATATCAACAACCTCAGATATGCAGATGACACCACCTTTATGGAGGAAAGTGAAGAACTAAAGAGTCTCTTGAAAGTGAAAGAGGAGAGTGAAAAAGTTGGCTTAAAGCTCAACATTCAGAAAACGAAGATCATGGCATCTGGTCCCATCACTTCATGGGAAATAGATGGGGAAACAGTGTCAGACTTTATTTTTTGGGGTTCTAAAATCACTGCAGATGGTAATTGCAGCCATGAAATTAAGATACTTATTCCTTGGAAAGAAAGTTATGACCAACCTAGACAGCATATTAAGAAGCAGAGGCATTACTTTGTCAACAAAGATCCATCTAGTCAAGGCTATGGTTTTTCCAGTGATTATTTATGGATGTGAGAGTTGGACTGTGAGGAAGGCTGAGCACTGAAGAATTGATGCTTTTGAACTGTGGTGTTGGAGAAGACTCTTGAGAGTCCCTTGGACTGCAAGGAGATCCAACCAGTCCATCCTGAAGGAGATCAGTCCTGGGTATTCATTGGAAGGACTGATGTTGAAGCTGAAACTCCAGTACTTTGGCCACCTCATGTGAAGAGCTGACTCATTTGAAAAGACCCTGATGCTGGGAAAGATTGAGGGCAGGAGGAGAAGGGGACGACAGAGGATGAGATGGTTGGATGAGGTCTGAAAGAGTCGGACTCAACTGAGCGACTGAATTGAATTGAACTGAATGCATTGACTAATGTCCAAAGTTCATGTGGGGCTGAGAATCCTCACCATTGAGTGAATACCCTGAAGCTGGGAAAGATTGAAGGCAGGAGAAGGGGACGACCGAAGATGAGACGGTTGGATTGCATCACCAGCTCAATGGACATGAGTTTGGGTAGACTCTGGCAGATGGTGATGGATAAGGAGGCCTGGCGTGCTTTGGTTCATGCGGTTGCACGGAGTCTGACACGGCTGAGCAACTGAACTGAACTGAACAGAGTTCAGTTATAATAATAGAGTTATTATAAGACTTAAATAAGTTATTATTTGTGACATGCCTGTACTAATGCTTATCATGTTATATCCTTATTTAAGATATGAATAAAATTTTAAAACTACTTTTCTACTATTAATAGAAAGAGAAAACATATCCATCTTAATTCTTGCTTGTATCCTTCTACAGCCATAGTTACATGTGGAGTTGTTCAATAAATTAGTATTTAATAAAAGACTGACAAATATTGGGGGCCAGATATGGTAAAAAGTTCATACATCTTTAGTGCAGTAGATCTTGAATAATATAACAGGGTTAATGTTACTATTGATTTTGGAGTCTCTCCCTGGGTGCTTCACAAATATCATTTTTACTTGACATTACAGCAGCCCTAAAATAGAAGAATCAAATCTCAACCTCACAGATTAGGTAACTGAAATTTAAAGAGGCTAAATAACTTGTCCAAAGTCACAAAAGTAGTCTGACCAGAGCTTAGTAACAGATCCAGGTCATTTTGATGTCAAAGTCCATTTTCCTCCCCTGCTATTCAATCTTTCCTCAAGAAAGAGTGTTCGGTGATATCAGGTAGGAAAGATTGAAATTCACAAGGGAAAATTTATAAGTGCCTAAGAAAGACAATATTACAGGATATAATTACATATTACAAATACAATATTACATAAGAGTCTTTCAAAGACAACTCATCTTCCAGGCTGTCTTTTAAACAAACACTGAACCCAATGATTTTAGCAATATTCCACATAATTTGCTAACATTTTTTTACTGCTGTCAGTTTATTGCAAAACTAGAGACTAAGTTTGAAGTCATGTTAGTTTGGTCTAAAGTGTACTTGAGCAAGCTGTCAGTACTTCTAAAGTTCAGAATTTTTATAGAATGCATATAAGATATTTCCTCAGTGAGAAATTGAAGAGAGAACCACTGTAATTTGATTTTGTGCAAATGGAAAAAAAAGTCAAAAATCATTACATACTTAGTCATAAACCATAGTGCATAAGCCACAATTCATAAGCCTACATTCAGATCTATGAATTTAGAAATTTTGAAAATGAAGGAAAATGAGCAGAAGAGCTGGGCGGTTGTTGGAAATGATGCAAAGCTACCCAAGGAATCTTATGACAGAAATTCGCTCAGCCTGAAAAATTCACGAAGCAAAATTTCAGGAAGAATGAAATTGACTTTCCTGACCACACCTTATCTATCCTTCCTGAACTGAGCCTTGTATACTGATTTCATTTTACTGTGACATCTTATAAATGGATTACTGCGGGGCATATTGAACCTATGTCAATAATAAACATGATGCAACATAATCTTCTAGCACAAGGAAGCTGCTCTTCATAAGAAGAAGACACAGGACACAGAGACAGAGAAGAGTTTTGATAAAGATCAATATGACGGCCGTGGTAGCCACCTGAGCAACATTATTACCTCATTAAATAGCTCTGATCTACCCTTTATCATTCCATAAAACGTCAACAAATCATGCTTAGCTAATCATAACTAAAGACTGAATACCTTCTCCTCTGTTTAGAAACATTGTTTTGAAACTCTTTTCAAGGGACAGTCACTCCCTAAAATCTAAAACAAGCCAGAGATGGAGGGTACCAGGAGAAACACTGAAATCTTAGTGTTTTTTTTCTTTTTTTTTGGTCTGTCTTATTTACAACTGGATCTACTTTTTGTCTTGTTTGTGATTCAATTCTATTTGTCTGCTTAGCATCCAGTTTAAAGCTGCAAATTTACAGCTCACTGACTGTGGTGTCAAAACACATTTTGTGTTATTGCTGTACGAAATCAACTCTTCTCAGTAATTGACTACAAGAAGGCAAATTTCAAATTTAGTTACAGCAATTAAACAAGGATTTCTACGTTTGTACAAAGTTCCGCTCTCACTTATTCTTAAGTGTTCTGATAGGTCTTTGAAATAAAAACATGATTATGTAAAAAAGTAATGGCTGATACAGCAAAGGCCTGAGAGTGGGTCTGCTCTAGAGAGTGGGAGGTTACTCTCTCTTGTTTTCAGTAATTTTCCCGAAAAATTAATTGGAAAACTTAGTTCCTTTCAGCCATAAAATGGGGAAGTTGAACCAGTTGACCCTAAAGGACATTTTCCAGGTTTTACTTTCTATGAAAACAAAGCAACCTCATGAAATATGTGGTCAGAGCTGATAAATGAGTGATCCCCTTTGTGAATGACCTAGAATTTGTCATAAAAACAGAAGGAAGATAGACTTAAGATGGCAAAGGCAAGTGGAAATGGCAGCTCGTTGTGAGATATTATAATCAGTAAACCATTACAGACTGTTCTTTGTGGAGTTTCTTCTCTCCAGCAGCACTTTATCACAGTGTTTAAAACTCTTTTCTCATACCAGGTAGGTGCTGGCCCATTCTATGCATGAGGAAAGCATTCTTTAACATATCCAATGCATGTTACTGAGAAAGATTTAAGCCAAGGTCTGTCAAGTCTAAAAGTAAAAATAAAAAAGTGAAAGTGTTAGTTGCTCAGTCATGTCTGATTCTTTGAGACCCCATGGACTGTTGTCTGCCAGACTCCTCTGTCCATGGGATTTTCCAGACAAGAATACCAATGTGGGTTGCCATTCCCTTCACCAATGGGTCTTTCCCACCCAGGTTTCAAACTGGGGTGTCCTGCATTGGCAGGCAGATTCTTTACTGTCTGAGCCACCAGGGAAGCCCCCAAAGTAAAAGGAGGTGTCAGAAATCAACAAGCCAAAGCAAGCAAGCAAGCAAGCAAACAAAAAACAGATCTTAACTCACAGCACGACCCTCTTTCACAGTAAGAAGAGTGCATGCTTCTGTCTTTTGGGGCACTCTTCTGAACAAACACAAGTACGTGTGAGCGCTCTGGGGCTGAATAGCGTGGCCACGGTGGAATGTTGTGGTAATATAAATTACAGAGAAGATGCATGGCTTTTCATCTCGTGCCCTCACCGCAGATGTCCGTGGGATGAAAGCAGGAGTCGCTGCCAGCTACCCGAGTCCTGCAGTGCTGACACCCTGTACCCGTTTGCTGGATTCCTAACCTCCCTCTTCATCCACCAAACCTCCTCTCAGGGCTGCTTTATGGTACACATTTCAGTAGAAAAAAACCAACTCGCACTGCAATTAATTTCGCCTTGATAATTTCACAACATCCTTTGAGATCACAATAACCCCCAGGATATTGTGCAATTGAGGCTGGAAATCTCTTGCTTAAGGTCCTAACTTTGTGAAAGAAAAGCAGGTGAAAGTGAGAAAATTGATCTCATTTAAAACAACTGAGTTGGCATTAGTGGCGAGGAATGAAAGGACTGGTAATGCTGGTAAAAGTTTATCTCATCCAAGTTAACATTTTTAGTGTTCATATTTTTTACAGTATTTTTCTAGGCAATGCACTGTTGCTCACCCTGAAAAAAAGATTGTGTTATTTTGTGGGTTTTTTTTATCCCCCTCTGGGACAAGCCTTCTGTAACCTACCCTGACTCATCCATGTTAATTTAAAATAATATAAATAAGCAAATACATGACTCAATAAATGTGATGAGTAAAGAGAAAACTGTGTTTGGCTGGCAACCCAGTCCTACATTTTAATTAAAAAGCATGTCTCACACGCCATCAATAAGCTTTCAAGTGACCTGTCATGACCAGTTCTAATCACAAGCGTGTCATTCACTTGTTTGTAATAAATTGGCAGATTATGCTAATATAAGAAAGGAAGGCTATCAATTTTATGTGTGCCAGACAAGCGATGCCATCGATTTCAAAATTTATGATATGCCCTTGAAAGAGGAAGATGGTTAAGGATAGGATTTCACAAACAGAATAAAATGTTACAGAGGATAATCAATTATATATAGTTGACAAATAGGTGGAGAAAAACATTGTAAACTAAGGATTTCCTAATGGTCAAACTCTCATATATTCAATGTCACCTTTTGTGCCTATTAATGTTTCAACAAAAGGAACTCTGATGATAGCAGATGTGTCAGTGATCAAGTTTGGGAAATTGACATTTTATTATAAGTATTTGACTAAAATTGTCATAAAGATTCCATTGATTGGGAGTCAAATTTTCTTAGTTCAAGAGATTAGAAAGCAATACAAAATAAGATAATATTAACTCTTCCAATAAAGTTTTAAAAATCACTATGTGATTTCTTCTATAGAAAAATCAATTAAGTTAGTTCACATACTCACATTTATATAAATGAGAGTTTGTAGTGACAGTGGGGATTTAGAGGCTCACAAGAAAATCCAGGGTAGATTTACGGTCAGATAGAGCAATAAGATTATAGCTTAATAGGCACAGTTAAGTATATCTTATATCCTACAGTTATAGCCAAATCCAGTTGCTTGTCTTTAATTAAAAGATTATATTTTTGTCCTGAAGCCCACTTTCAAAACACATGAAAAATCCTTTCATAAAACTGGAAAAATATATTTACACTGCATTACTTATGAGCAGACCAAAGATCATCAATTTGTCTATCCTTATCAACCTAAAAACAAAAGCACATAGCAGACAAGCAAAGCAAGTTAAACCCTTAAATCTTAGACTTGCATTTAGCCATTTCTATCTGACACAAAGTTAATGCATTCAAGCATGCACACACACACACACACACACACACACCACAAGCATATCCATGATACCCAACATAAAAGATAATTAATTACTTTTAGAAAGTTCTGGAAGTATTTATTATACTGACATTTATCACATTTGAAAAATGTTCACATTAAGACATTAGTTGCTTATTGTATGAAATTTCCATATAGTTTGTCACTGTCCCAGCGTAACAAAAAGATAAATTTATTTATTATGAATAGTCTTACTTGGGTAATTTAAGAATATTTGGTCCCAACTGAAATTTGGACCCAATTGTTCAATTTCTTTTAATAGCTGATATGATTTTATATGCTATCTGCTATAAAGTAACTCCATAATTTTTTCTTAATCTTGACTATAATTTCTAGATACTTTTTAAAGATAAGCAAACAATTAGTTGCTTTTCAGATAAAAATGATATATTTTTAAAACATTCTAAAATGAGGTCATTTGGAACATATTACAATTTTTGTTAAGAAATCTTTTCCTGAACATTTGTAAAACTCAGAGAGTAACACATTTTAGCAAGTACAGTGTGTACTCATCTTCTGGGGATGTTCTTTCTCACTGTGATTGGAATCTTTCTGTGTGTGTGTTAGTTGCTCAGTCATGTCCGGTTCTTTGCCACCCCATTGACTGCAGCCAGCCAGGCTCCTCTGTCCATGGGATTTTCGCGGAAGGATACTGGAATGGGTTGTCATTCCCTTCTCCAGGGGATCTTCCTGACCCAGGGATAGAACCCAGGTTTGCCACATTGTAGGCAGACTCGTTACCACCTGAGCCATCATTTCCAATTTGAAATGATCCTTGTTTTGCATATGCAAGTCTATGGAATTCAGATGATGGATTCGTACAGGTCATATTTCTCCAACCAGTGTCTAACTGATTTTATCCATTTGTTTTTTTCATAAAGAAAGAAATAGTTTAAAATAAAATCATCAATACCTTATCTGTAACAATCACCAAATAAATTTCCATCCCCAATAGTCACCCTTTATTGGCTTCACCCATTTCCTAGTGGGCACATTTTTGACTCTAGATCAAACAACTTTTTATGGAAGAACCATTCTTAAGTGTTTTACAAAAGCATTTTCCTGTTCTGAGTTAGTTCGTTGAAATGCATCCTGCCAGCCCAACACCCTTTAATGCTCTCTTATGTCTTGAAGCTTTATAAATAAACCCTCCAGATGTGTCTAGAGTCTAAAATTAAGTTGTTTTTCTCTTTTCCTGTTTTTAAACCTCTCAAAGAATAAGTAATATTACTAACTGGCCTGAGATATGATCATTTAAAATATATGTGGCATTAACATAATTCTATGATGCAAAAGTACAAAGACTGAAAGACCAAGGACAGAGGAGAGGAGTCATGTTTTCCCAAGACTTGCATTATGCTGAACTCCAGTGGAATAAGTCCAAAATGGAATTAACTCCAAATGTTTCCTGCTTTCTTCCATCATAATAGTTTCATATTTCCTTCATTTCATGTCTTCCACAAATTTCACATTTAAAGCTGTCATCTCTGAAAACACTGAACGAATTTATGCCATGTCTGTTTCCTGATATATATTTCAGTCTATCATATTATAGTAGTTACTAGACAAAAAAAAGAGATTTCAGATTTATGTGTAATAGAGAACTTTAGATTAGGGAAGAAATGCATCTCTCTCATGTCAACCTTAAAATAAATCTCCCTTCTTATTCTAAAAAATATGACAATATTGGTGAAGTTATTTTTCCCATTCAATTGCAGAAACAACCAAATTAGACCAAGCTCATATTAAGAAGGCAATGGAGACAGGATAAAAAACAAAAACAGAACAGAAGGAAATATTAGGTCATGATGATAGTTAACATATAATCCACATTCCTATGGTTAGGATCATATTAAGATCTTTATTTATAAAAGAGCATTACATTAAATCTTCCATAATATGCTGATATAAGTATTCTCAGCCCCTGCAGGTTACAGATGTTAAGTAAAACTGGCCTGGGGTCATGCAATCAGAATCAAAATTAAATTTAACCGATCAGATTCCCCTAATCACATTTCTCCTTTCTCCTTGGAATAATCTCTGTAACTATTACACCTCAGAGCTGTTGCAAAAGAATATGAAGGAGAAGGGAAGACATAGAAGAAGGGAGAGGAGAAGCTGTAGGAGGAGGGAGACGTGAGGAGGAGGAGAAAGGGGAGGAAGCTGGCATGATGGGACAGGACCACTAACTGTATGTAGTTTCTCCCTATTGAAATCAATTCAAAATGGCATTCTCTGATTGGATCGCTATTGTTTTGAATACCTAGCTTCCCAGTAGATTTCTGTGCAAAACAGAAAAAAAAAAAAGAGGAAGAAAAGGAGAAGGAAGAGGAGAGGAAGAAGGGGCAGGAGGAGGAGGAAGAACAGGCAGAGAGAAACAACTACTCCATCTAAATATTAATAACACATCTACTCAAATCAGACATTAGCAGGAGGGTGTTTATAGCCTCAGTGCAATTTTTTTACTGCACAGTAGAGACACTGAACTGGCTCTTGCCTCTCAAATTCAAATGTCAATGTAATGGCTAACTCATGCAAACAGTCTTTGTTTCCTGGGAATGAGCCAGCCAAGCAATAAAATTTCAATGAGAAAAGCGCCATGATGCTTGTTTGTGGTACTTTAAATAGTGCCGACTGCCACTACAGATGAAATACACAGAGTTGTGAGAGCAAGAAGGCAATTGATTGAGTACAGTCTTTCATCTTGAGAAATAATCTTTTTTTTTTTTTTACTTTTAAAATTTTTATTTTAACTTTAGTTTACTTTACATTACTGTATTGGTTTTGCCAAACATTGACATGAATTCACCACGAGTGTACAAGCGTTCCCAAACATGAATCCCCTCCCACCTCCCACCCCATGCCATCCCTCTGGGTCCTCTCCTTGCACCAGTCCCAAGCATCCTGCATTCTGCATCTGACATCAACTGGCGATTCGTTTCTTGCTTGATAGTATACATGTTTCAATGCCATTCTCCCATCTCATCCCACCCTCTCCCTCCCTCTCTCCCCCAGAGTCCAACAGTTCACTGTATAGATCTGAGTCTCTTTTGTTGTCTCGCATACAGGGTCATCATCCCCATCTTTCTAAATTCCATATATATGCGTTAGTATACTGTAATCTTTTGCCTCAATACGAGCTCTTTCCTTCGCCTTTTCCCATTTTGTCAACCCGACAGTTTCTTCTCAACCCTTTTAAGAAGGGAGATAGGATCATCTATGACATGGAATTAAGTGTTTCCCCAATAAGAGTCACAATTATACTATTTTCATACTTGCCTCATCAGTAATGGAATGTTTGAGTGCTTGTGCATATGAATAAAAGGATCTTCCTGCCAAAACTTAAATCCTAATCGAAGACAGGTAAAATGACTAAAAACTAGGTTTCACAGAATGAGCCTATAATTTTGACTGTAAAATATCCCTCCTCATCAATCAGCACTGGTCAGGGGCCTAGGTTTAGACTTCAGAACATATTTTCTTCAGTCTAAATTTGTCAAAATTATGTGTATATTCAGTTACTTTATGAAACTACATCCAAGTAAATATGTGGGGAAAAAATAGAGACTTTCTTTTATATTTTCTTACTTCTGAAAATTACTCACTAAAGTTAATCTGTTTAACCATTTGTAAAATTATTAAAGAAAAATTATACAAATATTAATTTGAGTACAGATTTCTCTGATGAATAAAACATATGTTAGTCTTGTAGTCTTTCCTCAATGTTGGATAAAGATTTTCATTTCTATAATGCCAGTTCCTCTATTGACACAAGATTTTCTTGGCTACTAAATTTAATCCATATGGCCCTGCTCTTAATCTACTACTTTTGTCATTATCAGGAATATACAAACCTGTATTTCCTTCTTAACCTGTGCTTTGGAGTAAAATTGAATTTATAAAAGACCTTGCAAGAGCTATCTTCTTAAAAGATAATTAAATACATAAAGAGATCTATTTATATACATAATTGACATATTATGTCCTTTACAGGATATATCCAATTGTATTTAAGCCTTTGCTAGTGATAGAAAAATTCAGTCAATATCACTTCTCTATGGCTGAGCGGTGCTTCTTTGCTATTACATCTTCCTTCCCATTTCACAGATTGTGACAAAGCTTCCCTTCAGTTCCAATGCTACTTACTCAGCTTCCAAGGTCTGGTGGCAATCTCACCACTTCCTGAAATATCCAAGAACCCTTCTGAATCTGATTAGTCCTTCATTGTGAAAAAGGCAGATGTTAGTGGCACTCAGATTAAATCTAAGGAGACCTGCTACACCCCACAAGTCTCTTTGCAGAGAAAGGGTGTTATAGATGTTGGATGGAGGCTGTATTGAATCCATCAGCCCTCACATTCTTCTCTTGAGAAGGATGTTCCAGATGGTATGTATTAATGTGTATGTGCAATACTTTTGGCACAGAGTAGTGGCAAGATAAAATGTGAAGTAAACAGAGATGAAAAAGAAAGTTACCAATGAAACAAAACTGGAAGCATTTCGGTTTCTAAGCAAAAAAAAAAAAAAAAAAAAAAAAAAAAAAAAAAAAANAGCTAATTTATCTACATTATTGTTCCTTTGCTAGAAAATAAAATGAAATATCAAAGGCCCAGGCATCTGTTTTCTATCATGGAGCTATTTAAAAATGATTATTTTCTAAGAGTTAATACATTTAATTTGGTAAACATTGCAGTTACATATTTCTATTGCTATTGGTCTTACTCATTTTCTGATTTCATCCCATCATTCATCATTTTATTTCTGAAGCTTTATATAATAATTTGACTCCAGGCACACTGCATCTGATGCACTGAGTTGCCAGCAATTAATGCAGCCCTACAAGTCCTTTAAGCCTGAGCACAGAGACTTATTTTGGTCATGGACTTTGCAGGTGGCTAACGTTGGCCTTAACTTCCTGGATAGTTTTGTTATTGTTGTTGTTGTTGGAAGTCAGAGCAGTAGGAACCAAATTCCGTCATCAGAAGCTCTGTACAGAAATTATTCAATTTCTGAACTTAAACATGATGTATATCTTCCCTAACCTCCTGCAAACTCAAGCATTTGTGGCTGTTGTACTTACATTTTCCATCCTTTCCTCTCTCTAAACCTTTATTTAAACTATTCCTCTTGCTTGAAGGATAATAGTACAAGTTGATCATAGTCTGCCCACAGACAATTCTCTGTGGGTGTCATGTGTTTCTACACATCTTAAGAGCAGAGGTTTCAGAATTTCCTAGTGATCCAGTGGTTAGGACTTCACACTTTTGCACTTGGGGGCCTGGGTTCAGTCCTTGGATGGGGAACCTACAGCCTAGGAAGACAGAGACGATGTCTTCTGGAGCAAGCTCAGAATTCTTCTGCAATATATTCTACTACCTATGCAGGCAACCCATAGCTCCCTTTGCAAATTGTAGGAACCAGCAGAAGAAAATTCTGATACTTTTGTTACTGCTATTGCTCTGAGTAATAAATGGCTTTTGTCTCTGACCCAGTAGTCTTGTGTTTTCTACCAGCTCCCAAGAAGGTGGACTTGTTAGCTGGCAAAGAGGATGCATTCTGAGACCCTTCACAGTTCTTGACAGTTTCCTTTCTTTTTCCTTATAGGAATCTTTATTTGATTCATTTTGGTGTGCATATTATATATGTCAGTGTTTTCAAAACTTTCCCTGAAAACAGGGCTGTCCTAGAGTATATTCTAAATAATAGACTATGGAGCCTCTCCTAGAAAATCTAATTCTTTGTTGGCTTATATGGTAAAGTATCTTCCTGCAATGTGAGAGACCCCAGTTTGATCCCTGAGTTAGGAAGATTCCCTGGAATCTTGGAGAAGCAAATGGCTACTCACTCCAATACTCTTGCCTGGATAATTCCATGGACAGATGAGCCCGGGGGGCTACAGTCCACAGGGTAACAAAGAGTCAGACATGCCTGAGCAACTAACAAGGGAAAATCTGATTCATAGGTCTGAATTGGGACTTGGAAATCTACTTGTTGGTTTTAAACAGTGCTTCAAATAATTATTATCTATGGGAAGATAAAGTATCTAAATATGTATCATCAGTCCAGGTAAATGATAAACCCACCAGCTCTTGTTGGGGTCTTCAAAAACCTTTAAATAAATAATACTAATACTTCTCCCTACCTCATTTCTGAAAAAAGTGAAAAAAATTTTTAAAAGACCAAAAATCACTTTCATTACTGGTAAAGATCAGATTGGAGACATAGTTTTAGTCTATTGCCCAGGTAGGTCTGCCAGTTAAATCCTAAGATTAGATAGATTTATCCACTTGGTTTTAGGCAGAACTGAAAGACAGGGCTTCTCATGAAGAAGGCTCTCACTCAGTGAAAATTAAGACAGAGAACTTTGGAAGTTTTATCATGAGTTTTGACATAGGAAATGAGAATGATAAAAAAAAAAAGTAGGCAACAATGAGAATTATAAAGTATTTAAAGTAAGAATTGGAATAATCTGATCACAGAGCCAATATATATTTGTCTTTCACTTTGATAAGTACAGTTTAGAGTTTTAAATTCCCACTTAAGTCATAGTCTTCTGACTCAGAGAGGTTAATAAATTTGCTAATGATCACAAGGTCAATAAATGTTACAGCTAAAATTCAAGTTTCCAACTCTAAAGCCCTCCCATATTGTACAATAATACTAAAGAGTTACAAATGGTAATTATGCTGGAGGAGGAAGAGTTAGTGAAAATAGGTAGAAAGTTGTTGCAATAATGGAGATAAAGAACAGTGCATATAGTAAGGGGTTCAGTGAAGAGCATAAATATAAGTAATCTGATTCTATAGAGAATTTTATTTTCATTATTTTCATTTTGATTTATTGAGACCGCAGTGATTCCTGGCCTTGCAGTATACACTGGAGTAAAAACACAATAAAACCTACACCTTGGATTAAAAAGTTTCATAATTTAATGAGGGACACAAACCAATGCATGGCTACAATAAACTTAGTCATTGTCATCTCAGAACTGCATGTTACATGTACAGTGGAAACTCCTAAGAGTAATCAATTATTCAGAAATGGAGAGAAGAAGGGGAAATCAGGAGAAGTTTTTCCATAAGTAGTTTCAGGAATTAGTGAGACAGTCAACACACAGATCCTTTTCTAACACAGAAGTGATATCTTTAAAATTTAATATATGCATAAATATACAAAATCAGGAATGGAGAAAAATAGGTAGCTAGTGGGAAGCTGCTGTATAGCACAGGGAGCTCAGCTTGGCTCTTGATAATGACCTAGAGGGGCAGGATGGGTGGTGGGGGTAAAGGGAGGCCCAAGAAGGAGGGGATATATGTATACATATAGCTGATTCACTTCATCATACGGAAGACACTAACACGAAATGGTATGGCAATTATGTTCCAAAGAAAAAGTTTATATAAATCACCAAAAACATCTCCTAACCCAGTGATATTTGTCATTAGCATTTTATATGGGTTTTGCCAAGCTATTTTTCTATACAATAATGTATCTTGAGTGAGATTTATTAAAGAGAATTAGCATAATGATACCTTTGGGTTTTGATCTGTGGTTAGATGACATGCACTTCTAGCAGTGGACCATGGCAAGCTAAATACACCTTCTCAGAGTCCTTGAGTTTTCCACAAGCCACCAGTCTTTATTTGATGGATAACATCCCTATGAATTTCCATTCATTAATTCATTTAGTCAACCAGCCCTGAACCCTTACAATGTCCAGGTGCTGGGCTGGCTGCTCAGAGAATAGGATTCAGCTCTAATAAGGGATTATCCAGTAAAGTAAGGGATAAGCAGTTTAGTGAGGGATAATCCAGTAATTCTAGTATCTGAAGTGTACCTTCAAGGAGATATGAGAGTTCTTACCAAGGGATCAATAGAAAGTTTACCATGATTTCAAACTTCCCAGAACTGAAAGTGTAAAAACAAAAAAAGTGCTTGAGTACACTCACTTAACAATACAGTATGTAATGTGTGTTATCTTTTTTTTTTTCTGAAATGATCTTTCCCTCACTCTTCCCATGACTAAATTCTCCTTCAAGTCTCAGCTCCAATACCTCTTCCTCCTCAGAAAGATTATTATCCCATTGAAAGAAGCACTTGTTAACCAAACAAATCACTCTATCATGTCATTATATTTATTTCCTTTAGAGGATTAATCATACTCTAAATTCATTTATTTGTTTTATTACTTATTACTTGTCTGAATCACTTAAATATAAATTATCAAGCAAAGCGCCTGATTGGACTTCCCTGGTGGCTCAGATGGTAAAGAATCTGCCTGCAATGTAGGAGACCTGGGTTAAATCCCTGAGTTGGGAAGATCCCCTGGAAGAGAGTATGACAACCCACTCCAATATTCTTGCCTGGAGAATCCCCAGGGACAGAGGAGCCTAGAGTCCATGGGGTTGTAGCGAGTCAAACATGATTGAGTGACTAAGCACCAGCACCTGATTTAAGCACAACTTAAATACCAGACCAGCCTAAAACCCGAATAAGTGGAAACTTCTCAATTTCTTTGGAGGTTACCATAAACCATCCCAACATCCCCAAGACTTCTTTGAAACCCTTCCAGCTGGCTCTCATTTTGATAAAAAGTGCCTGCTCTACACCAGTATTCGCTGTCCAAGGTATTTTTGCCAGAATGCTGGAAAATGGCCACCTCTCCACAAACTTGAGTCTCTTAGGCTGAACTAAGAAGTTAGAACATTTTAAACTCTCTCATTCTCCTTGTGATATACTTCTTGAATATATATCTCTATTTTTTTCTAATGATATTTTTAAGAAAATCTCATTATTTCTAAAGCAACAGTAGACATTTTAATATATTTACAGTATTATTTACCTGCCATGGTATAGAAAGTGTGCCACAAAATCATATTTTTCAGATAACTGAATGTGTCTATTTTAAGTTCCAACATTTTATTTAATTGTAATCATTTCTATGAAATATTTCCTAAGCTATTATAGAACAATCTATCCTAACAAAATGTACTGAGGATCTAAATTTTTGTTGATTCAAAAAAGATGATTATTAGGGACAGACTTTTTTTCTCCATACACTGATAATAAAAGGAAGACCTTAGATGTGACAGAACTAAAAGGGGGAAAAACAAGTAAAAGAAAAGGATGAATCCAGCACCCCAGTAGAAAAAAGGGTGACTCTGGGAACAAAGAAGATTCCACATATAAGCAATATCATATGATACTATATTCTAATTTCAAATATTCAAATGGTTCCCAGGTTTAAGTGAGTCACCTATAAACATGTGTGCAATGTGTATGGTGTGAAATGTTCTGGCAGAGTTTATGTGTTTGGACCATAAAGAAGGCTGTGCACCAAAGAATGGATACTTTTGAACTGTGGTGCTGTGGAAGATTCTTGAGAATCCTTTGGACTGCAAAGAGATCAAACCAGTCAATTCTAAAGGAAATCAGCCTTGAATTTTCAACGGAAGGACTGATGCTGAAGCTGAAGCTCCAATACTTTGGACACCTGATGCGAAGAGCCAACTCATTAGAAAAGACCCCGATGCTGGGAAAGACTGAGGGCAAGAGGAGAAGGGGATGACAGAGGACAAGATGGTTGGATGACATGAATGACTCAATGGACATGAGTTTGAACAAACTCTGGGAGACGGTGAAGGGCAGAGAAGGCTGGTGTGCTGCAGTTCATGGGGTCACAAAGAGTAGGACAGGACTTAGTGACTAAATAACAACATAATATATAATATATATAACATATCTTAATGATAATGTCATAGAGCCAGTGACAGATCTGGTGTTCGAATAATTGTCCTTTATCTGAAACCTACTTTTTCTGATTTTGTATACTTGCTTTGCATCCAGCCTAAGGATAGTCTGGACACTACAGAGAGTACCCTATCTGCCCATATGATAACTGGGGCAGGGAAAAACCAGACACACCTTGAGAGGAATGTATTTCTGCAGTCAGGGTTACTCAGTAGGATGATTCTTGCCCTTCCTGCCTCCATGCCCTTTCCTCCTTGGCCTCAGGTCTGCCATTACTCTGCACTGCACAGAGCACCTATGCTCATGAAGCATCCCATTGGCCTGAATACTCAAAACCATCACTGCATTGTAGCCTTTCCCTGATCAACCTGTAGCATCATTTTTTCTCTCTATCTTCCAGATAAAGTTACATAAACCATCAGTATGTCACCTTTTGCTTTTGAAGGAAGTAAAAGTTGATGAACTGTGCAACAGTTTCTATCAGATCTCAAGAAAATAGGCCAGATGGTCAGAGATGGGCTGCCCAATTTTCCAGGAAAGTAAAGTGGATTTATTCCAGGAAAGCTAGACGTAGGGAAACAAGGGAATATTGTATTCTTTCCTCTGATATGACAATGGGAAAATGCAAAACTCAAGTTGCTGGTGCTATGGGATGAGGGTGCTAGACAGATATATATAGATGGATATTAAAATAGTTCATATTCAGGATAATATTAAATAATATAAAATATGAACAGATAGACAAAATATAGGATTCATAAGTCCTTGGTGCCAAAGCTCATCATACTGTATGGAGAACAGCATTTTCACACATTTTCAGGGAAAGAATTGCAAATCCTCAAATTATAAATGCTTCCATATTATAATGTGTCTTATATAATAATGTATCATGTATAATTGAAAAAAAAAGCTGGGCTAAAATCAGAAACCATGAATTTTAATCCTGGCTTTGCCAATACTGAGCTATGTGGCTTTGATAAGTCACCTATTTTACTTAGTTCCTTGGGATCTTTGCTACAAAAAAGAACAGGAAAATTCTCACTATTTGATCCAAAAGGTCACTTCCAGCTCTGAAACTCTTTGACTGATATGGAATCCATCCAGGCTCATTTCAGTTCAGTTCAGTTCAGTCACTCAGTCGTGTCCGACTCTTTGTGACCCCATGAATTGCAGCACACCAGGCCTCCCCGTCCATCACCATCTCCCGGAGTTCACTCAGACTCACATCCATCGAGTCCGTGATGCCATCCAGCCATCTCATCCTCCGTCGTCCCCTTCTCCTCCTGCCCCCAATCCCTCCCAGCATCAGAGTCTTTTCCAATGAGTCAGCTCTTCGCATGAGGTGGTCAAAGTACTGGAGTTTCAGCTTGAGCATCATTCCTTCCAAAGAAATCCCAGGGCTGATCTCCTCCAGAATGGACTGGTTGGATCTCCTTGCAGGCTCACCACTCTGCAAATATAAATGAGGTCATATTGGCACTCACACTGCGGTCACATATGTTCACCTGTCCTTGACCACGGAGTCACAGACCCTCAGCACCCATATCACTCTCTCTGAGGTCAACCTCAGCTGTTTCTGGGTCAGAGGATATAGCAAACCCCAGTAAGGCTCTATTCTGAGCCCCTCAAGTCACCTTGATGAGCTGGTGCACCTGCTAACCAAGTGCCAGGAGACTCTGAGGCTCCTGATTTGACAAACAATGAGGGGGTCTAAGAGCCCAGCTCTTCTGCCTTGAGACAGCACAAACTGTCAGTTATTAGGGCTCTCTGTGAGATCATCTCCTGAGATCTCATCCTTGCCTGCCCTGCTTCTTCCACTCCCTGGGGAGTTTCACATATGCTTGAGAAAAAGGCCCTCTTGCTTTTCCAAGCTGGACATCCACTGCCTGCCATCCACATTAGGGTTGTGTTTTGCCAGGATGTGGCTGGAGGTGACATCACTGTGCTCACTGCTCTTCTGCCAGGAATGCCGTCTCCCGGGGGAAAGACTGAGGACATGAGAAGGGCATGACAGAGGATGAGATGGTTGGATGGCATCACAAACCCAGGGGATGCTGAGTTTGAGCAAACTCTGGGAGATAGTGAAGAATACGGAATGATGTGCTGGAGTCCATGGGGTCGCAAAGAGTCGGACATGACAAAGCAACTGACCAACGACAAAGAGCGTCCTCAAATACGCAAGATAGCAAGAAGCCCCATGTCTTCTTTGGTCCTCTCAGCCCCAGCTGGATCACAGTGAATTCTTGTCAGAAGTAAGAAAGCCTGTTTCTTTCCAACCGGGATGCACTTTGTGTCAAAACCTCAGAGCCGAGCTACAGGTCCTCTCCCTTTCATAAATCTCATTGTGCAAACAGGATCTTCCTTTTCACCATGATCCTTTTAGTAGTCAACCTTAGTTACTGACATGCAGAAGATTTAAAAAATAAAATCATCCTGGTTTCTCCATTTCCCTGTCATTTCTCTGTGTCAAATTTTACAGGTAGAATGCTTAGAGAATCACTGAAACCATGATCAAGCTGAATTCATGTTGCTAACATCTAGAATCATGTTATGGACACAGATAGGTCAGGATTCCAAATCTGATACCTCATGATCTCTCTAGGTCTCTCTTAGCTCCAAGCCTTTCAACTTTAACTGATCCTACCAAAACAAAGTGGCACAATTCATTCATTTATAAAAGTTACTTTAAAAAATTCACTCATAGAAAATCATTAGTATCTAATTTGTTTCCTTGGATTTTAATTAAAATTCCCATACAGGGAAACACCATCCAGGTGTTTATTTCCTTTCTTATTATCTTCTTCAGGAATCTTAAAGTAATAATGCTGGTTAATTTTCATATTACTTACTTGATAATCACCAACAAATGCGTCATTTAGTTACTCTAGGAGAAAAGAGACTGGCATTAATATGGTAGTGAAATAATACCAATAGTCCTGTTTGTTCTGGGCCTTGTCAGGTCAGCTTGGAAGATGTTCAGGCCAGTGGAACGAAAGCTAGATTAGGAGTAGCAACGTTACATGCAACATGCACAGAAGACATGACTTAAATCACCATACTTGTCCCTCCTCTTAAACAGATACCTTTCCATTAGAATAAAGGAATGATCATATTCACCTCTTGCTTTTATGTACAATACATCCATCATATAAGATTAGCCTCCTGATTTAAATCAATACCGTGTTATCAATTGTTTCCTCTCATCCATCGTCTTGTGTTCCTGCATCCAAGATAATTACATGTGTCTGTCAGAATTTATTAACTAGGCAGTGGAATAGAAAACACAATTTTTATTTCTAGTACTTCCATTAATTCCTGGAAGAACTTGATTAGACATTTCATCAGTGGAAACCAAGCGCATTTTTTATGCTCCATCCTGCCTGTGACCTAGTTTAGGGTACTGTTTTTCACTTTCTCAGTCATGTCTGACTCTTTGTGATGCTATGGACTGCAGAATGCCAGGCTTCACCATCTCCCAGAGTTTGCTCAGTCTCACATTCCTTGGGTTTGTAATGCCATCCAACCATCCCCTCTTCTGTCGTCCCCTTCTTCTCCTGCCTTCAATCTTTCCCAGCATCAGGGTCTTTTCTAATGAGTCTGATAAAAGAAGGTATCCAAGAAAGATATGGTTTCTGTTTGATTCAAGTTTATAATGTAAGAGAGCAACAGAGACAGATCAAGCATTGTTTAAACACCTATTTAAAAACACATTTTTCATCTGGCTTTCATAAGATTTCCCTTAGGCCATACCTTTTAAGGAAGACTTTTAAGGAAGTGAAAAACTATTAAGAACAAGATGAAATCAAAATGCCCCGAATCATTTGACCAAAGTAGCTCTAGAAAAGTGGTTCTTAAACTTTTGAGGGGTCACCAATCCCAAGAAAAACAGGTGAGTATGTAAGCACTGGATTTTTGTGGAAAATGTTAAAGAATTCAAAAACCTTTGAAGTGCCTTACGTACCCTAAATTAATAGCCTTGAGTTTAGGGTTTGACAGAAACAATTTATGAAGCATTTAAGCTTGCTAAAACAGGGCAACGTTTACCCAGATTATGATCTCCTCTTTCACTTTCCCTTTTTTCTCCAGTTCTCTGTTTTCCCTACCCAAATTCTGTTTGTTTCTGTCTCTGAACCCCACCTTTTTGATCTTCTGAGTCAGTTCAAAATATTAAACTGCCTATATTCTCCTACACTTCACATGAGCTTTAAGAGGAGAAACAAGATAACAATGGATAAAACCAGGAGCTTCACGAAGCTTTTCCTTTAGCCTCTCTTTCCCGATGATGTGGTGATGCTGGACTTATTAAGATCCCCAGCTTATCAGCTACATCCCTGCCCTGGAGGAGATGGTTGTGGATTTTGCTGGGCCACCAGTCTTCTTTGCCTTTGCACCTTTTTATAAACAGGGCATTTCTCTCCCTGCCTTGCTTGAGAATCATTGATGTACACCTTTCAAGTGTGTGTTAGTAATTTATCACTGTGAAGAAAAATTTCCCCAAACTTGGTGGCTTAAAATAGCGAACACTTCCCATCTCATTTTCTGAGGATCAGGGTCTGGGTGTGGCTTCATAGGATGCTTGTTTAAATGCCAGCAGGGACTGTCGGGAGGGTCCACTCCAAGCCTGTTCTCTCGGCTCTTGGCCATTGGTGACAGAGGTCAGGCCCTTGCCACCTGTTCCTCCCCACAGGGCAAATCAAGGCCCTGCAGCTGTTTCCCCCATAACAAAGCAGCAAGGGAATGAGAAAGGGAGCTGAGGACAGGTGGCACAGTCTTTTTGAGACCTAACCTTGAGTTTCATCCTGCACTCTAGTCGTGTTCACTTGCAGCATTCCCAGGACTAGCCTCTGTTCAAGGGAGGAGAAATACACTTAAGTGTGATGAAGGGCATGGCAACCCACTGCAGTATTCTTGCCTGGAGAATCGTACGGAGAGGAGCCTGGTGGGCTACCGTCCATATGGTCACAAAGAGTCGTACATGACTGAAGTGACTAAGCTTGTATGCACATGAATATCAGAAGGCAGGAGTCACCAGGGACCACCTTCACAGGCATAAACAGAGAAGGGAGAAGTCAGGCGTGTTTCTTTCTAGTCTCTTTATCTTTAGTCTCCAGTGTTTAGAAATAGGTAAGCAAATGACTCTGCTTACTTTGCTAACAGGAGTGTAAGAAGATGACTGTACACTGACTTTCTATTCTAAACAGCAGTGAAAGAGAACTCCTGGTGGGAGGTGGTTGGGAGCCAGCAGGTGGTTGGGTAGTCAGTCTTAAGTTTCTGGCTGGGGCTCCTCATCACCCTCTTTACATGGGTTTTTGGCTTGTTTATTTGTTTTTCCCTGGATCACTTTATTTTTTTTAACTTGTTTTAACTTCAACAGTGAAAATTTCCCCAATTGTCTCCATTATCAAGTTCCAAAGCAGAGTGTTACATTTGATACAACTGATGAACCTATGTTAATACCACATAATCAAAGGCCATAGTTTACATGATAGGTCCCTACTGGCTTTGTACATTCTATGGGTTTGGAGAAATGTATAATGATGTGTACCCACCATGATGGTATCATACAGAATATTTTAATTCCCCTAAAAATCCTGTTCCTTGCCTATTAATTCTTCCCTGCCCTAACCCTGGAAGCCTCTCATCTTTTTAATGTGTCTGTAGTTTTACTTTTTCTAGAATGGCATGTCAATGGAATCATACATTATGTAGCCTTCCCAGATCAACTTCTTTCAGTTGGTAGTAATTGTTTCCTCCATGTATCTTTGTGGCTTGAGAGCTCATATTTTTAGTACTGAATAATATTCCGTAGGTAGCATCACCTTATCAAATTCCATAGACTGCATCACCAACTCAGTGAACATGAACTTGAACAATCTCTGGGAGATAGTGAAGGGCAAGGAAACCTGGTGTGCTGCAGTCCTTTGGAGTCACAAAGAGTTGGACATGACTTAGCAAGTGAACAACAACAAAAATATTCCATTGTATTCATATACCATTATTTATTTATTTGATCACCTACTCACCTTCTTGGTTAGTTTCCTTTTTTAATATTTATGTATTTATTAATTTCTGAATGTGTCAGGTCTTAGTTGCTGCACATGAGATCTTTTGCTGCAGTTTGCAAGTTCCAGAATGCATGGGCTCAAGGATGTAGTTGAGGCTCACAGGCTTAGATATCCCATAGCATGTGGGATCTTAGTTCCCTGATCAGGGACTGAACCTACATCCTCTTCTTTGGAAGATAGATCCTTAACCACTGAACCACCAAGGAAGTTCCTTGGTTACTTTCAAGTTTGGCAAGTGTGAATAAGGCTGCTATAAACATCTGTGTGCAGATTTTCATGGGGACATCAGTTTTTTGTTTGTTTGTTTTTTTAATTCATTTGGGTAAATACCAAAAAGCCCAATTTCTGGATCATATAGTAAGAGTTTGTTCAGTTTTGTAAGAAACTGCCAAACTGCCTATCATTTTACGTTCCCACCAACAATGATTGAAAGTTCCTTTTCTCTACAGCTTCACCAGTATTTGCTGTTGTCAGTGTTTTGGATTTTGGCTATTCTAAAAAGTATCTAGTGCTACCTCAGTGTTTTTTAAATTTGCGTTTTCCTGGTGACATGCAACACGGGACAGCTCTTCATATGCTTATTTGCTATATATATATATCTTCTTTGATGAGGTATATTAAGGTCTTTTGCCATTTTTTAAATCAGATTTTTAATTTTCTTGTGGATTTTTAAGAAGTCTTTGTATATTTTGGGAAACAGTCCTTTATCAAATATGTCTTTTGCAAATATTTTCCCCAAGTCTGTGTCTTCCCTTCTCACTCTTTTGAGATTATCTTTTACAGAACAGAGTTTTTAATTTAGATGAAGTCCAGTTTATCCATTATCTATCTCATGAATCATGCCCTTGGTGTTGTATATAAAAAGTTATCACTATACCCAAGTTCATCTAGGTTTTCTCTTATGTTCTCTTCTAGGAGTTTTATAGCTTTGCTTTTCAAATTTAGATCTGTGATCCATTTTTCAGTTATTTTTTATGAAAGGTGTAAAGTCTATGTCTAGCTTCATTTTTTTGCATGTATCTAGTTATTTCAGCACCATTTGTTGCTTAGAAATCTTTTTCACTTTTGATTCATTTTCTAATTTATAACCTTTGCCTTCCTGCCTAAAAAGCAATCAGTCACTCTTCAAAACAATCCAAAGATTCAAATGTTATTGTTTTATTCAAGAAGCTGAGATGGTTTAATTCCTTGGCCTCTCACAGCTCCTTAAATCTGCAGCTGTGTTTATTTCAATGGAACCCGCAAATATAACTTACCTTAGCCTGTGGGACTTCTTGAAGCCTCTAGGAATAAGGCTTAACAAGAACCTACATGTTTAGCTGGATCACACCTTATTATAATCCTTTGTAGCTGATCTAGGTTTTCTTTTTATCCTGATTGCAGTAAATGAAGTCTTGTTTTATTCTTGGTGGCCGTGTATCAGGGTTCAGTAGCTGGGCACAACTTTCCTGAACCAAGTTTCTGCCAGCTGCTCTAGTTCTCAGATCCAGTCCTGGTGTGTCCTTCTGAGATCCTAAAGAAGCTACAGCAATGTACACCTCAGCCTTGGTCTTCATGCCTGTATTCCTGCTGCCTGTTGCCAGTGCCCTATCTTATGCTCTCTTATTACCTTGTGCTTGGATCTTTCACAATCGCCTATCTTGTCCAAAAAGTTCTGACTTATCTCTGGATCTTGATCATCCTATTTTGTCTGTCCTACTGAAACCCAAACCTCTGTTCAGTTCATTTCCTTTGGTGAATCTCTCATTCTTCTCAGACAATGAGACTATTTTGAATTTACAGTACTCAATATTATTGAGTGCCTCCAGAAGAAAGAGAAACAAAGAATTCATTCATCAGATCCCCAAAGCTGCTGGTTTTGCCTAGCTTTGATGCATGTGTCTAAATCCTAATTCTACCCATACAACAGAAACTGCTACTTGTTAAGAAAAAATTGTTCTTCTCTTCCAGAGTAACAGGCCATATCTGAGTGCATAACTACTCAGGTATACCACATCTTCCTGTTTGGGGTATTTAGGTGTAGCCACCTGGATTTCTCTGGTGGCTTAGATGGTAAAGTCTGCCTACAATGCAAGAGACTCTAGTTCAATCCTTGGGTTGGGAAGAACCTCTGGAATAGGAAATTGCAACCCACTCCAGTATTCTTGCCTGGAGAATCCTGTGGACAGAGGAGCCTGGCAGGCTATAGTCCATGGGGTCACAAAGAGCTGGGCACAACTGAGAAACTAACATATACACAGGTTATTAAATCCCTTCAATGGAGGATGAGCAGAAGTGAAATATGGAACTTCTGCCTCATTTGCTTAGAAAACGTTTGCTCTGGAATTGCTCCTCACTATTTTTTTTGCTGCTTGCTGAAAATGAGAATGAGAATGCTCCTTTGAAGGCTATGCATTGAGGATGTCAGAACCACCCTACCCTCCAGGTGATGACTTCTGGAAACAGGAAGTTCTTCCTGCCCTTTGCCATAGAAGATACAAAACAAAGTTCTATTTTGCAAAACTATTGTTCTTTGGGTCACTTAGCTGGATCAACACAGCCTTCACTCTAGTGACTACAATATAATTATTTGAAATCTTATATTTAGTCCTGTAAAAACAACAGATCCAAAGTATTCCCATTCTTCTATATGTTGAAATAGCTGATTAAAGGCCAAATATAATTTAAACAGAAAGTCATTAAAATAGTGTGTATCCCAGAAATTAGTCAGACTTCTATCTTACTGTGTGCCTTACTCTGTCACTCCTTTCTTAGGAGGTGGGGTGTGAAAGAGGAAAGTCCTCAGCTGTCATCTATGCTTCATTAGTCAGGCAAATAATGGGTTACTGTCAATTTCATTTTTCCAGATATGATAATGATTGATTACCTCTCAATTGGTAAAACAGATTATATGCTGACATGAGAGCGAAATAATTTGTTAAAAGAATCTGATTGACCACATTGCAGTCTCCTGGGGGTAATGTTGTACATATAATGTCCACAGAAGGCACTTGTATTTCTTTGAAAGTGAAAAGTGAAAGTATTAGTACCTCAGTCATATCCAATTCTTTGCAACCCCATGGACTGTAGCTCACCAGGCTCCTCTGTCCATGGAATTCTCCAGGCAAGAATAACTGAAGTAGATAGATATTCCTTTCTCCAGGAGATCTTCCCTACCCAGGGATGGAACCCATATCTCCTTCATTGCAGGCAGATTCTTTACCATCTGAACTACTATTTGAGTCCATATTTCTCTGGGCAGCCGCTACTGGACAAAACCAAAAAGGTAAGAATAAAAGGAATCGAATGTCCAAAGCACATGTAAACCGGGGCAATTATCACTTTAAAGATTTAATGTTTTGTGGGGTTTTTTGAAAGTGAAATTCATAGAATTATAAGGGGCATCTTATCAATGGTTCCCAAACTGTTTAGGGCCACAGGATGCCCTGAGATATTGATGAAACTATGGGCCCCTTTCCTGGGAAAGTCCACAAACATAATTAACTTTGCATACAGTGTGAGATGGTTCACAAACACTCATCAGCTCCGGCACATCCACAGATCACAAATTCTAATAAGAAAGTTTACAAACCAGGCATTTTAATGTAAATTAGCTCAATGAAATACGTATTATTTTCCAAAATTTACAGGTAAGACACAAAGAATTTTAATCGGTGGTTCAAAGCCACACAGTTGCAGAAGAGAAGGCCAAGTGTGAACAGTAGCCCTCTGACCCCCAGGGCACCACCCCTCTACTACATCTCACTGTTCCGGTGCTTACAGGAGAGTAGGTGCACCACCCGGGGTCCGAAAACTTTATGACTCGTGTAAGAGTTAAAATGTCTGCACACTTAGCGCAGACCCAGAATTTGGATCCCGGTCCACATTGTGTGATTTGAACCCAGACACGGTCATCTGACCAACTTAAGAAGAAAGCAAATTGTCCTCCTTATCCTCTCTAAGAAACCAGAAATGGAAATCAGAGGTGGGTTAGGAGCATGGCATGAGATTAGGACCATTGTTGCTGACTAAATAAAAATAGATATTGATTACTAGATTAATTAAAGCAAATTACAAGTTCTAAGTTTCAAAAAAGCAGTCCTCGGTATCCAGTAATAAAATGAAATAAAAAATCTGTGCAAGTCTCTCTGCATAAACTGACAATCACTCTGCAAAAGATCTCTGTGCAGTTAACATTTGAGGAATAGTGCCAAGTTCCACTAAAGAAACAAAATAGATAAAAAACGATGGATGGCATTACTGACTCAATGCATAGTCAGTAACTTGGGCAAATTCCAGGAGATGGGGAGGGACAGGGAAGCCTGGCATGCTGCAGTCTATGAGTTGCAAAGAGTCAGACACGACTTAGCCACTGAACAGTAGATAAATAAGGGCTTCTCAAGTGGTGCCTGAAGTGCAGGACACTTGGGTTCAATCCTTGGGTCAGAAAGATCCACTGGAGGAAGGCATGGCAACCCACTCTCTTCTTGCCAGGAGAATTGCATGGAATGGTGAGCCTGGCAAGCTACAGTCCATGGGGTTGCAGAGTCAGGCACAACGGAAGCAGCTTAGCATGCAGCATGCATGCATAGATAACTAAAGGTTGAACGATGCAGCATAAACCATAGGAGACACAATCCTTTCTCTGAAAGCTGTTCTTTCAGGCCTACTGGGATATCCCCCCTAAGGTCAAGGGGCAGTGTCAGAAGTTATCAGGGAAATTATACAAATTTCTCTTGATCAAACCAACCACGTTATAAGTACTTCTAGATTGCCACTCATTTAAGTTGCAGTTTCAGTTTTAGGCCAAACACACGATGCTGACACTGATAAATGTACGTTAACACTTGCAATAAAGAAACAAACATTAGTTGATCCTACTGTCTCCCATTGACAGACCATCCTCATCTGGGTGCACATGGAAACACATTTCAGAGGCTTGTGGCACATGCACGTATCCTGCCTTGAGTCAGGTTCCTTGTTTATCACCACATGAACATTTCTCTGGTATATTTTTAGCACAATGTGTTATCCTAGACTGATCATATGTTCACAGATTGTGGGGCGCCTGTGAAAGACTTTCCACTGTACTTGCTATTGGGCAAATCACGTCTGCTACCTGGTATTCATGCAGAGTAAACTGTAATGTGGAGACAGATGGTATGACCAAGTGGGAAAGAGATGGTGTCTGCAAAATCAGGAGAGCAGGGGATGCTTTAGCAGGGGATGAGAGAGGAGTGAACAAGTCAACCCCAGCATGAAGATAGGATGAAAGCATAAAAGAACGTCAGCGTTGAAG
This sequence comes from Redunca redunca, assembly GCA_006410935.1. Taxonomy (NCBI): domain Eukaryota; kingdom Metazoa; phylum Chordata; class Mammalia; order Artiodactyla; family Bovidae; genus Redunca; species Redunca redunca. The sequence continues at coordinate 1,601,115 of SJYQ01000910.1, read as the reverse complement.
GTCACCGCTTCGGATTTTGCCAAGGTCTCAGCACCAAATGAGCATGTGAACATTTCAAGGAAAGCAGTAACTCCAGGTTCTCCAACTGGTGAGTGGGATCTGACTGTTCAAGCTGCAGGGGTTTAATACAGGACTTAATACATGATACTTTGCATGGGATGATTTGAGAAACACAGTCATTCAAGGATACGTTGCCTAATATATTCCATTCTGCATTAGAAAATAAATGAATTGTTTCCACTGGAAGTTGTTTACTAAATTATAAATGAGGTCTCACTAGTATTATATCCTTTGTGCTGTTCATGATATTCTCAGTTTAGTTCAGTTCAGTCGCTCAGTCATGTCCGACTCTTTGCGGCACACCAGGCCTCCCTGTCCATCACCAACTCCCAGAGTTTACTCAAACTCAGGTGCATTGAGTCTGTGAGGTCATCCAACCATCTCGTCTTATGTCATCTCCTTCTCCTCCTGCCTTCAATCTTTTCCCAGCATCAGGGTCTTTTCAAATGAGTCAGCTTTTTGCATCAGGTGGCCAAAGTATTGGAGTCTCAGCTTCAACATCAGTCCTTCCAATGAACAATCAGGACCGATTTCCTTTAGGATGGACTGGTTGGATCTCCTTGCAATCCAAGGGACTCTCAAGAGTCTTCTCCAACACCACAGTTCAAAAGCATCAATTCTTCTGCACTCAATTTTCTTTATAGTCCAACTCTCACATCCATACATGACTACTAGAAAAACCATAGCTTTTACTAGACAGACCTTTGTTAATAAAGTAATGTCTCTGCTTTTTAATATGCTATTTATGTTGGTCATAACTTTTCTTCCAAGGAGTAAGCGTCTTTTTATTTCATGGCTGCAGTCACCACCATCTACAGTGATTTTGCAAGAGTTTTCTCCTCAGTTTAGTCTTACTGCAATTTAATACCTTCCATGCAATGAGAAGAGGTTAGCCAAATTTTGTTTCACTTACCTTGTCAGGGCTTCCCTGCTGGCCTAGCTATAAAGAATCCACCTGCAAAGCAGGAGACACGGGTTTGATCACTGGGTTTGGAAGTTTCCCTGGAGGAGGAAATGACAATCCATTCCAGTATTCTTGCCAGGAAAATCCATGCTACCCCTGGGCCCTTTTTTCCCAAAATATTTACTTATTTTACAGTTAAAATGCACATGCTTATGCTTATAAAACAGGCATACCAATTAGGTTTCTAGAATAAAGAAGCATCTATCTGATAGAAATCAGCCTAGTTCCAAGGAAGCTTCTGATATATTTATGCACATTCCACCCTCCTAATTATATGTCCAGGTCACTAACTTGAAAAATATGGGTTATCCACCAAGGCTCTCTGTGATTGGATGGGAAATGAATCAAATATGCTTTGTTTATAGGGCATTATAAGTAAATGCTTATTGATAAAACAATTTGTGCCAGTGTGCTCTGTTGCTTCAGTCATGTCAAACTCTTTGTAACCCCACGCACTGTAGTCTGCCAGGCTCCTCTGTCCACGTGGATTCTCTAGGCAAGAATACTGGAATGGGTTGCTATTTCCTACTCCAGGGGTCTTCCTGACCCAAGGATTGAACCTGAGTCTCCTGCATCTTCTGTATCCCAGGTGGATTTTTCACCGCTGAGTCACCAGGGGAGACCTTGCTGAAACAATTTACACTTAATTAAATGCTATTTCTAATTCTCTTCAGTGGCATATACTACGTCACACTTGGCAATAAGAGGCGGCTAAATTTTCAGATCCAGCTGGTGAACTGATGCTCTGAGAGCAGACATGCAGGCCGGAAGCACCTCCAGGGGCTGCTGAAGCGCCTCACCGTGGTCATTCTTGAAACAGTTCTATTTATTGGTTCTACCTGTCCTCATAAGGACATAAGACCCTAAGGTCTTATATAAATGCCTTATACAGAGTAAGCATTAGATAAATATACACATATGCAACAATGTCCTACACACAGTAAAACTGTTACCTGAAGGTGAAACAAATTTGTAGGTATGGATATCATTAGCTTTTGCTCTTCCGTGCCTTCAAATAGAACAGTAAGGAGTTTTGAGGAACTGTTAACCATTTGTTACTGGATATGACCATCCCAGTTGATTAAATAGTCTAGTCATCTGGAAATTATCCAAAGATACACTGCTGAAGAGTAGAAGAGCCCAGACAAAGAGACAAGGGCCTATGTATTCGATTAAGCTCTTCCTTGCAAAGCCCTCGAGTGCTGGATCTTTCTATCTCCAATTCACTGCAACTCTCTCACCTGTAAGTAATTACTCATTCTGTATTTCAGACATATTCTGAGAACATGTATTCTCACAGTATTGTGTTGCTCCTTATTAACTTTTTAAAAGAGGATTTATCTTACTAAATTAAAAAATAAATACCCATTATAAAATACAGAAGGGACAGAAAAGTATAAAGTAGATAACAAAGCTTACTTTAAATCTTACTGTTTAGAAGTACTGGTGTTTAATAAATAATAGTCAAATTCTTGAAATATTCCTTTCCAGTACTGTTTTTGCCCTGCATATGTAAACGTTTTATTTTAGAAAACTAGGATTGCATTATACATACATGTTTAATCCTGCCTTTTTTCACATATTAATTATTTCCCTATATTTTTGAACATATCTCAAAAGCCTGAGGTTTTTCATTACATAATATAATTTGAAATTACTTCATGTACCAAAATTATAAAGAAAATTTCTTGAGTATTAATATTTGAGCATATTAATTGCTCTCCACCTCTAGAAGGGAATACAAAAGGTAAAGTTACTGGGTCAAAAGACAAAATTATTTTTTCAGTCTTATATACGTATTCCAATATTGTATCCAGATAAATGACCATTGGCCAAATTAGATATAGGTAGTCTATCAGCTCCTATTATGGACTTAACAGAAGCAGAAGATAATAAGAAGAGGTGACAAGAATACACAGAACTGTACAAAAAAGAGCTTCATGACCCAGATAATCA
>SJYQ01000910.1:1561094-1597080 GCA_006410935.1 Redunca redunca | reverse complement strand
GATGGACGTGAGTCTGAGTGAACTCCGGGAGTTGGTGATGGACAAGGAGGCCTGGCATGATGCGATTCATGGGGTCGCAAAGAGTCAGACATGAGTGAGCAACTGAACTGAACTGAACTTATTTTTTATATTAAAATTTAGTTTTCTTTGTTTTCATAAATAAATATCTCTAAGATTTATTAAACTACTTCTCCTTTTAAAGAATATATTTAACTTTACTTTTATCCTTATTATCAGTTTTACTTGAAATCTTTAAGACTTTGAGCGAGTTCTTAGTTTACAGGCTTAGTTTCACATATTTTCTATATCCCTGGATAGTTTAATTTACATAGAATTTGGCACACTGAATTTTCCTCTGAATACCTTTTGGTACTGATTTCTTCAGTTTTATTTTACATTTTCTTTATCATAAATAACATATGCAACATTTGCAATACTTTTGTCTGTGTCACCAACAGAAAATACAAATATTATCAATCACATTTCAGTTTTAGAAATACTTTGAAATACTGTTTACACCTACCACTATTTCAATATAATATTCCTGGACCTGCCACTATCTGTTGTTATGTAACAAAGAAATGCATGCATGATTATATCACTTCTTAATGATTTTCTTTATTTGTCCAAATAGTAATGAAATATCTTGCTAATTAAGAAAAAGTTCCCAAGCACTGATGACTGAGGTGCCAGCTCTTACACAGATATTCATTGCTAGCTATATGTTAAGCATAAGCAGGAAAAAAAAATAATCACCATGAAATGCTATAAATGTACAACTTTCTAAACAGTTGATTTTTACTCTAAACAATTCTGCTATTTTAATGCGATAAGCAGTTTTTCACAAGGAATCTATGGTGGTGTGTTCAAAAGTGCCTCTTCTGTGTCAATCATTTCATGCAATTAATTTCCTAATGATCCTGAAACATTTGTCTTATACCTGAATAATCTCATTCTAGCACCAGGCAATTTTCTGAAACATTTTAAATGTAAAATTTATTGGTAAATCCAAGCAAATACATTGTAGAGCGTGTGGGGAGGAAAAACTAAGTACCCAACCTTTTGTCAATGAAGTGTATAATATTTTCTTTGACGGAAGCAAAGTAATATATTGCATGTCACAGCTAACCTGTAAAAATACCACGACCTTTCACCAGTCTCAATTATTAGAAGTAATAGCCTCAGGCTGAAACTACCTGGGAATCCCTGACCATATTTAACACAGAAAAACTATAGAATCAAATGCATAGTCCTCAGCCAAACTGCACTGAGACAGGGTGGCCCAGTGATCCATTTATCATTTTTTTCTGCTTACTCTGTGGCTGACATCCACTTATTAAGTCTTTTCCTGGGTCATTTCACACTGCTGAAGAGGCAAAGTGGAAATCCCTCAGGAGGGCTGCGTTTCCAGAGGAAGGGGAGGAGTTTTTTTGTGATGCCGTCATCTTCTTATTGGATAAGAGGGAGACTGTTGGTGCTGATAAAATCCTTCCTGCTGTTTTAAAAGTCATATCCAGTGTGAACGAGTACCCAAAGTACAGGAAAATTCTGCGGGGGGGGGGGGAACTACCTTTCTGCGAAATGATAATATTTTTCAATAGCCAGGGACNGGGGGGGGGGGAAACTACCTTTCTGCGAAATGATAATATTTTTCAATAGCCAGGGACATACCTTGCTGACAAGGGACTGTAGGCCATCAAGCTCCTCTGTCCATGAAAGTTTTCAGGCAAGAATACTGAAGTGGGTTGCCATGCCTAATCCAGGAAATCTTCACAACCGAGGGACTGAACCTGCATCCCCTGCAATTCTCTTGAACTGCAGGCAGATTCTTCTACCACTAGTGCCACCTGGAAAGCCCATGCTGATGACGGAAGCCAGGACCAACTGAGTGCCACAAATACTCTGTACCAGTCTCCCAGAAAGAAAGCAGGGATGTTACGAATCAACAGAAGGAGCGATTCAAGGAAAGGGTGCATCTTTCATTGAATTCTGCAGGCTAACCATCCTCAACAGAGCAACTGGAAATATTTCACTGAACAGGGTAGTGGCAAAATGCAAATAGATTGCTTTTAATTGGGGAAAGAATTCGGAAACCTTTATTTTCCCTATTCTTTTACTGAAACTTAGCAGTTTACTTAACTATTAATTTATGAAACAAGTCATAGCAACATTTGCAATACTTTTGTCTCTGTGACCAACAGAAAATACAAATATTATCAATCACATTTCAGTTTTAGAAATACTTTGAAATACTGTTTACACCTACCACTATTTCAATATAATATTCCTGGACCTGCCACTATCTGTTGTTATGTAACAAAGAAATGCATGCATTATTATATCACTTCTTAATGATTTCATAACTGCATTTCAATAAAACTGATTTCCTTTTGGAATCATTTGTATTTTATTTTGTGCATTTAAAAACACTCTTTTTCTCAGTCTGTAGGCTTTACCATACTGCAGAGTCCATGGTACCAAAATACTTAAGAACGTGTGTCCTATACATGTGAATCCATTAGGCAAAAGCACTAAGATGTTCTTCTAAGGTTTGCCCTGTTCCTCAATATGTAGGCATAGAGCTCTTCAGATCACTATAATGAATCCATGCATTTTCAAGAATTATTTTTCCTACTTTCAAAGATTTAGATGCAACAGTAGTATCTAAAAACATTGACATTTAAAATAAAGCCATGTAAGATGTGTTTTAAGTATGTCAGTGAGAGAGTGAGTGAGTGAAAGTCACTCAGTTGTGTCCAGCATTTGCAACCCTATGGACTATACAGTCCGTGGAACTCTCTAGGGCAGAATACTGGAGTGGGTAGCCTTTCCTTTCGCCAGGTGATCTTCCCAACCCAGGGATTGAACCCAAGGCTCCAGCATTGCAGGTGGATTCTTCACCATCTGAGCCACAAGGGAAGTCCAGATATGTCAGATATTATGACATATTCCAAATACACATCTTACTTAATAACGGACGCTTAACACAGATCTCTTGGAGAAGGAAATGGCAACCCACTCCAGTGTTCTTGCCTGGAGAATCCCGGGGACGGGGGAGCCTGAGGGGCTGCCGTCTATGGGGTCGCACAGAGTCGGACACGACTGAAGCGACTTAGCAGCAGCAGCAGCAACACAGATCCCTGGAACTCCTTTTGGGCCGTGGAAACCTAGGCTGCGAAAGCAAAGTTATGAACCATTCTGCGTTACTGATAACTCTAGGAATGAGTATCTTATGAACAACAGGAGAAGTGATGTAACCAGACATGTAACTAGAATCTGTGAGGGGTGGTCAGTCACTAGGATCAGGGTAGAAGCGATAGTCTGCAACATGGCACCAGTCACACCTTTCCTGTGGGAGTCTCTGAATAACCCAGGGAGATATTTGCAAGGTAAGAGGCATCTTGGAACACCTGCCACGCCAACATAACCTGACCCATCTAGCAACCGTGAATCAGATGAGACCCATCTCTTGTCTCTATTCCCCACTGGTTCCCACCCATTTCTGATGCTGGATCAGGGCTTGGAACCAGAAAACATGCTTAGTAAGATGGGGAAGGCTGGAGGCAATGAGGACCACATCCACTCTCATTACTTCCTGTCTACAATTCCCAGTGTGAAAGGAAAGAGGATTTAACTTTCAGTCAAGTTTGGAGTTTTGTGTACTAAATGTTTCTGAACATTTTGACTTCTGTATCAGGATTCTGTTCAGTGACTCAAGGTTTCATGGGGTTTTTTAGCTTTGTCATCTCAGCTCAGCCAGACAACAAATTTCTATAGAAATTTCTGTAGAAATCCTCTATAGAATTTTAAAGGGATAGTAGAATGTAAAATTAAGTGGAATTGTGGCTATATCACAGGAGTCTGTATGTTCGGTATAAAGTTTATGCTGATCTTTGTCTCTTTCCTCAGATACATAAAACTGCTACTCCAACTAATTTGCTTTTGTCAGATTCCCAGTCAGGCCTGCCTTTCAGATTTGTTCTTGTCTGAAAAGCCTGATTTATTTTCATTCAAGTGCATTCTAAACCCCATCCACCCAGGCAGTCTGGCTCACATTCATTGATTCAGCAATATTTTATTTAACTCTGTGTGTGTGTGTGCGTGTGTGTGTGTGTGTGTGTGTGTGTTAGTCACTCAGTTGTGTCTGACTCTTTGTGACACCATGGACTATAGCCCACCAGACTCTTCTGTCCATAGGCTCATCCAGGCAAGAATACTGGAGTGGGTTGCCATTCCCTTCTCCAGGGCATCTTCCTGACTCAGAGATGGAACCCTGGTCTCCTGCATTGCAGCCAGATTCTTTACCATCTGAGCCACGGAAGCCCATTTAACTGTGTAGCCCACATTAATTCTCTCCTTTAAATCCCTATTGTTCTTTACAATACCATTTATTTGACTTATCATTACCATATTCTATTTGTTTATAATTTTGCACCTTTATTTCTGTTTTTATCAATGAAATAAAGGACACCATGAAGTTGTATATCCTTGAAGTATACAGGGATAGCTATTTTTCAGTCTTTTCTTTAAGTAAATATTAAATTATATTTTTCTTAATTTCTTTTTTGAAATTGTGGGCAATTTCTGGTCTTAAAAAATCTGGAGGTACATTTCTTATCATTTCAAATATAAATACATGTAGAAATAAAAAGTTCAATGAAACTAAAAGCTGATTCTTTGAAAAATAAAATAAAATTGATAAACCTTTAGTAAGACACACAAAGAAAAAAGAAGGCTCAAATCAGTAAAGTCAGAAATGAAAAAGAAATTAGAGTCAACACCTTAAAAATAGAAAGAATCATAAGAGACTGCTACAAACAACTATACACTAAAAAAAATGGACAACCTAGAAGAAATGGACAAATTATTAGAAAGGTACACTTTCCTAAGACTAAACCAAGAATATATAGAAAATATAAACAGACCAGTTACTAGTAATGAAATTGAACCAATAATTTAAAACTCCCAACAAACAAAAATCCAGAACCAGATGGCTTCACAGGTGATTTCTACCAAACAACTAAAGAAGAGTTAACATCTATCCTTCTGAAACTAGTCTAAAATTCTGAAGAAGAAGGAACACTTTCAAACTTAATCTATGAGGCCAGCATCACCCTGATAACAAGACTAACAAATCACTAAAAGGAAAATTACAAGCCAATACTGCTGATGAACATAGATGCAAAATCTTCAACAAAATACTAGCAAATCAACTTGAACAATATATTAAAGATCTTACTTACACTGTGATCAAGTGGATTTATCCCAGGGGTGCAAAGATTTATCAATATGTACAAAACAATAAAGGTGATACACCACAGTAACAAAATTCAGAAAAAAAAAATCATATAATTCTCCCAATAGATGCAGAAAAGGATTTTGATAAAATTCAACACCCATTTATGATAAAAATTCTCCAGAAAGCAGGCACAAAGGGAACATACCTCAGCATAATAAATGAAATATATGACAAACAAAGCTAACATCTTTCTCAATGGTGAAAAGCTGAAAATCTTTCCTCTAAGATCAGAAATAATACAAGGATGACCACCCTGATCATGTTTATTCAACGTAGTTTGGGGAATCCATAGCAACCAGAAGAAACAGGAATAGAAGGAATCCCAATTGAAAAAGAAAACACAAACTACTACTATTTGCAGATGACATGCTACTGCACACAAAAGCAAGCAAAGATGCTACAGAACTATCAGATTTTATTAATGAATTAAGTAAAGTTGTAGATGCAAAGTTAATACAGAGAAATATGTTATAGTTATATATACTGAAAAATCAGAAAAAGGAATTAAGGAAACAATGCCATTTGCCCTCATATCAAAAATAATAGGATCAGTTCAGTTCAGTCTCTCAGCCATGTCCGAACTTTGTGACTCCATGTACAGAGCATGCCAGGCTTCCTTGTCTACCACCAACTCCTAGAGCTTACTCAAACTCATATCCATAGAGTCAGTGATGCCATCCAACCGTCTCATCCTCTGTTGGCCTGTTCTCCTGCCTTCAAACTTTCACAGCATCAGGGTCTTTTCCAATGAGTCAGTTCTTCGCATCAGGTGGCCAAAGTATTAGAACTTCAGCTCCAGCGTGAATCTTTCCAATGAATAGTCAGACTGATTTTCTTTAAGATTGACTGGTTTGATCACTTTGCACTCCAAGAGACTCTCAAGAGTCTTCTCCAATACCACAGTTCAAAAGCATCTGTTCATCAGCACTCAGCTTTCTTTAAGGTCAAACTCTCATATCCATATATAACTACTGGAAAACCATAACTTTGACTATACAGAGCTTTGTTGGAAAAGTAATGTATCTGCTTTTTAATATGCTATCTAGTTTGTTCATAACTTTTCTTCCAAGGAGCAAGCATCTTTTAATTTCATGGCTGCAGTCACCATCTACAGTGATTTTGGAGCCCAAGGAAATAAACACTGACACTGTTTCCACTGTTTCTACATCTATTTGCAGTGGAGAAGCTCTATACAGTCAGCAAAACCAAGACTGGGAGCTGACTATGGATCAGATCATGAACTCCTTATTGCCAAATTCAGACTTAAATTGAAGAAAGTGGGGAAAACCACTAGCCCATTCAGGTATGACCAAAATCAAATCCCTTATGATTATACAGTGGAAGTGAGAAATAGATTTAAGGGCATAGANCTATACAGTCAGCAAAACCAAGACTGGGAGCTGACTATGGATCAGATCATGAACTCCTTATTGCCAAATTCAGACTTAAATTGAAGAAAGTGGGGAAAACCACTAGCCCATTCAGGTATGACCAAAATCAAATCCCTTATGATTATACAGTGGAAGTGAGAAATAGATTTAAGGGCCTAGATCTGATAGACAGAGTGCCTGATGAACTATGGATGGAGGTTCTTGACATTGTACAGGAGAGAGGGATCAAGACCATCTCCAGAAAAAAGAAATGCAAAAGAGCAAAATGTCTGTCTGAGGAGGTCTTACAAATAGCTGTGAAAAGAACGGAAGTGAAAAGCAAAGAAGAAAAGGAAATATATCCCCATTTGAATGCAGAGTTCCAACGAATAGCAAGGAGAGATAAGAAAGCCTTCCTCCACAATCAGTGCAAAGAAATAGAGGAAAACAACAGAATGGGAAAGACTAGAGATCTCTTCAAGAAAATTAGAGATACCAAGGGAACATTTCATGCAAAGATGTGCACAATAAAGGACAGAAATGGTATGGACCTAACAGAAGCAGAAGATATTAAGAAGAGGTGGCAATAATACACAGAAGAACTACACAAAAAAGTGTTAATGACCCAGATAATCATGATGGTGTGATCACTCAACTAGAGCCAGACATCCTGGAATGTGAAGTCAAATTGGTCTTAGGAAGCATCACTATGAACAAAGCTAGTGGAGGTGATGGAATTCCAGTGGAACTATTTCAAATCCTGAAAGATGATGCTGTGAAAGTGCTGCACTCAGTATGCCAGCAAATTTGGAAAACTCAGCAGTGGCCACAGGACTGGAAAAGGTCAGTTTTCATTCCAATCCCAAAGAAAGGCAATTCTAAAGAATGCTCAGACTACCACACAATTGTACTCATCTCACACGCTAGTAAAGCAATGCACAAATTCTCCAAGCCAGGCTTCAGCAGTACATGAACCATGAACTTCCAGATATTCAAGTTGGTTTTAGAAAAGGCAGAGGAACCAGAGATCAAATTGCCAACATCTGCTGGATCATGGAAAAAGCAAGAGAGTTCAAGAAAAACATCTATTTCTGCTTTATTGACTATGCCAAAGCCTTTGACTGTGTGGATCACAATAAACTGTGGCAAATTCTGAAAGAGATGGGAATATCAGACCACCTGACCTGCCTCTTGAGAAACCTGTATGCATCAGGAAGCAACAGTTAGAACTGGACATGGAACGACAGACTGGTTCTAAATAGGAAAAGGAGTACGTCAAGGCTGTATATTGTCACCTTGCTTATTTCAGAGTACATCATGAGAAATGCTGCACTGGAGGAAGCACAAGCTGGAATCAAGATTGCCGGGAGAAATATCAATACCCTCTGATATGCAGATGACACCACCCTTATTGCAGAAAGTGAAGAGGAACTAAAAAGCCCCTTGATGAAAGTGAAAGAGGAGAGTGAAAAAGTAGGGTTAAAGCTCAACATTCAGAAAACAAAGATCATATCATCTGGTCCCATCACTTCATGGGAAATAGATGGGGAAACAGTGGAAACAGTGTTAGACTTTATTTTTCTGGGCTCCAAAATCACTGCAGATGGTGACTGCAGCCATGAAATTAAAAGACACTTACTCCTTGGAAGGAAAGTTATGACCAACTTAGACAGCATATTAAAAAGCAGAATAGCCAGCAAAGGTCTGTCTAGTCAAGGCTATGGTTTTTCCAGTAGTCATATATGGATTTGGGAGTTGGACTATAAAGAAGGCTGAGCACTGAAGAATTGATGATTTTGAACTGTGGGGTTGGAGAAGAGTCTTGAGAGTCCCTTGGACTGCAAGGAGATCCAACCAGTCCATCGTAAAGGGGATCAGTCCTGGGTGTTCATTGGAAGGACTGATGTTGAAGCTGAGACTCCAATACTTTGGCCACCTGATGCGAAGAGCTGACTCATTTGAAAAGACACTGATGCTAGGAAAGATTGAGGGCAGGAGAAGAGGATGAGATGGATGGATGGCATCACTGACTCGATGGACATGGGTTTGGGTGAATTCCGGGAGTTGGTGATGGACAGGCAGGCCTGTTGTGCTGCGATTCACGGGGTCACAAAGAATTGTACATGACTGGGTGACTGAACTGAGCTGAACTGATGGGACCAGATGCCATGATCTTACTTTTTTGAATGTTGAATTTTAAGCCAGATCTTTCACTGTCCTCTTTCACTTTCATCAAGAGCCTCTTTAGTTCTTCTTACCTTTCTGCCATAAGAGTGCTGTCATCTGCATAACTGAGGTTATTGATATTTCTCCTGGCAATCTTGATTCCAGCTTGTGCTTCATCCAGCCCGACATTTCTCATTATGTACTCTGAATATAAGTTAAATAAGCATGGTGACAATATGCAACCTTGATGTTCCTCTTTCCCAAATTGGAATCAGTCCATTGTTCCATGTCCAGTTCTAACTGTTGCTTCCTGACCTGCATACACTTCTCAGGAGGTGGGTAAGGTAGTCTGGCATTTCCATCTCCTTGAGAATTTTCCACAGTTTATTGTGATCCACACAGTCAAAAGCTTTAGCATAGTCAATGAAGCAGATGTTTTTTCTGGAATTCTCTTGCTTTTTGTATGATCCAATGGATGTTGGCAATTTTATCTCTGTTTCGTCTGCCTTTTCTAAATCCAGCTTGAACATCTGGAAGTTCTTGGTTCACATACTGTTGAAGCTTGGATTGGAGAATTTTGAGCATTACTTTGCTAGCATGTGAGATGAGTACAATTTAGTGGTAGTTTGAATATTCTTTAGCATTACCTTTCTTTGGGATTGGAATGAAAACTGACCTTTTCCAATACCTTTCCAGTGCTGAGTTTTTCAAATTTGCTGGCATTTTGAGTGCAGCACTTTCACAGCATCATCTTTCAGGATTTGAAATAGCTCAACTGGAATTCCATCACCTCCACTGGCTTTGTTCATAGTGATTTTTCCTAAGGCCCACTTGACTCCAAGATATCTGGCCCTAGGTGAGTGATCACACCATTGTGGTTATGTGGGTCATTAAGACTTTTTTGTATAGTTCTTCTGTGTATTATTGCCACCTCTTTTTAATATCTTCTGCTTCTGTTAGGTCCATACAATTTCTGTCTTTTATTGTGCCCATTTTTCTGTGAAATATTCTCTTGGTATCTCTCATTTTCTTGAAGAGGTCTCTGTCTTTCCCATTCTATTGTTTTCCTCTGTTTCTTTGCTTGATCACTGAGGAAGGCTTTCCTATCTCTCCTTGCTATTCTTTGGAACTCTGCATTCTGATGGTTGTATCTTTCCTTTTCTCCTTTGCCTTTAATTTCTCTTCTTTTCTCAGCTTTTGTACAGCCTCCTTTGACAACCATTTTGCCTTTTTTGCATTTCTTTTTCTTGGGAATGGTTTTGATCACAGCCTCTGTTCAGCATCATGAACCTCTACCCATGGTTCTTCAGACACTCTATCAGATCTCGTCCCCTGAATCTACTTGTCATTTCCACTGTATAAATCATAAGGGATTTGATTTAGGTCATACCTGAATGGTCTAGTGATTTTCACTACTTTCTTCAATTTAAGTCTGAATTTGGCAATAAGGAATTCATGAATTGAGCCACAGTCAGCTCCTGGTCTTGTTTTTGCTGACTGTATAGAGCTTGTCCATCTTCAGCTACAAAAAATATAATCAATCTGATTTTTGTATTGACTATCTGGTTGTCCATGAGGAGAGTCTTCTCTTGTGCTGCTGGAAGACGGTGTTTGCTATGACCAGTGCATTCTCTAGGCAAAACTCTGTTAGCCTTTGCCCTGCTTCATTTTGTACTCCAAGGCCAAACTTGCCTGTTACTCCAGCTATCTCTTGACTTCCTACTTTTGCATTCCAATCCCCTATAATGAAAAGGGCTTCTTTTTTCCATTGGTTCTAGAAGTTCTTGTAGTTCTTCATAGAACCATTCAACTTCAGCTTCTTACAAATTAATGGTTTGAGCATAGACTTGGATTACTGTGATAATGAATTTTTGCCCTGGGAACAAAAAGAGATCATTCTGTCATTTTTGAGATCGCACTCAAATACTGCATTTTGAACTCTTTTGCTGACTAGAGGACTACTCTATTTCTTCTAAGGGATTCTTGCCCACAGTAGTAGGTGTAGTGGTCATCTGAATTAAATTTTCCCATTCCATTCCATTTTAGTTCACTGATTCCTAAAATGTTGATGTTCACTCTTGCAATCTCCTGTTTGACCACTTCTAATTTACCTTGATTCATGAACCTAACATTCAAGGTTCCTATGCAAAATTGTTCTTTACAGCATCAGACTTACTTCCATCACCATTCACAGCCACAACTGGGTGTTGTTTTCACTTTGGCTCAGCCTCTTCATTATTTTTGGAGGTATTTCTCTACTCTTCTCTAGTAGCATATTGGGAAACATCTGAATTGGGGAGTTCATCTCTCAGTGTCATATCTTTTTGCCTTTTCATATTGTTCATGAGGTAGAATGGAATAGAATACCTAGGAATAAATTTAGCCATACAGGTAAAAGAGCTGTCCTCTGAAAACTATAAGACACTGATTAAAGAAATTGAAGATGATGCAAGCTAATGGAAAGATATTCTATGTACTTGGATTTGAAGAATCAATATTGTAAAAATGACTGTACTACCCAAGGGAACCTATAGATTCAATACAATCCCTATCAAAATACCAATGGCATTTTTCACAGAACTAGAACAAAAAGTTTAAAACATATATGAAAGCACAAAGGACCCTGACTATTCAAACAATTTTAAGAAAGAGAAACAGAGCTGGAGAAATCACACTTCCTGGTTTCCAAGTATACTACAAACCTACAGTAATCAAAACAGTATGAATCTACTTGAAAACAAATACACAGATCAATAGAACAGAAAAGAGTGCCCAGAAATAAACCCATACCTTTAGGCAATTAATCTACAACAAAGCAGGCAAGAATATATAATGGAAAAGAGACAGTTTCTTCAATATCTTGTGCTACGAAAACTGCACAGCTCCAAGTAAAAGAATCAAATTAGAACATTCTTTAGCACAATATACAAAAATAAATTCAAGATAAATTGAAGAACTAAATGTAAGATTGGATACCATAAAACTTCTAAAGGAAAACATAGGTGGAATACTCTTTCCCATAAATCATAGAAATATGTTTTTGTATCTGTCTTGCAAAGAAAATAAAACCAAAAACAAGCAGATAGAATCTAATTAAACTTAAAAGCTTTCGCATAGCAAAAGAAACCATCTACAAAATGAAAACATGTGATACTGAATGGGAGAAAAGATTTGCAAATGATATGACTGATAAGGGATTATGTTTAAGATATATAAACAGCTCATGCAACTCAACATCAAAGAAACAAACTGATTTAAAAATGGGCAGAGAAGTTTAATAGACTTTTTTTTCTATAAAGGACATGAAGATAACCAATAGGAACATGAAAAGAGCCTCAACATCACTAAGCATTAGAGAAATGATTCAAAAAGATACATACAATAGTCATAGCAATATTATTTACACTTGTCAAGGTCTGTACACAACCTAAGTGTCCATCAAAAGATGAAAGATAAAGAAGGTATGACATATACGTGTAGAATAAGATACTACTCAGCAATAAAAAGAACAAAATTTTGCTCTTTGCACCATGTGGATAGACTTGGAGGATATTATGCTAAGTGAAAAAAGTGAGACAGAGAATCAAATACTGTATGATGTCACTTATCTGTGGAGTCTAAAAAATACAACAAACTAGTCAATATCACAAGAAAAGAAACAGACCCACAGACGTAGAGAACAAACTAGTGATTATCAGCTGAGGGGGTGGGGAAATAGGAGTGGAGGAGTGAGAGCACAAATTATTGGGTATAAGATAGGCTCAAGGATGTATTGTGCAACATGGAAAGTACAGACACTATTTTGAAATAACTAAATGGAAAGTAGCTTTTGAGAATTGAAAAAAATTAGAAAAAAAAAACATTTTACTGAATTTTTTAACAGAAAAATCTATTCCCAATCATATCTGTATATAAAGAACATAAATCTGAAAATGTTATTTGCTTATATGTAAATATTCTAAGAGTGTGCTTTAAAGAGATCTCAGGTTTTATTTAAAACACATAAAAAGTGGGAGGCAAAAGAAAGATGTCTCAAGGGTCTTGTGTATTTTAGAGAGGAATGTCTAGAATGTGGGCTTCCCAGCTTGTAAAACAATAACTTCTTTGATTGGATATTCAGTTGTGCTTTGCCCGCATTTTCTGTTTTTAAATCCAAAGGTAAATTTAACCTAGGAAAAAGATATTTCTGTTTGTCGGTTTCAAAAGCTACTTTTTTTCATTTTGTTCTTTTTTTTAAAACCAGGAATCTTTTGAAATTTGAACTCTACCCTTGTTTACCAGTGTGGTTTTTGCTTTAGAGGTTAAGTTTGTAACAGTTGCTTCTCTATCCCTGAAAAGCAAAAGACAGGAGAGATTATTATGGAAATTCTGTTGGTGAAATTATTCCCAATGATCCTATTTAAGGCAGATTATGCTTAGTAACTAAAACAACAACATGCTTTTCAAAATTGTATTTTGGGGATGTTGTAAAAAAAGTAGCTGTGACCCGTAAAATATTCCCTTGCCATTTGATCAAACATCTACCCCCCAAAAAGATCCATTTTTGAACTCACACAAAAAGTATTTCTGTGGTTTTGTGCCTTACTCAGATGCTTAGCAACCAACACTAATAATTAATATCCTCTTGACATTTCCCCTAGTTTTGCACATTTTTTTCAACACAACTTTCAATATTTGGGTTAATTCTCTTCTGAGTCATGGTTCTAAAGCAGTGGAAAACAATTAAGAATTCCTGATATCTATCATATAAGTTGATTCTAATGTTATATGTCTGACGATAACTAACATTCCTTCTAATTTATAAAGCTCAGTGATCTGTACTTCACTCTTTTTCTCTTGTGATAAAATTAAAAATGAAAATTAAAACATCAACTTCTTTTTGAGTCAGCAAAAATATAGAATTGGAAGCTGAACTTAAATTTTAATACTATAAATAAACTAGTTTCAGATGAGTCACTGATTAACAAAAAAATAAAAATCTGATATGAAAAAAAGGTCATGACTTTTTGGTCTACTGGGAGACCAAGAACCATCTATAAACTGGACATGCCTTTTAAGCCATGGGGTGGACAAACCATAACCCATGGGCCAAAGAGGCCCACCTCCTGTTTTTATATGTGAGCTAAGGATATTTTCTTCATTTTAAGAGTTTGAAAAAAAATCAAAAGAATAATAGTATTTAATGAAATGTAGAAAATAAACTCTCAGGGTTCATAAATAGTTTTTCTGGCACAGCCATGCTCATTAACATATCATCTATATTTACATATCGTCTATCCTCATTTATTTACACATTGTCATTTGCATATTGTCTGTGGCCATTTTCACGCACAATTATCATAGGTTAAATCTTGAAATATCACCTCTTTATTCTCCTAGGAATGAATTTAATAGCTCTGGCACAACAGTTGGCATTTCCCTTAATTCTTTTATTTCATTTCCCTTTGACCAAGCACATATTTATTTTCAAAAAAGATAGCCAGAATTAAATTACCCTCAGTTCAGTTCAGTTCAGTTCAGTCGTGTCTGACTCTTTGCAACCCCATGAATTGCAGCACGCCAGGCCTCCCTGTCCATCACCAACTCCCGGAGTTCACCCAAACTCATGTCCATCGAGTCAGTGATGCCAACCAGCCATCTCATCCTCTGTCATCCCCTTCTCCTCCTGCCCCCAATCCCTCCCTGCATCAGAGTCTTTTTCAATGAGTCAACTCTTTGCATGAGGTGACTAAAGTATTGGAATTTCATCTTCAACATCAGTCCTTCCAATGAACACCCAGGACTGATCTCCTTTAGAATGGAGTGGTTGGATCTTCTTGCAGTCCAAGGGACTCTCAAGAGTCTTCTCCAACATCACAGTTCAAAAGCATGAATTTTTTTGCACTCAGCTTTCTTCACAGTCCAACTCTCACATCCATACATGACCACTGGAAAAAGTCTTCTAGCCTTGACTAGATGGACCTTTGTTGGCAAAGTAATGTCTCTGCTTTTCAGTATGCTATCTAGGTTGGTCATAACTTTCCTTCCAAGGAGTAAGCATCTTTTAATTTCATGGCTGCAGTCACCATCTGCAGTGATTTTGGAGCCCAAAAAAATAAAGTCTGACACTGTTTCCACTGTTTCTCCCTCTATTTCCCATGAAGTGATGGAACCAGATGCCATGATGCCATGATCTTCTTTTTCTGAATGTTGAGCTTTAAGCCAACTTTTTCGCTCTCCTCTTTCACCTTCATCAAGAGGCTTTTTAGCTCCTCTTCACTTTCTGCCATAAGGGTGGTGTCATCTGCATATCAGAGGGTGTTGATATTTCTCCCAGCAATCTTGACTCCAGCTTGTGCTTCTTCCAGCCCAGTGATTCTCATGATGTACTCTGCATATAATAAGCAGGGTGACAATATACAGCCTTGACGCACTCCTTTTCCTATTTGGAACCAGTCTGTTACTCCATGTCCAATTCTAACTATTGCTTCCTGACACATACAGGTTTCTCAAGAGGCAGGTCAGGTGGTCTGGTATTCCCATCTCTTTCAGAATTTGCCACAGTTTATTGTGATCCACACAGTCAAAGGCTTTGGCATAGTCAATAAAGCAGAAATAGATGTTTTTCTGGAACTCTCTTGCTTGTTCCATGATCCAGCAGATGTTGGCAATTTGATCTCTGGGTTCCTCTGCCTTTTATATGTCTGAGAACTTCCAGCTTGAACATCTGGATGTTCACGGTTGAAGTACTGCTGAAGCCTGGCTTGGAGAATTTTGAGCATTACTTTACTAGCATGTGAGATGAGTGCAATTGTGCGGTAGTTTGAGCATCCTTCGGCATTGCCTTTCTTTGGGATTGGAATGAAAACTGTCCTTTTCCTGTCCTGCGGCCACTGCTAAGTTTTCCAAATTTGCTGGCATATTGAGTGCAGCACTTTAGGATTTGAAATAGCTCAACTGGAATGCCATCACCTCCACTAGCTTTGTTGGTAGCTAATGGGAAAACAACAGAATGGGAAAGACTAAAGCTCTCTTCAAGAAAATTAAAGCTACCAAGGGAACGTTTCATGCAAAGATGGGCTTGATAAAGGACAAAAATGGTATGGACCTAACAGAAGCAGAAGATAATAAGAGGTGACAAGAATACACAGAAGAACTGTCCAAAACAGAGGTTCATGACCCAGATAATCACAATGTTGTGATCACTCACCTAGAGCCAGACATCCTGGAATATGAAGTCAAGTGGGCCTTAGAAAGCATCACTAGTCAGGTCTAGATAGATTCTATTAGCAATCACCTCTGACTTTGAAATTACAGTATTACTCAAGAACAAAAATATCTAGTATTCTCTTGATGTTGACTGAAAGCTGTGAGATGATGGTTAAGTCCATCAGAAGTGTGACTTATCAGAAGCAGCTCCTGCTCTGAACTACAGTGGAGCTTGTAGTTCTCTAGCTGGCTGTAGTAATGACTGCAGGAAACCTGATCCAGTCACTTGATTCTCTAATAAATCGTTTACAGTCATCATTTCTATCACACAGTGGGAATAGTAATGATTCTGCATCAGTTTTGTTTCTCAACAGATAGAAACAACTGGAACCATTCAACTTCCATAGTATCTGGTGTCTCTACCTGTTCCTTGTACAGTATGAATTTGAAAGCATTAGATAGATGATAGATAGAAAGACAGGTAAATAGAGATAGATAGATAAGGCAAATTATGTAGTGAAGTAAGAACTGGAGAGACTTAAGACAAAAATCCACACTTCACAAAAAATATTTTCAACTCTTTCTGTTTGTTTGTTTTCTTTCCCCTGCGAAGAATTTACCATAATGGCACCCCACTCCAGTTCTCTTGCCTGGAAAATCCCATGGACGCAGGAGACTGGTGGGTTGCAGTCCATGGGGTCGCAAAGAGTCGGACACGACTGAGCGACTTCACTTTCACTTTTCACTTTCATGCATTGGAGAACGAAATGGCAACCCACTCCAGTATTCTTGCCTGGAGAATCCCAGTGACAGGAGCCTAGTGGGCTGCTGTCTATGGGGTCGCACAGAGTCGGACACGACTGAAGCAACTTAGCAGCAGCAGTAGCTGCAGAGATCAGATAAGCAACGAAATTTTATAAAATACCTAGTGTTACTATGTGGAATTGTGGAATGTGCATTGGTATGGTTACCTTGCTCTTGTCTAACTAGTTTACTGTTAAAACATGCTAATCAAATATTTCTCCATAAATACTGAGAGGCATGGCCTGGAGAATCCCAGGGACGAGGAAGCCTGGTGGGCTGCCATCTATGGGGTCGCACAGAGTCGGACACGACTGAAGCAACTTAGCAGCAGCAGCAGCATGGTCTATTGGTAAAATGATTATTCAAAATATTAAATGGTATCATCTATGATATTATAAGAATAAAATTTGGAACTTGAATTAAAATCACTACAAGAGAAACTAATGTTTCAAATAATCTCTAGTTTTTTTGTATACATTGGTAGAATTCAATTTCAGAAAAATAACTACTCTGAACACTTGGAGATCAGACTTGGTGCATAAAATTATCTGCTTGAGAAATGCTAACACAACAATGTTCACAATAAAAGCACAAACAAATTTTGCCAGCCACAACACAAGAGACTTGCAGAAGCTTACCTTGTTTTAGCAAAATGAATTGCTCAGTTATTTTTTATTGTCTTATATTGGGTACTAAAATTAAAGATGTAGGTGCAGCATATCTTATTTATCTTCTTAACTTACTTCTAATTTACTTTATTAAAAATTATTACTTTCAAAACAATTTCTTTCGTACTCAATTTTAAAACTTCTTATAACATGTAACTTGTGTTTAAAGAAAATGTACAAGGGAATGTGTAAAAGAGAAGTATAGTGCTTAAGATCACAGATGCACTTGCCAGATGACCTGGCAAAACCTCACTCTGACTTGCCAGCTAAGCCACAGTAGGCAGATTACTTTTCTGCACCTTAATTTCATAATAGATAAGAACAGTATTAGTATTCACCAGTTAAGTGATAGGAGGATTAAAGGAAACCAACTATATAACATACTGAGTATGATGCCTGGAAAGAAGTAAGTCCTTGATAAACATTAACATTTACTATTTTTGTCAAATTATCATGCAAAAAGCAAATTCAAAGATAATTCCAAAGTGATCCAGTGATGCTCAGTGTCTGATAAGGCATACTTAAACAAGTTCATCATGGTAGACTCACACTGAAACCCTGTTCTACATTCTTCTGATCTACTTATGGAATATTCTTTAGAAAGAAAAAATGGGGAAGACATGAAATTCATGTCTTTTTGAGTTATCTTTCAAGTCCTGAATACTTACTAATGAATCTATTTAAATATTCCAAGAGTAAGAGAAACGCAAGGTTTTAGACAAAGTCCAAAATGATTGATACATTTTTGGTTTAAATTTTCCACACAGTCCTTTCAGCCTTTAACCCACTGAAATGTTTCCATACGGACCACAACTTTAAAAGATTGGTCAGTAAGACACCAAGTGATAGCCAATGTGCTAAATGGACATTTCTAAACTCATATCTAGTTTGATCCTTTTGGTCTTTTGATCCTACTTTACATCACCAAATCAACTGAACTTAATCAATACTTGCTGACCACCAACTCTGTCAGTTACACTGGGCCTTAAACTTCATCAAATCATTGGACATGAGCTTGAGTAAACTTTGGGGGATAGGTGAAGGACAGGGAAGCCTGGTGCACTGTAGTCCATGGGATTGCAAAGAGTCAGACACAACTTAGCAACCGAACAATATTAAATTTAATAATACTTATCTTTCTTTGTACTTCTCTGATCATAGATTTCCAGTCTTCCTTATAAATGCCTCTTCCTTTGACTATCTTCAAATAAATCTCTCATAAAAATCTAATACATGCTTCTCTTTTCAGTCTAGATGACTTTTCTAAGATACCATGAGTTATTCCGAGACCAGTTTCCAAGGAAGCGCTGACATCCATATCCACCCCAGCTCTCTCTATTGATTCCTTCCCCACACTTCCTTGAATAGGTAGTTACCTGAAAACTTCTTTAGAACCACAATTTTAGCATATATCAACTTGAATTATTTTTCTTCCAACTTAGCTCTTCTGTTATTTCTTACTTTGATTAATGGTAGCATCAGAAACCCCATCACTCAAGTTGAAAGCATGGAAGTTCTCTAAGCATCTTCCTCCTGGTAACTTTCTATCTCCAATCCATCAAATGCTAATATTGAGTTTTATTCTAAAATATTTCTTCACTTCAATCTTCACTCTTCTTAATACCATTGACCTAGTTCATTATTTTTCACTTACATCACTACAAAAGCCTTAGAAAACTAGTTAGAGCTGGGTTTTGCATTCTATTTGTGTTTAGCTGATCCAAGTACCCATCTTTGCATGAAATGTTCCCTTGGTATCTCTAATTTTCTTAAAGAGATCTCTAGTTTTCCCATTCTGTTGTTTTCCTCTATTTCTTTGCATTGATCATTGAGGAAGGTGTTCTTATCTCACTTGCTATTCTTTGGAACTCTTCATTCAGATGCTTATATCTTTCCTTTTCTCCTTTGCTTTTCGCCTCTCTTCTTTTTACAGCTATGTGTAAGGCCTCCCCAGACAGCCATTTTGCTTTTTTGCATTTCTTTTCCATGGGGATGGTCTTGATCCTTGTCTCCTATACAATGTCATGAACCTCATTCCATAGTTCATCAGGCACTCTATCTATCAGATCTAGGCCTTAAATCTATTTCTCACTTCCACTGTATAATCATAAGGGATTTGATTTAGGTCATACCTGAATGGTCTAGCGGTTTTCCCTACTTTCTTCAATTTAAGTCTGAATTTGGCAATAAGGAGTTCATGATCTGAGCCACAGTCAGCTCCTGGTCTTCTTTTTGCTGACTGTATAGAGCTTCTCCATCTTTGGCTACAAAGAATACAATCAATCTGATTTCAGTGTTGACCATCTGGTGATGTCCATGTGTAGAGTCTTCTCTTGTGTTGTTGGAAGAGGGTGTTTGCTATGATCAGTGCCTTCCTTTGGCAAAACTCTATTAGCCTTTGCCCTTCTTCGTTTTGTACTCCAAGGCCAAATTTGCCTGTCACTCCAGGTGTTTCTACTTCCTACTTTTGCATTCCAGTCCCCTATAATGAAAAGGACATCTTTTTGGGGTGTTAGTTCTAAAAGGTCTTATAGGTCTTCATAGAACCGTTCAACTTCAGCTTCTTCAGCGTTACTGGTTGGAGCATAGACTTGGATAACTGTGATACTGAATGGTTTGCCTTGGAAATGAACAGAGATCCTTCTGTTGTTTTTGAGATTACATCCAAGTACTGCACTTCGGACTCTTTTGTTGACCATGATGGCTACTCCATTTCTTCTGAGGGATTCCTGCCCTCAGTAGTAGATATAATGGTCGAAGGTGAAGGTGAAGTTGCTCAGTCGTGTCCAACTCTTTGCAACCCCGTGGACTGTAGCCTACCAGGCTCCTCCGTCCATGGGATTCTCCAGGCAGGAATACTGGAGTGGGTTGCCATTTCCTTCTCCAGGGGATCTTCTCGACCCAGGGATCGAACCCAGGTCTCCCGCATTGTAGGCAGATGCTTTAACCTCTGAGCCACCAGGATAATGGTGATCTGAGTTAAATTCACCCATTCCAGCCCATTTTAGTTCGCTGATTCCTAGAATGTTGACATTCACTCTTGGCATCTCCTGTTTGACCACTTCCAAGTTGCCTTGATTCATGGATGTAACATTCCAGGTTCCTATCCAATATTGCTCTTTACCGCATTGGACCTTGCTTCTATTACGAGTCACATCCACAGCTGGGTATTGTTTTTGCTTTGGCTCCATCCCTTCACTCTTTCATGCAAAGATGGGCTTGATAAAGGACAGAAATGGTATGGACCTAACAGAAGCAGAAGATATTAAGAAGAAGTGGCAAGAATATGCAGAACTGTACAAAAAAGATCTTCATGACCAAGATAATCAAGACGGTATGATCACTCACCTAGAGCCAGACATCCTGGAATGTGAAGTCAAGTAAGCCTTAGAAAGCATCACTATGGACAAAGCTGGTGGAGGTGATGGAATTCCAGTAGAGCTATTTCAAATCCTGAAAGATGATGCTGTGAAAGTGCTGCACTCAATATGTCAGCAAATTGGGAAAACTCAGCAGTGGCCACAGGACTGGAAAAGGTCAGTTTTCATTCCAATTCCAAAGAAAGGCAATTCCAAAGAATGCTCAAACTACTGCACAATTGCATTCATCTCACACGCTAGTAGAGTAATGCTCAAAATTCTCCAAGCCAGGCTTCAGCAATATGTGAACCGTGAACTTCCAGATGTTCAAGCTGGTTTTAGAAAAGGCAGAGAGGAACCAAAGATCAAATTGCCAACATCTGCTGGATCATCAAAAATGCAAGAGAGTTCCAGAAAAACGTCTATTTCTGCTTTACTGACTATGCCAAAGCCTTTGACTGTGTGGATCACAGTAAACTGTGGAAAATTCTGAAAGAGATGGGAATACCACACCACCTGACCTACTGCTTGAGAAACCTGTATGCAGTTCAGGAAGCAACAGTTAGAACTGGACATGGAACGACAGACTGGTTCTAAATAGGAAAGGAGTATGTCGAGGCTGTATACTGTCGCCCTGCTTATTTAACTTCTATGCAGAGTACATCATGAGAAACGCTAGGCTGGAAGAAGCACAAGCTGGAATCAAGATTGCTGGGAGAAATATCAATAACCTCAGATATGCAGATGACACCACCCTTATGGCAGAAAGTGAAGAGGAGCCAAAGAGCCTCTTGATGAAAGTGAAAGAAGAGAGTGAAAAAGTTGGCTTAAAACTCAACATTCAGAAATGAAGATCATGGCATCTGGTCCCATCAATTCATGGGGAATAGATGGGGAAACAGTGTCAGACTTTGTTTTGGGGGGCTCCAAAATCACTGCAGATGGTGAATGCAGCCATGAAATTAAAGATGCTTAATCCTTGGAAGGAAAGTTATGACCAACCTAGACAGCATATTGAAAAGCAGAAACATTACTTTGCCAACAAAGGTTAGTCTAGTCAAGGCTATGGCTTTTCCGGTGGTCATGTATGGACATGAGAGTTGGACTGTGAAGAAAGCTGAGCGCCGAAGAATTGATGCTTTTGAACTGTGGTGTTGGAGAAGACTTGAGAGTCCCCTGGACTGCAAGGAGAACCAACCAGTCCATTCTAAAGGAGATCAGCCCTGGGTGTTCTTCGGAAGGAATAATGCTGAAGCTGAAACTCCAATACTTTGGCCACCTCATGCGAAGAGTTGACTCACTGGAAAAGCCTCTGATGCTGGAGGGATTGAGGGCAGGAGGAAAAGGGGATGACAGAGGATGAGATGGCTGCATGGCATTACCAACTCAATGGACATGAGTCTGAGTGAACTCTCAGAGTTGGTGATGGACAGGGAGGCCTGGTGTGTTGTAATTAATGGGGTTGCAAAGAGTTGGACACGACTAAGCAACTGAACTGAACTGAACTGAATCCAAGTGCCATGACACTCCGTAGTGTTGGGTCAACTCTTTAAACTTGTTTTCCAAGGCTTCTTCCTGGATCATCAAGCATCATTCCTAGGCGACTATTTTTCAAGTATGTTGGAAGCCCAGCACACTCAGTACCCCAATATGCATCAGTAATATTATACTTGCAAAGCTAACTTAGGGGAGGGTGATATGTCTACTTTGAAATATCTTCTCTGGTGATTTTAAATTGTCATCCTTCTTTGGTCAAGGTTTTTACTCTTTAGGGGTGACGTTATGCTTACCCAGTTAGTTTTTCACTACCACCTGCATTCAGAAGGCTCACAAATGTTTACCAACAGTACTTAACTATTTCCTCAGTTCCAACTCCATGTATCTAACTGCTTCTTGCTGCCTCAAACATAAATCCCACCAGCATTTTTAAATCAAACTCTTCAAGTTTAATTAATATGTTATTCTTTCTTAACTGCTTATCATTCAATACTCATATGTCGATAATTATCCAAGCAAAATCCTAGGGTTCATTTTACCTTCTTGTCAGGAAGTACTTAACAGGAGGCTTCCTGTGTGCTGTTTTGGATCTGTCAGGAATTCTCTGTTCCTTATTAATTCCTGAATATTCAGGAATTAAGAGGAGAGGCAAGCCTCTCCTGAGGCTGAGGAAACCAGGCATTTCCTTCATTAGTTTTCTATATGGTGATAAGTACCCTCTTCCTTCTTGTGAACCATATGGTAAAGTGATTGTTTACACCTCTCTCTCTGTTTAATATGGGTTGCCTGTGTTTTGTAAGTCTGGAGTTTTAATCTTTATCTTTGCTGATAATAACTACTGTATATATGCCCACACCATGTTGATTAAAACACATTTGCTCCATCAGAGCTCTGGTCCCTGTGTCTTTCTTTCTCTCTCTCTTTTTCAGGCTGATCCCCTGGAGTGCAGAGGCTCTCTGAGTTCACTTTCCTGCCCCGGCTTCTAAGACCCTCTGGAGAAGGTGCTCTGTGCCTTCACCCCATCGAGAGGGCACCTGAGGCCTCTGTGAATAGAGCAAGCCCCATGCCAGGGGCTTTATTGGCTTTCTGCATAAACCAAGGAATATCAGCCTCTTTCTCTCTCCTTTACTTTCTTATCGGTCGACTCCGGACCACCAGGTTCCAGTCCATTAAAGGACATCAACACCTTCTTTTTCCTCCATTACTCACCATGTCAAATAAAACCTTTAGACTCATCATTTCTCCTTACTCAGTCACTTTCATTGCTTCTCATGTCTTTCTCCTCTCACAGATATTGTCATTGTTTAGCCTTCTGTCTAGGTTATTATTATCATCACCAAACTAGTTACCATGCCTCCAGCTTTGCTTTCTGCAATCTATCTTCTGTTTTGCTCCAGAGCAAATTTTTAAAATGCAACTCTTATCATGTCACTCCCTGGATTATAACTCTTTTGAACTCCTACCATCCACAGGATAAAGTCCAAATTCCTCAGCCTGATGTCAGATCTCCACTGTCAGCTGAGTAGGAACAAAGTTCACTGACTTAGTTTCATTTATTTACTCAAGAAATGTTTATTGTGTATCACCAGACAGTATTCTACACACTTGGGATACTGAAAGGAAAAGACAGGAAAGCTTGTAACAGTGAAGTAGTTACCATTCTAGGTCAAGGAGAAAACAAATAAACAAACACACACATTCACACACTTAAGTGGTAAATTCTATGTAAAAATTAAAATAGAGTGGTGAAATTGAGATTAACTAGATGGCTTTCTGTAAGAGTTGGAGTCAGAAAAGACATCAAATAGAAGGTTACTTTTAGTTTGATTCCTGAGTAAATGGAAGGAGATAAGAGTCTTAGGAACAGTGTTCTTGGCGGGTAGGGAGGAGGGGGAGAGCATTGTGAAGATACTAA
Organism: Redunca redunca; assembly: GCA_006410935.1. Classification (NCBI taxonomy): domain Eukaryota; kingdom Metazoa; phylum Chordata; class Mammalia; order Artiodactyla; family Bovidae; genus Redunca; species Redunca redunca. The sequence continues at coordinate 1,572,814 of SJYQ01000910.1, read as the reverse complement.
AGCAGAGACAAACTTGGCATGCTTGAGGAACAGTGGGAAAGGCACCACAGGCAGAGTGTGGAGATTGAATTAAACACTAACATGTCAGAGAGGAAAGCAGAGAAAAGACAGCTGTTGTTCAGTTACTAAGTCTTTGCCACCCTGTGGACAGCAGCATGCCAGGTTTCCCTGTCCTTCACTATCTCCCGGAGCTTACTCAAACTCATGTCCATTGAGTCAATGATGCCATCCAACCATCTCATCCTCTGTTACCCCCTTCTCCTCCTGCTCTCAAAGATCATAACTTTGGGACTTTACAAATTTCACCCAGGAATGTGAACTGTATCTTAAATTGAAGAGGAATTCACTGAGTTTTGAGTAGGAAATGACAGGACAATTTATATTCTGAAATGAACATTGTGGCAATTCTGATGCAAAATAATGGCAAGAAGATGAATTGGATGGATTAGTATGGTAGTAATCATTGAGATGGAGAGAGATGTTCAGATTTGAAATATATTTTTAAGATGGAATAGATAAATCTTGTTAATCACTAGATTCGGGTAAGGAGAAAATGAGAAGGATTAAGCAAAACACTTAGGTTTAGAAGATATTAAATGCATATATAAGTTTGAGCCTCTGGGAAATTGGAGTGGTATCTATGGATTGCAGACTGGTGGTGTGGTTCAGTTGCTAAGTCATGTCCAATTATAACCCACCAGGCTCCTCTGTCCATAGGATTTCCCAGGCAATAATACTGGAGTGAGTTGCCATATCCTTCTCCAGGAGACTGTCGTAACCCAGGGATAAAACTGAAATCTCCCGCATTGCAGAGCAGATGCTTTACCCCTGAGCCACCAGGGAAGCCCCACATTACACACTAATAAGTATTTAGATGCCATTCAAAACAAAAGGAATAAATGAGATCACCTAGAATAAATAAATATAGTAAAGGCTCCACCACTGAGACTAATAATAGATGGTAAAATCTAAGTTGGCTTACTAAGGAAGTGAGAGAGGTGGTTGATAATGAGAAAAGCTAACACTGAGTTAAGATCTTCAACCTTTGAAGATGATGAATTGCTGAGGTCAAAGCATTTGAGTAGGTGAGCTGGAGGGATAGGAGGTGATGATCAGAAAGTGAATGGTTTGCTGCAGAGAATCTAGAAATGGCACCTTGCTTGAGAGAAGTTTGAGGTAGAAACATGGAAATGTTCGGCTGAGATAACATGAAAGATAAACTAAATGGTGAGAAATAAAATCAAGGAACTAAGAGACCAAAATCTCTCTGCTGCTTCTGTTGCAGGAAGGTGGATGCCTTCCAGGGCCCAAAACTGGGCTCTTGTCTAACACTCGGAAATGAATTGTCTGAAGAGACACATGTGCTGACAAAGCAAGAGATTTTATTGAGAAAGGGCACCCGGGTGGAGAGCAGTAGGGTAAGGGAACCCAGGAGAACTGCTATGCCCCATGGCTCCCAGTCATGGCTTTTATGGTGATGGGGTTAGTTTCCGGGTGGTCTTTGGCCAATCATTCTAATTCAGTCTTTCCTGGTGGCTCATGCATCGCTCAGCCAAGATGGATGCTAGCCAGAGGGATTCTGGGAATTGGACGGACATGTGGTGTCTCCATTTAGTTCAGTTCAGTTCAGTTCAGTCACTCAGTAGTGTCCGACTCTTTGCGACCCCATGAATCGCAGCACGCCAGGCCTCCCTGCCCATCACCATCTCCCGGAGTTCACTCAGACTCACATCCATCGTGTCTGTGATGCCATCCAGCCATCTCATCCTCGGTTGTCCCCTTCTCCTCCTGCCCCCAATCCCTCCCAGCATCAGAGTCTTTTCCAATGAATCAACTCTTTGCATGAGGTGGCCAAAGTATTGGAGTTTCAGCCTCAGCATCATTCCATCCAAAGAAATCCCAGGGTTGATCTCCTTCAGAATGGACTGGTTGGATCTCCTTGCAGTCCAACGGACTCTCAAGAGTCTTCTCCAACACCACAGTTCAAAAGCATCCATTCTTTGGTGCTCAGCTTTCTTCACAGTCCAACTCTCACATCCATACATGAATACTGGAAAAACCATAGCCTTGACTAGACGGACCTTAGTTGGCAAGGTAATGTCTCTGCTTTTGAATACACTAACTAGGTAGGTCATAACTTTTCTTCCAAGGAGTAAGCGTCTTTTAATTTCATGGCTGCGGTCACCATCTGCAGTGATTTTGGAGCCCAAAAAATTAAAAGTCTGACACTGTTTCTACCGTTTCCCCATCTATTTCCCATGAAGTTATGGGACAGGATGCCATGATCTTTGTTTTCTGAATGTTGAGCTTTAACTCAACTTTTTCGCTCTCCTCTTTCACCTTCATCAAGAGGCTTTTTAGTTCCTCTTCACTTTCTGCCATAAGGGTGGTGTCATCTGCATATCTGAGGTTATTGATATTTCTCCCGGCAATCTTGATTCCAGCTTGTGTTTCTTCCAGTCCAGCGTTTCTCATGATGTACTCTGCATAGAAGTTAAATAAGCAGGGTGACAATATACAGCCTTGACGTACTCCTTTTCCTATTTGGAACCAGTCTGTTGTTCCATGTCCAGTTCTAACTGTTGCTTCCTGACCTGCATACAGATTTCTCAAGAGGCAGGTCAGGTGGTCTGGTATTCCCATCTCTTTCAGAATTTTCCACAGTTTATTGTGATCCACACAGTCAAAGGCTTTGGCATAGTCAATAAAGCAGAAATAGATGTTTTTCTGGAACTCTCTTGCTTTTTCCATGATCCAGCGGATGTTGGCAATTTGATCTCTGGTTCCTCTGCCTTTTCTAAAACCAGCTTGAACATCAGGGAGTTCACGGTTCACGTATTGCTGAAGCCTGGCTTGGAGAATTTTGAGCATTACTTTACTAGCATGTGAGATGAGTGCAATTGTGCAGTAGTTTGAGCATTCTTTGGCATTGCTTTTCTTTGGAATTGGAATGAAAACTGACATTTTCCAGTCCTGTGGCCACTGCTGAGTTTTCCAAATTTGCTGGCATATTGAGTGCAGCACTTTCACAGCATCATCTTTCAGGATTTGAAACAGCTCAACTGGAATTCCATCACCTCCACTAGCTTTGCTCGTAGTGTTGCTTTCTAAGGCCCACTTGACTTCACATTCCAAGATGTCTGGCTCTAGATTAGGGATCACATCATCATGATTATCTGGGTCGTGAAGGTCTTTTTTGTACAGTTCTTCTGTGTATTCTTGCCACCTCTTCTTAATATCTTCTGCTTCTGTTAGGTCCAGACCATTTCTGTCCTTTCCCGAGCCCATCTTTGCATGAAAGGTTCCCTTGCTATCTCTAATTTTCTTGAAGAGATCTCTAGTCTTTCCCATTCTGTTGTTTTCCTCTATTTCTTTCCACTGATCACTGAAGAAGGCTTTCTTATCTCTTCTTGCTATTCTTTGGAACTCTGTATTCAGATGCTTTTATCTTTCCTTTTCTCCTTCGCTTTTCACCTCTCTTCTTTTCACAGCTATTGCAAGGCCTTTCCAGATAGCCATTTTGCTTTTTTGTATTTCTTTTCCATGGGTGGCTTATTGGTTTGGTGTTCCTTATCAGGGTCTCCTGTCATAAAACAACTCATGCAAATGGTTACTATGGTGCCTGGCCAGGGTGGGCAGTTTCAATCAGTGTGCCTCCCCTAACAACTCCCCACTGAAAGACTTCATATTCAAGATACTTCTTGGGAATTGGGGCGGAGGTCTCTTTCTTCTGTAACTTCATCCTGCTGTGCATGGGCATAGGCCTGCTTAGCAGAGCAGAAGTCTTTCTCTACCTGATCTAAGTCAAGATATTTTTTTGCCTGAAACCAGCATTCACCCTTATAATGACAGCAATTTAGTTTGAAACTGTTGGCCCCTCTCAGAGATGAAATAGAGAGGTGCCAAACAGGAGACCTAACAGGATGGTCATCTCTGGCCCCCAGAAACAGAAGGCAAATTTTGGGGTGAGGGTTGCAGGGTTTGTGACCCTTTCTGATTGGTTGGTGGTGAGGCAACAGAGCTGTGTTCTGAATCTTGTGTTCAGTCTGAAGTTACCATCCTCCACTTGGGTGGGGGCTCAAAGACATTGTTATGCATATTTCTTTGAGTACGAACCAGGACCCTGTCTGGAGGCTGTACCAACCTTTGAGAAACATCTCCTGTTTCTGTATCCCCTCCCTTCCCTGATTAGCAATTGTTTGAATCCACCCTTTGGAACTCAGGGAAGATCAAGAAGGCTGAATGAAGCCTATATCCTACAGACAAGAAATGGAGAACACAGAACTGATCTCTACTCCAGAGCCCCATAGAGCTCTGCTCAGCTTTGATTTAGGGAACTAGGCAGCTATGACTGTGATAACTTCCATCAAAATGGAGCATAGGACAGCCTCAGTTTGGAGTATAGACACTGAACTGGAAGTATTTCTGAGTTCCAAGTTCTAGATCTGAGTCTTGTATGATTAAAATCTCAGTCCCTTGGTCTGCCATTTTGGTGTAACAGACCCAGTTAGAAGTAGTTGGAGGAGTGATAACTGGAATTTAGTAGACAAAATAAATCTCATTTCTTTTTAGAAGAATAGGCCTGAAACCCAGTCTGGACCTGGCACTTCAGGGAGACTTGTAGCCAGGTAGCCAGTTGCCTAGTTTTATAAAAACTAAGCTTACTAGCTTCCAACAGACATTGTTGAGAATGGTGGCATCCAAGCCTGACACGACTCAGAAAACTCAAGTGTTTAGCAATACAAGGTCTAATCTGAAACTACACCGATAGCATCACCTAGTTATTTCCCAGGATATCTGAACCATAACTACTCTATTTTGACTTTTAATTGTAAACTTTTCCTTAATAGCCAAAGCAGATTTCACCGTTAATGACGTCAGTGTTTCTCTAGGTTGAGAAGATGCAAGAATTGGGACTCATAAAATCTTCTCCTGAAAATATCTATCTGAAGGCCTGTTCTGCCAGTTTTTCCCAGAGCAAGAGCGCCTCATTCCTGATTTTCACCCTGAACTCCTTTCAGGGGCGTTGAAAGTCAGCAGTTGCAGCAGCCATGATTTAATCTTTGTAGATGTAGATGGCAAGTGTCAGTCTTCAGTTGGCAGAGCCCCGTTTTGCTCATAAACTTGACCATGATTTTGAGGGGGACATTTCATGATCATTTTATCCCATGGTGCTGAGAATGTCCATTCTAGGTTTGGCAAAGATTTTGCTGACGGGCCACTCAATGTGCTGTTACTGGACTAGGCCATAAAACAGTATCCAAAATTCTCTGGACCACCTGTCTTACTAGCCTCTTGGTCCAGGAAAATATTCCCTCTTGTTGCTTCTTCCCATATCTAGAGTTACACTACCATCATCGATCTCATATGGGACTATATATTATTCTATTAGAGGCCCCAGACACACATTTGATGGTGTAAGAAACAGTAATTTTGTAAAACAGGTGAAATACAAATAACATAGCCAGCAGTATTAGTAGAGTCACAAGTATGACTGAAGTTAAGAGCTACCATTAGATATAGCCCAGTATATCTCAGGTCATCTGACTTAGTCAGCTCTGTAGAATCTTTATCTCCCAGGGAAATTATATACTGGCACCATCATCTATAAGGCACATAGCCCAGTTTTCTAGTGTTACTAGGCTGATTATCCTTCAGTTCAGTTTAGTCGCTCAGTCGTGTCCGACTCTTTGTGACCCCATGAATCGCAGCACGCCAGGCCTCCCTGCCCATCACCAACTCCCAGAGTTCACTCAGACTCACATCCATCCAGTCAGTGATGCCATCCAGCCATCTCATCCTCTGTCGCCCCCTTCTCCTCCTGCCCCCAATCCCTCCCAGCATCAGAGTCTTTTCCAATGAGTCAACTCTTTGCATGAAGTGGCCAAAGTACTGGAGTTTCAGCTTTAGCATCATTCCTTCCAAAGAAATCCCAGGTCTGATCTCCTTCCTTAGTATGATTTAACTGTTTCCAACACAGAAAGTGAAAGTGAAAGCGACATCACTCAGTCTTGTGCGACTTTGTGTGACCCCATGGACTGTAGCCTACAACGCTCCTCCATCCATGGGATTTTCCAGGCAAGAGTACTAGAATGGGTTGCAATTTCCTTTTCCAGAGGATCTTCCCAACCCAGGGATTGAACTCAGGTCTTCTTCACTGTAGGCAGACCCTTTACCAGCTGAGCTACCACACAGAAGAGACTTTAAAGCTAAATTACCATAGCCTGTTGTTATCTATATAAATCCATCCCATAATTCTGGGAGATTTTTTTCCTCCTTTGCTGAAACTTTTCTTGTTGCTCTGATTGAGCTTGAGTAATAGAAAAAAGTTTTTATGGCCAGAGTCAGAACAGGCATTATTAATTGGTCCAGTGAGGGGATCCCATCTACTAATATCACAGTGACCTGAATATGCCTATAAATTTTTTTTTAAGTAAATTTTCTCAGGGCCAACCAGTTAGAGTCTTGTGGTAGAGAAATTTACCAAGGTAACCCAGAACTAGACAGAGATAATTGGCCACAAACCCAACAATTGAATTGATTTCTAAAACTAGCATAGAATCAGGCCTATGATAGAAAAGCATTTGATTTATATGCAAAGGTCTAAGAAGTCAAGAAAACATAAATGACCATACGAATCAGGTCCAGTATCTTGGGGAAGCTGTCTACTTCTGATGTCGTTGTCTTCTCATTCTGGTATAGTGTAGTTTCTCCTGATAAAAAAAGTATTTCCATCCACATTGGAGACAGTCCCTTAAATTATGTCTTTTTCTAGACCTGGTTGCAGATCATGAGGCATCTGATCTTCATCCAAAGACAGATTACTGAGATTAGCTTCAGAAACAAACTTAGGGTGTTCTTTAAGAATTCAATGAAATTTTACATTAATATCACATAACAGCAAAGAACTATCTAAGAGATGAGTTTTACTAGATGCAGACATCCATTAACAAACTGGGATTTAACATTTTTTGAAATATCTTTTTCTCCCTAAAGTTACCCTCATTTTTTATCAAATTTAACCAAATTAAGGCTAGTTTGTTTCCAAAATAGGTCTGTTTTCACTAATTTGGGTCTGATGATTTATATAACCATAATTGATTATAGACTTTTTATTTTGCTGAAACATTTATAGAGTCTCAGACTGAACTTTTAAGATAAAACAGGGCTGGGAAACTCACACCAAAGTCTTATCACAAGTTTACCTAAAAATCTAGGTGAATTCTTCCCTTTTTAAGGTCTCAAAAATTTCTTGGTATTTTTGTACCCGTGAGATAACCTTCCTAACTCATTTGATAAACTTACTGGAAACCTAAGAATTTCAAATTTCTGGAGGAGTCAGATAGAGAGAAAATATAATTGTTTTGTTTATAACGTTTAATTTTACCAAAGTATTGTCATAATTAGTTTGAGAGGAAGGTTTTCAGGTGTAGGCTCCCAGAAAACCCATAATTTTTCAGATAGAAACCATAAAAGTTACAAGCATATTCGCTGGTTCATTCAGTCCTTTTTTAAACTTTTGTGAAGTCATCAGGTTTTCCATTAGAATACCAGGACATATCAGAATGTTAAGAACTCCATATAATTTCTAGGATATCTGTATTAGTAATTTTACCATACATTATAACATGAGCAGATTTATTACTCATTTGATAATCTTTTTCATGTAATTTAACCAACCAAATAAACACAGTTTAATATTGTTCTTTGGGATGTTTCAAGGGCCCTTTGAAGCACCACAAAGTTAGCTAGAGGTCAAAAGAACTTCAAAATAATTCTATTTAGGAAGTTTTATTGAAAAGATCGATTAAAAGGGTTTAGAACATTTGGTCAGATTTAGTCAATGTTGATGGGTGTATCATTTAGTTTGTTGATATATCATAATAGTCCTAAATATTAAGGCTCAAGGTCTAGTGAAAGTCAGCTCCGCTATCTTGGACCTAGCTGACTCTAACCAGTTTTCTTATGGCTGTGTCATTTCTAACAAAATCCACTTATCTAACTAATTGTAATCCAATTTTAGAAAATCTTGATCATGCATAACTCTTTTTAGTATTTTTTCATACCTTTCTTTCTTTCTTTTTTTTTTTTTTACTGAAAACACACTTCCTACTTTCCTTTAGCAACGAAGAACTAACTTTTATATTAGCATTTTATAGATTCAGTTCAGTTCAGTTCAGTCGCTCAGTTGTGTCCGACTCTTTGCGACCCCATGAATCGCAACACACTAGGCATCCCTGTCCATCACCAATTCCCGGAGTTCACTCGGACAGTCAGTGATGCCATCCAGCCATCTCATCCTCGGTCGTCCCCTTCTCCTCCTGCCCCCAATCCCTCCCAGCATCAAAGTTTTTTCCAATGAGTCAACTCTCTGCGTGAGGTGGCCAAAATACTGGAGTTTCAGCTTTAGCATCATTCCTTCCAAAGAAATCCCAGGGTTGATCTCCTTCAGAATGGCCTGATTGGATCTACTTGCAGTCCAAGAGACTCTCAAGAGTCTTCTCCAACACCACAGTTCAAAAGCATCAGTTCTTCGGCGCTCAGCCTTCTTCACATTCCAACTCTCACATCCATACATGACTACTGGAAAAACCATAGCCTCGACTAGACGGACTTTAGTCGTCTATAATTTTATAGATTGGTGAGTATAAATACCAGTGATAATTTCTAAAACCCTTGCTTTCTTAGAACATTTTAGGATGGCAGCAAATATTATTCATTTATAGTCCCAAATCTCTTTAGTTTCTCTGTAGAAGGCAATGGCACTCCTCTCCAGTACTCTTGCCTGGAAAATCCCATGGATGGAGGAGCTTGGTAGGCTGCAATCCGTGGGGTCGCTCAGAGTCAGACATGACTGAGTGACTTCACTTTCACTTTTCACTTTCATGCATTGGAGAAGGAAACAGCAACCCACTCCAGTGTTCTTGCCTGGAGAATCCCAGGGACAGGGGAGCCTGGTGGGCTGGCGTCTATGGGGTCACACAGATTTGGACACAACTGAAGTGACTTAGCAGCAGCAAAAGGAAATTAGTGTTTAGTAGTACATGTTTCAAAATCTTATTTGGAAATGACCTAACTATTTAATAGACTTCCAACACTTAGCACACTTGGCACAACCCTTATAAATTTAAGTTATGCCAATCTGGAGAGACTATTTTAGACAGATATTTCTAAAGAATAATTATTCTTAATAGGGTTTATATAAAAGCTCATATTTCATTTACATTTTTTTTAGAAGTTTCTTTACTCGAGGTAATTTCCTTGTTGACACACTTGTAACAGATATAATATTTAACTTATATTAAACCTAGGTACAATGAAAATATTCTACTTAATGTTAATTACTCTAAGACATGTCTAGATAGGTCAACAAACAAACATTAATATCAGGTATTTAATACTGAATATTTCCCAGTTCACATGAACCTGGAATCTATTGTTTAATTTAGAATTATTTGACTTGTAAGTGCTTACCTTTTTTTAAGCCAAATAAATAGAACTCATTTACAGATTAACTTCATAAATATTACCCAGAGACAAAGACATACCAAGACATATTTAGACAGACACAGTGCAAGATCTAGCTTCATTTTCTAAGTTTAGTCATGAATTAGATATTACAATATAAAGTTTACTAGTTTATTAAAAAATAGTTGAAATAAATAAAATTTTTAAAGTCTTTATCCCCTTTTCCCTGGGCCTCCAGAGAAGGGAGGACTGGAACTCGGCCCTACCAGAAATCAGACCAGACCAGAACCAGAATTCAAGTTCTCTGCCAAGAGGAGGTGATCAGTCTCCAAACCTCCGCTCATGCTGAGGGCCCTTCAAACAGATTCCTGCATCCAGGACCGAGGGACTAGAAAAACGGGGAAGGATAAGAAGGGTTAAGGAGAGGAAAGAGAGCAGGAAGGGGAGAGAGGTCGATAAAGTCTCTTGTTCCTTACCTGGTTGGGGCACTCTGGCCCGTTGTCCACGTCAGGAGGAGACCAGGGACAAAAGGGTCCCAGTTGCACAGCTGGGTCTGGTCCATTGGCAGCCAAGCTGACCCCTGAGTACCCGAGTGGTCAGGAAGTCAGTCTCAGCAAAGAAGAATCCCACCAGAGTCGCCATTTGTTGCAGGAAGAGGGACCCCTTCCAGGGCCTGAAACTGGGCTCTTGTCTAACTCTAGATATGGGAAGAAGCAACAAGAGGGAATATTTGAGAGAACGCACTGGTCATAGCAAACACCCTCTTCCAAAAACACAAGAGAAAATTCTACACATGGACATCACCAGATGGTCAACACCGAAATCAGATTGGTTATGTTCCTTGTAGACAAAGATGGAGAAGCTCTACACAGTCAGCCAAAACAAGACCAGGAGCTGACTGTGGCTCAGATCATGAGCTCCATATTGCCAAATATATATTTAAATTGAAGAAAGTAGGGAAAAACACTAGACCATTCAGTTCAGTACAGTTCAGTCGCTCAGTCGTGTCCGACTCTTAGCAAACCCATGAAATGCAGCACGCCAGGCCTCCCTGTCCATCACCAACTCCCAGAGTTCACTCAGACTCACGTCCATCGAGTCAGTGATGCCATCCAGCCATCTCATCCTCTGTCGCCCCCTTCTCCTCCTGCCCCCAATCCCTCCCAGCATCAGAGTTTTTCCAGTGAGGTGGCTGAAGTCCTGGAGTTTCAGCTTCAGCATAATTCCTTCCAAAGAAATCCCAGGGCTGATCTCCTTCAGAATGGACTGGTTGGAATTCCTGGCAGTCCAAGGGACTTTCAAGAGTCTTCCCCAACACCACAGTTCAAAAGCATCAATTCTTCCGTGCTCAGCCTTCTTCACAGCCCAACTCTCACACCCATACATGACCACTGGAAAAACCATAGCCTTGACTAGACAGACATTTGTTGGCAAAGTAATGTCTCTGCTTTTGAATATGCTATCTAGGTTAGTCATAACTTTTCTTCCAAGGAGTAAGCATCTTTTAATTTCATGACTGCAGTCACCATCTGCAGTGACTTTGGAGCCCAAAAAAATAAAGTCTGACACTGTTGCCACTGTTTTCCCATCTATTTCACATGAAGTGATGGGACCGGATGCCATGATCTTCGTTTTCTGAATGTGGAGCTTTAAGCCAACTTTTNGTTTTCTGAATGTTGAGCTTTAAGCCAACTTTTTCACTCTCCTCTTTCACTTTCATCAAGAGGCTTTTTAGTTCCTCTTCACTTCCTGCCATAAGGGTGGTGTCATCTGAATATCTGAGGTTATTGAGATTTCTCCCGGCAATCTTGATTCCAGCTTGTGTTTCTTCCAGTCCAGCATTTCTCATGGTGTACTCTGCATAGAAGTTAAATAAGCAGGGTGACAATATACAGCCTTGACGTACTCCTTTTCCTATTTGGAACCAGTCTGTTGTTCCATGTCCAGTTCTAACTGTTGCTTCCTGACCTGCATATAGATTTCTCAAGAGGCAGGTCAGGTGGTCTGGTATTCCCATCTCTTTCAGAATTTTCCACAGTTTACTGTGACCCATACAGTCAAAGGCTTTGGCATAGTCAATAAGGCAGAAATAGATGTTTTTCTGGAACTCTCTTGCTTTTTCCATGATCCAGTGGATGTTGGCAATTTGATCTCTGGTTCCTCTGCCTTTTCTAAATCCAGCTTGAACATCTGGAACTTCATGGTTCATGTATTGCTGAAGCCTGGCTTGGAGAATTTTGAGCATTCCTTCT
>SJYQ01000910.1:1454403-1544503 GCA_006410935.1 Redunca redunca | reverse complement strand
TAAAAGACGCTTACTCCTTGGAAGAAAAGTTATGACCAACCTAGATAGTATATTCAAAAGCAGAGACATTACTTTGCCGACTAAGGTCCGTCTAGTCAAGGCTATGGTTTTTCCTGTGGTCATGTATGGATGTGAGTGTTGGACTGTGAAGAAGGCTGAGTGCCAAGAATTGATGCATTTGAACTGTGGTGTTGGAGAAGACTCTTGAGAGGTACCTTGAACTGCAAGGAGATCCAAGCAGTCCATTCTGAAGGAGATCAGCCCTGGGATTTCTTTGGAAGGAATGATGCTAAAGCTGAAGCTCCTGTACTTTGGCCACCTGATGCGAAGAGTTGACTCATTGGAAAAGACTCTGATGCTGAGAGGGATTGGGGGCAGGAGGAGAAGGGGACAACCGAGGATGAGATGGCTGAATGGCATCACTGACTCGATGGACATGAGTCTGAGTGAACTCCGGGAGATGGTGATGGACAGGGAGGCCTGGCGTGCTGCGATTCATGGGGTCACATAGAGTCAGACACGACTGAGCGACTGAACTGAACTGATGCCCCTCCTATTTCTCAAAGTGAGTCAACACAGCCCTTTTTGGTGTTATATTAGGGTTATTATTTTAGAAAAGCCAAGGAAGCTGTGGGCTTCTGATCTCAGGTATGAATATGAAAGATGAATAGTTGAATAAATGTACAGTCCTGTCCAGCTCCTTTCCCCTATGTGCACCATGGCCTCCTTAAAGGTAGGACTCCCTTAATACGGCAAACCTGGAAAAGAATACCATCTGATAAAGTATGAGCAATATTCATGAGCTTAGTCCCTCAGCAGCAGAGGATGCCAAGCCTCTGGGTCCTGAAGGATTTAATTACAATCCTCTTGTCAGAGAAGAAGTTGGACTTGCTGCAGTGGAGTTGGATTTTCTGCAATTGGAGGATGTACTTCTCCTATGAAACAATACCACTCTGGAATCCTAGAAACAGATTACATAGGAATCTATGGGGCTCACGCTCAGACCAAAGACCACTCAGTGTCCTTGTGTTTGCCTTCCCACCTTTCATAGCTGATCTTCAGAGAGGCTTTTATAAAAAAAAGAACAGTTTCACGGGAAAGCATTCAAGGTTCCTGCTGTCAACTCTGCTCTTAGACTCTGCTGTTGCCCGTTCTATAATATTCCATAATTCCTGGATGACTGATATAATAGTGGTAGTTTAGTTGCTAAGTCTTGTCTAACTCTTGCAACACCATAGACTGTAGCCTATCAGGCTCTTCTGCCTATGGGCTTCTCCAGGTAAGAATACTGGAGTGGGTTGCCATTTCCTTCTCCAGGGGATCTTCCCAACCCAGGAATCCAACCTGGATCTCCTGCATTGCAAGCAGATTCTTTACCAACTGAGCTATGAGGGAAGCCCAACTGATGTAATGGATCCTGCCTTTTAGCTCATCATCCTGCACAAACAAAATGCCAAACTGACCTCCCTGCCCCATAGTGTTTGAGGAGCAAGGTTGATTCTCTGGATCACAGTCACAGCCTCCTGTACCTTTTGCCCTCAGAAGTGAATATTTTATGGATAAGTAGTGTGCCTGTGATGTTTTTAAACAGTATTCTATGTTCAAAATATTGTCTCTCAGACTATCTTAATATTAAAGCATAAAGGAAGTCATTGGTCTCGGGAACTCATCTGGATGGAAGTCGGAAAATGAATTGTAGGACTTGCTAGAAAACAAAGAAAAAGAAGTGGGTGGTATAAAACCAGTCCTTACAGGATAACCATGTAAATGATTTCATGCTCAAGTATACTCTTTTACTATAGCACCTGGAAAATATTTGTCTTGAGTGTGAACGAATATTTGATGTCTCATCTTTGGGGACTTCGAAGATATCCTAAAACTGTAGAGATTCCAGACATGTGAGTATAGACCCAAACTATGAAAACACAGTTTTTAGAAAAGAGGAAGAAACACTATACGAGGTCTGAGGATCTAAAGAAACTTTAGATCTTTAGGTGACTAAAGAGACTACCCTGGTGGTCCAGTGGTTAAGACTTCACCTTCCAATGCAGGGAAATGGATTCAGTTCCTGCTTGGGGAACTAAGATCTCACATACCAAAAACCAGAATATAAACCACAGAAACAGTATTTTAACAAATTCAATAAAGACATTAAAAGTGGTTCACAGCAAAAAATATCTTTACAAAAGGAGTATACCATGGTGACTAAAATTGTTAACACTGTGTTGTATAATAGAAATTTGCTATTATATGGGAGTAAAACGTACCTACTATCACACACACACACACCACACACACACACAAAAGATAAATATGTGAAGTGATGGGTAGGTTAATTAACTAGATGGAAGGAATCTTTTCATAATGTACACATATATCGTCATCATGATGTGCACTTTAAATATCTTACAATTTCAGTTATAGCTCAATAAAGCTGAAAAATAAAAAATAAAATAAAGACACATGTTAAAAAGGAAAAAGAAATGAAAGAGACACCAAACACTTCTACCCTCACCCCAGCTACTGTCTCAGTGGACACAGCAACGTTCTCCTATCGTCTCTCCCTGATTCTGTATTTTGTCTCCTTCACTGCCTTCAAGTGATTGTTAACCAGGGCAATGCACACAAACACACACACACACACACACACACACACACACACACACACACAAAACCCTCCACAGAAAAGAAAGATCCAGCCTAAAGGTCAATTGTGCTGAGAAATGCTAGTATATTCCCACATCGCAGCAGGAATGATCCTTTCAAAATATACAACAGATAATGTTACTCCCACTCAGAGGCTTCCAGTGGTTTCCAGTTTCCCTTGGAGTAAATGGCCAAGGGTTTCTCATGGCCTGTGAAGCCCAGGATGACCTGCTCCTGCTAATCCCCTGACCTCACCTCTTGTTTGGTCCCTCAATTATTACATCNAAAATGCCAAACTGACCTCCCTGCCCCATAGTGTTTGAGGAGCAAGGTTGATTCTCTGGATCACAGTCACAGCCTCCTGTACCTTTTGCCCTCAGAAGTGAATATTTTATGGATAAGTAGTGTGCCTGTGATGTTTTTAAACAGTATTCTATGTTCAAAATATTGTCTCTCAGACTATCTTAATATTAAAGCATAAAGGAAGTCATTGGTCTCGGGAACTCATCTGGATGGAAGTCGGAAAATGAATTGTAGGACTTGCTAGAAAACAAAGAAAAAGAAGTGGGTGGTATAAAACCAGTCCTTACAGGATAACCATGTAAATGATTTCATGCTCAAGTATACTCTTTTACTATAGCACCTGGAAAATATTTGTCTTGAGTGTGAACGAATATTTGATGTCTCATCTTTGGGGACTTCGAAGATATCCTAAAACTGTAGAGATTCCAGACATGTGAGTATAGACCCAAACTATGAAAACACAGTTTTTAGAAAAGAGGAAGAAACACTATACGAGGTCTGAGGATCTAAAGAAACTTTAGATCTTTAGGTGACTAAAGAGACTACCCTGGTGGTCCAGTGGTTAAGACTTCACCTTCCAATGCAGGGAAATGGATTCAGTTCCTGCTTGGGGAACTAAGATCTCACATACCAAAAACCAGAATATAAACCACAGAAACAGTATTTTAACAAATTCAATAAAGACATTAAAAGTGGTTCACAGCGAAAAATATCTTTACAAAAGGAGTATACCATGGTGACTAAAATTGTTAACACTGTGTTGTATAATAGAAATTTGCTATTATATGGGAGTAAAACGTACCTACTATCACACACACACACACACCACACACACACACAAAAGATAAATATGTGAAGTGATGGGTAGGTTAATTAACTAGATGGAAGGAATCTTTTCATAATGTACACATATATCGTCATCATGATGTGCACTTTAAATATCTTACAATTTCAGTTATAGCTCAATAAAGCTGAAAAATAAAAAATAAAATAAAGACACATGTTAAAAAGGAAAAAGAAATGAAAGAGACACCAAACACTTCTACCCTCACTCCAGCTACTGTCTCAGTGGACACAGCAACGTTCTCCTATCGTCTCTCCCTTATTCTGTATTTTGTCTCCTTCATTGCCTTCAAGTGATTGTTAACCAGGGCAATGCACACACACACACACACACACACACACACACACACACACAAAACCCTCCACAGAAAAGAAAGATCCAGCCTAAAGGTCAATTGTGCTGAGAAATGCTAGTATATTCCCACATCCCAGCAGGAATGATCCTTTCAAAATATACAACAGATAATGTTACTCCCACTCAGAGGCTTCCAGTAGTTTCCAGTTTCCCTTGGAGTAAATGGCCAAGGGTTTCTCATGGCCTGTGAAGCCCAGGATGACCTGCTCCTGCTAATCCCCTGACCTCACCTCTTGTTTGGTCCCTCAATTATTACATCCTAGTCACAGCATCTCCTTATTTTTCTGCCTCCTCTCTCTGCTGCTGCTGCTGCTGCTGCTGCTAAGTCGCTTCAGTCATGTCCGACTCTGTGTGACCCCATAGACGGCAGCCCACCAGGCTCCCCCATCCCTGGGATTCTCCAGGCAAGAACACTGGAGTGAGTTGCCATTTCCTTCTCCAATGCATGAAAGTGAAAAGTGAGAGTGAAGTCGCTCAGTCGTGTCCGACTCTTAGCCTCTCTCAGTCCATCCTTATCTCTGCCTTAACATCATTGCTTCAGAGAGGACTTCCCTGAAAACTCTATCAAAAAGCAAGCAAGCAAACTAAAAACAACTCCCTCATAACTCTGTCCAATCTCCAACCCCAGGAGCAGAAAATTAGATCATAATCCTTGGTTCACAACATACACCCAATATTAGTTCACAAAGGGCCCTTCTTTTCTTTCCTGTTTCCTCTCTCCCTCTTTTTCTCCCTCCCTCCTTTCTTCCTTACCTTCATCCATCTTTTTTTTTCCTTCATTTTCTCCTTCAAAAGAATGTAATTAAATCCATGATTTCAACATCCAACATGAAAGCTAGAACACGCATAGAAACCTACGTGATCACTCCAAGCTCTCCTTATCAAAAGTAACTACTATTGCAAGTTCTGTATTAACAATTTCTAAACCTTTATTTAATATTTATTTAACACTTCTATGTGTAGTCTTTTAAAATTATACATTTTTGTTGTATGTGTATTTTACTTTATAAACAAATACTGATTTATAAAATATCTATGTGCTATGTTTTTCTCATGTTCATATTGCTAAGATCCATCTACAATATTGCATATAATTGCAGTCACTCATTTTTACTTCCCTGATTGAATGTGCCAGAATTTACCTCTCTAGTCCCCTCTATATAGACATGTATTTATTTCTAGAAATGCATCATTATGAACTGAGTTATTGCTGGAAACATGGTCCAGAGAGAGTCTTTTGGATTTCTCTTAATAGAAATTATCACCACTTGATATTTTATATTGCTTTATTTGTTGATTGTTTCCTCTTAGTAGAATGTAAATCCCATGAGAAATAGCCTCTTTCCCTCCTGTTGTATCTAGAAAACCTAGAGGAGTGCCGAGTATAGTCAGAACTTGCTTAATATTTACCATCTCTACTTTTCCCTCTTAGCCTCTTGTCCAGCTTATTATATTAGTTTCCTAACTAGTTTCCACCTGCTCCCTTAGTCCCCTTGGGTTGACTTTCAACATAACAGCCAGAGTGATCTTATTAAAAGGTAAGTCAGATTCTGTCATTTTTCTGTTTAAAAATCTCTAATGGCTTCCCACATCTCAAAGTAAAAGCCAAAGTTCTTATAATAAACTGTGATTTTGCATGATCTGGCTCCCTCTTACCTCTCTGACCTTATCTCCTAACATCCATCCAATCATTCTCATTAGTCCAGTCACACTGGCCTCCTTGTGCTCTGAACACATTAAATCCACATCTCCACTGGACCTTTGAACTGCGCATTCCCTTTGCCTAGATAGTTCTCCACTCAGAGGTCCATCTGGCTCATATCTCATTCCCTTCAAATATATGCTCAAAGGTCACCATTAGTAGGTCTTCTCTGCTTCCTCATGAAAAATTCTACCCTTGCAATCACTTAAACAAAAATTATTTGCAGAGTTAGTGCTCTGTTTTTTCTCCTCATCTCTTATTGCTTTTCAACATATATATTTTTTCTTACTGATTCATTTTATCTGTCTTCTCTTACTAAACTCTAAACGGTAGCTTACATGAGATGGAGACTTTTATTTCTTTTTTTCACTCACTGTTAAATCTTTGGTCCTGGAAAATGCTGGGCATATATAAAATGTTCAAAGGAAACAATCAACAAAATGAAACACAACCTATAGAGCAGGAGAAAATATTTGCAAGCTATATATCTGGTAAGAGGTTGATATAAATATATGAGGAACTCACAAAATTCAGTAACAACAACAACAAAAAAAGTTAATCTGATTTTAAAATGGGCAAAGAGCTTGCATAGCCATCTTTACAAAGATATACAAATGAATAATATACATGGAAATGTGCTCAGCATCACTATTAGGGAAATGCAAATCAATACCACAATGAGATATCACCTCATGCCTGTTCAAATGACTAATATCAAGAAGACAAGAGGTTGCAAATCCTGGTGAGGATGTAGAAAAAATAGGAATTCTTGTGCACTGTCAATGTAAATATAAATTGGTACAAAGAAAAACAGTATTGAGATTTTACAAAAATTAAAAATAAACCACTGTATGACCTGACAATTCCAATTCTGGACATTTATCCAAAAGAAATGAGATCGATATCTCAGAAATATCTGTACTCTCATGTTTATTGCAGTATTATTCACAATAGCCAAGATACAGAAATGTAAGAGTCTATCAATGGATGAATGGATAAAGATTGATTGTAAAAACAGTGGAATATTATTCAGCTGTAAAAAGAAAATCCTGCCATTTGTGACAAGATTACGAATCCAGAGGACATTATGGTAAATAAGCTGGATAGAGGAAAGACAAGTGCTGTATGATCTCTCATCATATGTGGAATCTAAAAAATAAATTTTAAAAATAAATAAGTCATAAAAAAGACTAAATGATGGTTTCCAGGGCTGGGGGTAAGGGTAGGTGGTATGTGGAAGAAGTGGAGAGATGTTGATCAAAGGGCACAAAGTTGCAGTTATAAAATGAGTAAGTTCTAGGATTCCAATATACAGCATGGAGACTATAGTCAGTAATCCTGAGTTGTATGCTTGACATTTGTTGAAACAGATCTTAAGCATTCTTACCACACACATACACACACACACACAAACACACACAATTTATNGTCAGTAATCCTGAGTTGTATGCTTGACATTTGTTGAAACAGATCTTAAGCATTCTTACCACACACATACACACACACACACAAACACACACAACTTATTTTAAAATGAATGTGTTAATGAATTTCATGGTGGTAATCATTTTACAGTGCATACAAATATCAAATCATCATGTCATACAACATAAATATATAGAAATTTGTCAGTTATTCCTCAACACAGCTGGAAAAGTAAAATTATATAAGCATTGGCTGATTGAATACACTTTAAACATATAGCATTTTATTTGTTAATTATTCCTCAATACAGCTGGAAAAAATAAAGTATTTGCTGAATGAATGAGCATAATGAGGAGTATGAGCAGTCATACAACTCATCACACAACTACTTATTTTGACATTCATAAGATCACATGTACAGCTTTGACGGTTTAACTTATATCAAAATGATTTAAAGCTTTAAAAACAATTCTTTTTGAAGACACTGATGCACATCAAAAGAAATAGATTATGAGCTAGGATAGACACCTAGATTAGAGTTGTGTTACAAATTCTGTAGACCCTTGTTCTTCGTTTGCTTAAATATATCAGATTGCATGTTCGCTTTTCATAAAACAGAAAGCAATGATTTCCTACGGGGTGCAGTCGAATCCAGATTCACATGCTGCATTCATAAGGAATGAGGAGCACGTCTTTCTCATCGTTGTTTGTCACACATAGAGCTTCTAGCAAGACTTGAGAGGAACAAAAATGCTGTCATGCTGCTACTGTGGCTACTGTGGTCTTGAAGGAAAGCAACTGTTTTGCCAAAGTTAGTAAAAATTAAGAAATTACATAGTTCTACATTTCAATTTGAAAATGTCAAATTTCTTCACTTTTGTGTGCTTTCTGAAAAAGAATCTCTAAGGAAAAAACAAAAGATTTTTGTAAGGAGTTGGTGGATGGGCTAGTTTAGAAGAATAGAGGCGAAGATAGCTGATTTCCAGCAATCATCTCACTACTAATCATTATTAGCATAAAGCTGAAAGTGAAAGTCACTCAGTCATGTCCCACTGTGTAGTCCATGGAATTCTCCAGGCCAGAATACTGAGGTGGGTAGCCATTCCCTTCGCCAGGGCATCTTCCCAACCCAAGGATAGCACCCAGGTCTCTCACAATGCAGGTGAATTCTTTACCAACTGAGCCACCAAGGAAGCCCTAGCATAAAGCTAATACTCAAGTAATAAAAATAGAGCCCTTTGGAAATATCAACACATTTTAGCACTAAAAGATTTGGGGCTCAGAATACATGTCTTATAATTTTTGATGTAGCTAAATCTCAAATGATTCAAACCCTTAAGATGTCAAATGAGGCATCAATTTGCAATCATAGTCTGTGGTCCTCTCAACTCAATCAAATTTTTAATTTGCATATAAAAGAAACTTTCGTTTTGCTATCACCTTTCTGATTTGATCAACTCTATCTGTTGTATAGAACTAGGATCTTTATCCACACACAAGGATTTGACGTGGTGTTCTTTGCTACAACTTGGAGAAGGAAATGGCAACCCACTCCAGTGTTCTTGCCTGGAGAATCCCAGGGACGGGGAAGCCTGGTGGGCTGCCGTCTATGGGGTCGCACAGAGTCGGACACGACTGAAGTGACTTAGCAGCAGCTACAACTACTTCTTAACTAAGTTTTTAAAATAAAAGTCCCCAAACAAAACCTTCTAATGAGTAGAAAAATTATTGCTTTGAAAAAATTAATGGTTTTTGTGTGTGTATGGTGATTCCCCGTGCCATTTACGGAGACACAAGGGCAGAGATTCCAAGGCTGAATTATTTCAGCCACAAGTGACAGTGTGAGCAAACAGATGTTTGATCTATGCCCGTGAACTTGGCATAGGTGGAAGGAAAGAAGCTCTCCTTGCTGTCATTTGAAGTCCCCACCCAATCCCAGACATAAAAGCAAAAAATTTGCAAGCTCTGAAAGACAGAACCAAGATAAGTGGAAAAACTCTTCAAATATTTGTTTTAAAAATCCTTTGAGAGCATATTGAATTTGGATCATGAAAGCAGAGCTCAATTTCTAATTTTGATTTTTCCCAGTTTCTCATTTTTTAAAAAATGTTCTTTCACCACCTCCATGTGCAGAAGGCTATGAGTTTGCTTTGTTTCCCAACCGACCTATTCATATCAAGTTAGTTACACTCACTTAAGTGCCCCTGCCTCAATTTCAGCTTGTCCCACTGAGCCCTCCTACGGAGCTGGAAAGTGATACAGAAACTTTTGTTTTTTGTAGAGAATTTAATCTCTCGATTCTAGAAGACCCCCTTTCTTATTAAAGAGTAGAATGCATGGATGTTCTTGAAAACAAATAATTTTCCATTAGAAAAAGTTACATGATTGGAAAAAGAGAAGCGCGCATTGCTGTAATTACCGGTACATTAAGCAGGGAATGAACAGCTGCGTGAACTTGGAGCAGTGGAATAACAGCCACTGAGCCAGCTTCCCCATATGGTCCAAGGGAGGAGGAGGAGCTTGAAGCCGCTTAGGGGTTGGAGAGGTGAGGAGGGGGCACACTGGAATCCCATTCAAGTGAGAAACTCAGGCCAAGAAATGTCTGGCTTCCCACCCCAATCCAGCTTCCTCTGTGCCGCACTGGGAAAATCCCCCTGGCCTCCATAACAAAAGCCTCTAAAATCAATGTTGTTTTTTCCTAAAGAGAGCAAAATGTGAGTGTTTTCAGACTCTTGGCTCCCCTGCTACTAATAGGAAAGATGACCTCAGAAAGACTGAATCACTTCCTCAGCTTTCTTGGGGTGTGGCTATGACTTGGAATGATTGATATCACTAGAAGCTAGCATCTGCCTTCTTCCCAATGAGAAGTAGGGTCCCGCCAACAGTGGTAGTTCTTCACCACCAGATATTGGTCTCAATCTGTTGCAGCAAAAAAGTATTCAGCCTTCCTATTGATATTCACTTCAGAATCTGGCAAATTTGGTTAAAAAAAAAAAAAAGTAGAACAGCGCTATGGTAACCTGTCATTATCAATGCAAATCCTAACAGAAAAGCATTCCATTCTTCTTACATTGTATGTCAGAAATTAAAAACAATAAATTTTATTGTGAAAACTTCTCAGAAGACATTCCTGAATAGATGAGGCAGAAAATGCTTGCATTCTACTAAACAGAGCTAAAATTTGATAGTCAGCGGAAGGGTTGGCTATAAAGAATCTAGCTATTTACAGGATAAAATACCAAAAAGGCTACATCATTTGCAAGAAGATGTTCTTATAAGTACCATGTCCAAAACCACTCCAGTTTTGACTGTACGAAGGTTATTATCACAGAGAATGGTGGCCAGCTGTTCTTCATTGCCACTGAAACAGAATGAGGGGGGAAAAAATGGCATTAAAATGGAATTGGAGGAATTTGAGCTTCCTGAAAATTTGAGTTAGTTTACAGGAGAGGGATCCACCCCTAGGGTGTTACATAATAGATTCTTTTCATTGTTATAGCTTTTCTCTCTTTTCCTATGAAAAGAGATACTTTTAAGACAGTTCAGGTAAAATTCTATCCATTAGCAAAATACTGAACTTGATAATCTTACCAAAAGATTAGAAAAATATTTAAGAGTTATGACTAAAAGATATTAGGCCGTGCATGGAGAGTAATTTACTCAGTTATGTGATGGTGCTAATAAATTTCATCAATGAGTGAATACTACTAAAGTAATCCTGTCATAAATGGGAACATTTCATGCCATAGATTTTGACAAGCTTATTTCAAAAAGAAGTATAATATTTTCCCTGTAAATTCATACTCTATCATCTTAGAAATGTGTAAATTTAAGAATAAAATAAAAACACAGTGTTTTACTCAAATTAGGCACAATACCATTTCTTAGGAAATGACTGCTGCTGCTGCTAAGTAACCTCAGTTGTGTCTGACTCTGTGCGACCTCATAGACGGCAGCCCACCAGGCTCCCCCGTCCCTGGGATTCTCTAGGCAAGAACACTGGAGTGGGTTGCCATTTCCTTCTCCAATGCATGAAAGTGAAAAGTGAAAGTGAAGTCGCTCAGTCGTGTCCGACTCTTCGCGACCCCATGGACTGCAACCCACCAGGCTCCTCTGCCCATGGGATTTTCCAGGCAAGAGTACTGGAGTGGGTTGCCATTGCCTTTTCTGAGTAAATGACTAGACAGATGTAAAACACTATTTGATGGATATTGGCGTGTCCATATTCAATTTGTATGTTCTCTACCTAGGAATTTATAACTATATTCAAGTGAGTGCTGAAATATTAACAATGTAGGACTTTCTTAATAAACCAATTAATAAATCAGCAATGGGAAGACACTCCAATCTTCCTCACACAAAGTAAATCTTTCATTGCCAGATTCTGAGCTCCATGGAACACTCCCTTTTGGGTTTTCCACTCAACATGAATGGAAATTTCTGCTAGATCTTAGTCCAGATCCTCTATGAAACAGAGCTACCTTTCAGAAATCAAGGGCCACATTCAAGTTTGAACATCTCAGTAGACTTGCAATAAAAAATTCTGGATTATTGGCTTTCAGCCTAATAGATTTTCTTCTCAGATACCGTAATAAAAGAATGTCACCTCCATTTGTGGCTATTCTGACAGTTAATATTTACTTTGTGACCTCTGATTCTAGGGAAAATGCACTTTATAAATAGCTTGAAATTTTAATTTTTTCCAAGCGAGAAGAAAAGGTAAAACAGCAATGACAAAAATACTTTTATTATATATCTTGATTTAAAACTCTCAGGCAGTTAGGCCATATACCATGGTCTTCTACATGGGTTAAGGAATCAGATTACCACCAAGTTACAAAAATAGTTCTTTATTTCAGGAAACATTCAATTATTTAGTCTTAAGGCAAAAACTGCATAAATATTCAAAAGATTATCAAGAGTCTGGCACTACAAGTCATATTATTATTTTTCTGTTCTCTTTATTCTTTTCTGGGACATTTGTAAGAGACTCTTCTAGCTGTTCAGTTTCCTTCCCTGAAATAGTTTTTCCTTCATACAGCAAGAGAGTTAACTTCTGAAGAGGAGATAGTTTATCATGCTTTGATTCTGGATCCAGTCTGAGTGGGCTTAAATTCTACATTTGTCACTTACCAGCTGTGGGATCTTTGGGCAAGTTACTCAACCACTCTGAATCTTTTTCTTCTGCTGTGCTCTATTGTATGATTGCTTTGAGGATTTTTTTAAAAGTGCTCAGAACCTTGTCTGGAACTGTTTGCCTATAACTCTATGAGATGATTTGAAATTTTAAAAAGAGAAAGATGGTCTATCCATCAGCACAGGAAGAAGATCATGGGATCAGAAATAACTACTTTTCACATCACAAAAAAAGAAAAGAAAAGAAAAAGATTGTGATCATTGATATTTATATATGGTGCACCAATATATTAATTCTGATTTTATTTTAAAGCAAAGATCAGTCTTTTTAAATAGTTGTAAATAGGAAACAGCAAAATAAAATGGACAATGATCACAGCTGTTTGGAGGGGTGGGTAGGGAAGGATACACACTGAATTTCTCACATTGCCTTGCTTATCATGTGCCCCTCCTGAACAGAGAAGCAGCAAATAGATGGAAAAGAAAAGGATTTGATGAAATGTATGACTTAGTTCATTTTAGCCAATTGGTACTAAGTCCCAGAACATAAGCAACTGAAGTTAGCAGTTTCCTGGTGGCTCAGAGGTTAAAGCGTCTGCCTGGAATGCAGGAGACCCAGGTTTGATCTCTGGGTCAGGTAGATCCCCTGGAGAAGGAAATGGCAACCCACTCCAGTACTCTTGCCTGCAGAATCCCATGGAGGGAGGAGCCTGGTAGACTACAGTCCATGCTGTCACAGTCAGACACTACTGAGCAACTTCACTTCACTTTCACTTCACTTCCTAGTTTTAGAGGTTGCATTCACCCCCTCCAAACTTCTCAAAATCAATTATAAGTTTAGCTGTGTTTACGCATTCATTTCATCGATATTAATTGAGCACCTATTTTGCTCAAAATAAAAGCAAAAGCACCTGGATTTTGCCAGGCAGTAGCATGGGCGATCAGAGGGAAGGGTGTAAAGAACGATTTAGGTCCACAAAGATTAAGATAAGATTAAGAATAAGATTAAGCTAAAGATACAGTCCATCAAGGAACTCAGAGTCCAGTTCAGGGTCACAAAAATCATGTGACACATGACCAAATGAGGTGTGGGGAAGAGAGCAAGAGAGAAGGAAGTGTCTAGCTCTGCTTAAGAAATGTCGGGAAGTTTCTTCAAATGAGAAGAGGCTTGATTTTAGGGCAACAAGAAAAGTGGGAATTCACCAAGTGAAAAAACGGAAGAGAGAGCATGAGGAAGAAGCCCACATGTGAGAAAGGACATGTGCAAAAGCACCGAGGTCTTGAAGAACTCAGCTTGCTCAGAACCTGTCTGGCAATTTATGGCTGAAACACAGGGCATTTTGTGACAGCCTGTGGGGTTTGCAAGCACAGTAAAGACAGGTGCTTTCAAAAAGCCAAAAGCTTGGCTTATTTGATTCCCTGCCTAAAGAAAGGAAGGGAGAGTCCAAAGATGGCAACAATCTGAGGGCATTTAAATGAAGAATGTACCATTTTCTTTAAGGAGCAGCTTCCCGGAATTTTAGAAGATGGGGAAAGGGATACTCTGTTCTACGTGGCCCATACCCCATTCCAAACAACTTAAAAGCGAGAATTCTGAATGATAGGAAGGAATTAAATGAACTCACAGTCAGCCTGGTGGTCTCATAGTTGCATAGCGTTTACTATTAATATATTCCTGAAATAAAAAATAATATGCTAATTGTTTATACTATTCATTTGTATTAAAAAATATTTAATTCTGAAAAGTATTTTTATTTACCCTAAATCCTGCAATGGAGAGAAAAACTGGAGTGACTCAAACCTAGTTTTGGGGTCTGTGAGAAGACACAGAGTTATATGTGAGATGTGGCTTGTGAAAAAGTGCTAAGGCAATTCAAAGCGGGATTTTTATAGCCAAATTTCAGATAAGGAAGAGAAACGAACTCCTGAAACTTTGATTTACCATTGAGTGAGGGAATAACGGGTCATGGTGATCTGTACTAGAAAAACCACATATCCACAGCTCACTCAACCTATAAGCTCATTCTCCAGAGAAAATCACAACAATCTCCAAGGACATATTTGAAGTAAATGCAGTCTGTAGTATACACTGTGATATTTGACCCTCTACATCTATACAACAGAGTTATAAAAAAGTGATCTGGATTACCTGACCAACATTAAATTTAAGAGGACTAAACCAGTTCAGGTTTTCATGGCTCTGCTCTGTGTATTAAAAAAAAAAAAAAAAAGACAATAATCATAGCATTTACTTTACTTCTCCAGTTTCTCAGAAAGCAGCATGAACCAGCCTTCTCCAAAGAGCAGAGATGGAATCTGAGTTGGTAAACACATGGTGCAGTGGGCCTCCAAGGTGCCCGGGTCCCCTCTTGCTCATTAGCAAGCAGCAAGCTAAACAACAGAATCATGGCGTGCTGCATCTGGTAGCATTGTTTACCGCCTCTGCTGCCAAGCAGGTGAAGTATTTTAATCTCAGACTCTAACGTCTATACAGATTGTCCAATTCCTTCAGCATTTGTGAACAACCGGAGAAAGGGAATTCTTCAGACGAATAAATGGGGGCGGGTGTGAATGAAAGGAGAAAAACACCTGTTCCCGCAGCTGGCCAACAGACCTCCCTTTAATGTGCTGTCTGCAGGGAAATGGGGGCGTCTCGGGTTACCCGGAGGCCTTGGCCTGCAGTGGAGCCTGTAGAAAGGAATTCTATGACCAGAAGATGTGAGGCTTGGTCTGTGGCCAAAAACAATGGTGAAAGGTACAAAACGAGAAGCTCTGTCAGGACAAAGGCAGTCAATCACAAAACAACGCACAGCTTGGCCGTTTGAAGAAAGGAACCCAAAACCAAAGTCACAACTGGATTAACAACTGGTTGATCCCCTTTTACCTTCTAATGCTCCCCTGGCTAGCGGCTACTTGTTAAAATCAGATTGAAGTGAATACAGCTGCCAGCAGCATACACTGTCTTCGTCTAGGGCTAGTTCTGGCTGGTCTCTGAAAAGCAACTTGCAAGATTTATGTTCCTCTGTCTTCCATCCATGTTTTTTTCCATTAAATTGGGAATTTAGAGCAAAGTTACCAGCACAACTCCAACCCAAGGCTGGAGAAGTCCTCGCTGACTTGCAAAATAACTGTGGCTTCAGCAGAATTGTGAGCCCAGTAGTCACAGAGGTGAAGCTCATAAAATTTCTGTGCACATATTTTTAAAAACAGGAGAAAAGACCCTGTAAGCGGGTCCATGTTGGATCTAATGGTTGGTTTCATCCCTTAAAACGCAGCTAAGTTGGAATAATGGGAACAAATAGACTCAAAGGGAAGGTTCATTACAAGAAAAGCTTAGATCTTCCCCCCAAATATGTATGGATATAGCTATAAACAGAAAAGCATAGTTTTTTATATAATGTACAGACCACAGACGGAGAAGGCAATGGCACCCCACTCCAGTACTCTTGCCTGGAAAATCCCATGGACAGAGGAGCCTGGTGGGCTGCAGCCCATGGGGTCGCCAAGAGTCGGACACAACTGAGCGACTTCACTTTCACTTTTCACTTTCATGCATTGGAGAAGGAAATGGCAACCCACTCCAGTGTTCTTGCCTGGAGAATCCCAGGGACGGTGGAGCCCAGTGGGCTGCAGTCTACGGGGTCGCACAGAGTCGGACATGACCGAAGTGACTTAGCAGCAGTAGCAGCACAGACCACAGAGAAGCTATCAAAGTTAACTGAAGAAATATAGAAGGGCTAAAAGTTAAAGCAGACAATAGCCACTGAGAATCCTGGGTCACACAGCACTGAATATTCATAGAAAGATTAAGAGGTAGGGCAGGCCTGTTCTATACGATTTCTGAGGGCCAGGAAAGTAACATTACATTCTTACCTGAACACTGTAATGGAAGGCAGGGCCATTCATGCTTCACTCAGAGCTTGGGTAAAATGCAAAGACATTGGAAAAGTACCTGTAAAATAAAATTCACAATGAGCCCTAAATGACTGAATACTACTAGCAACTTATCAAAGAAAGACAGAGGGAGATCAGGAATGCTTGAGCTCCTTGAAACAATGGCGCTTTAGAGGGGCGCCAAGGAGTGAGGTCAATGAAGCAGGAAGTGAAGCTGTGGACAATGATGCCAAGTTTTTTCTCTTTGAATTTGGCCACATTTGGGTTATGGCTATAACAGATGGAACTGATTGGGTCAACGCTATGTGAAATGAGAAGGAAGCCTGTGCCCAGGGAGGAAGCAAGTACCCCAGGTGTCCAGTCCCAAATATTTTGGCAGTGAATTTAAACACATGAAAAAAATATATATTCTCGGAAAACTCTTAATGAACTGTTTTCAAAAAATGTCTAAAACATTTATCGTTATTTTTAATTGTAATCCAATATAGGCAAAGTTTCACTGTTAGTCTTAAAAAGAAATGTGTGTGTGTGTGTGTGTATGTGTGTGTGTGCACTAAGTTGCTTTAGTCATGTGCAACCCCATGGACTATAGCCCGCCAGGATCCTCTGTCCATGGAATTCTCCAGGCAAGAATACTGGAGTGGGTTGTCATGCCTTCCTCCCTAAAGAAATGATTCCACTTTATTAGATTTTTGCTTAATAGTCTGCTTAAAGTATCAATAACAGGGAGCTTATTTATTAAAGGCATTATCATAACCCTAACATAAAGCAGTGTTGATTTTCCAATGACACTTTTTCCTTTGGGTAACAGGGAACTTTGAACCATTTTTAATACCTAAAGATAGATTTTTCCCTAGAATCACTGCCCCCTCAGACACGCGAGCACACACATTCTACTGGAGAGAACACAAATCGGATTCATGTCCTCTTTTCCATCTGTATGATGCTCCCACCTCCATCACCATAAGAAATAATTGGACCTTAGCCCTTACCATGCTTCACTGAATATACTGAAGAAAATATTCCATTATATTATCACTGACTCTATTGAATGGGATGTTGAACTGTTTAGGCATTTTTGATGAAAATACACCATTATAAGTTTTTCTAACTGTGATGAATTATGAATATACATTGGCCATCCATCATACGATTTGCTCTATGCTCTGCTGGTGGGAAGAGGAATAGGGTCAAATGGCAGTTAAAGCATGGGCACATTTCAAGCTTTATGATATTTATGAACACTGAGAAATCATTTGACACTTGAAAATGTGTATCTATTTCAAATGTTAACTTACCGCAGAGATGAAACCATATTACAAATCTGATATTACATTGGAAATAATCAACTTAAAGTACTAAACATAACTTTTTTAGATCTCAGACTACAGTGATAAAAATATACCTTTTAAAGACAGATTCGCAGGAAACATAAAACTCACGTAAGCACTAGATTAGAATTTCTTTGCTTAGGTGAAGATGGTGAAATTAGACCATTGCTCCCAGTAGCGACTCTCTTATTTGTCATAAGATGTAATTTGCCTATTCAAAGTAAACCCAATTTATAGGTGGACCCAAAATTATTGCATATTTTTGTAATGCTGCTCGCAGATTATAGTCTCTAAGTATTGTGTATGGAGTCTGTGTCTCTCCTCTGAATCAAGAAAGTTTTAGCTAAGCCTAACTCAGACACCAGCTCAAGTAGAACTCTACTTGATTCAGGATTATGCTTTCCTAGGGTGAGAAAGGGGCTTCCGAGGTGGTGCTAGTGGTCAAGAACCTGCCTGCCAGTGTAGGAGACATAAGAGACGCTGATGTGATCACTGGGTTGGGAAGATCCCCTGAAGGAGGCCATGGCAACCGTCTCCAGTATTCTTGCCTAGAGAATCCCATGGACAGAAGAGCCTGGTGGGCTAAAGTCCATAAGGTGGAAAAGAGACAGTGTGAGAAAGGAGTGAAGGCAATTTCAAGTATCTTTTAATTTTGTTTTATCTACAAAAATGGATTCACCATCATAAAAAAAAATCTGTCTGGACTTTTAAAATAATTCATTGTAATCAGACAAACAATGTTATATATACATTTCAATGCAATTCCATAAACAAGAGTTAAATACCTTATTACTCTGTTATGAAGCAGAATGTTTTAAACACTTGGACTTTATATACAAAATCCTCTGGGAATACCGAAGAGCAATAATATCCTTATGGAATGAGGATGTTGTTAGGAGGAAGTGATATTTGATCTGTTTCTTGAAATTGAACGGAGTTTCAGCAGAGAAGAGATGGCACTTACAAACGTGTGGGGTTGGGGACCACCAGCTGTAACAGGAAGCCCAGGATAATCACACTTAAAAGGAGGCTTTGCTGTTGCCATCTTTCATAGTGTATTTGGGATTCCAATAGACAGAAATGTCAAAATTGACTTGCACCTGTGCTCCAAAAGAGAAATAATGTGTAGAAATAATGGCTTGTGATCTCTTCTCCACTCTAAAACCACCACCCAGAGCAAGGTCAGAGCTGCAGCCAAGTTGGCCCACTCAAGAGATGGACATGTGGACAGGTCAAATAAAGAGAACAGTCACCTCCCTCAACACCTCTATTGAAAGTGCTTTCATCAACTCACCACTGATACACTTCACACTCAATACTCCCTCCCCCTCAAAAAGTAACCTTAATTCTCCTGTGGGCTGTGTTTGACATTTCTGACTTCTTTCTTAATGAATGAGTGTCTCTGTTGTTCCTAGAACCACCCTTCTTTTCCTTTTTCCCTTGCCTGAAAGGTTGGAATCCCCACAGGTCCTCTCAGGTTCTATACACATTTTATGCAATTGCCCTGAGCAATTTCATCTACTTCCATAGTTTTAGCTAAACCTATATGTTAGTGATGTCCGTCTAGTCAAGGCTATGGTTTTTCCTGTGGTCATGTATGGATGTGAGAGTTGGACTGTGAAGAAAGCTGAGCACCGAAGAATGGATGCTTTTGAATTGTGGTGTTGGAGAAGACTCTTGAGAGTCCCTTGGGCTGCAAGGAGATCCAACCAGTCCATCCTAAAGGAGATCAGTCCTGGGTATTCATTGGAAAGACTGATGCTAAAGCTGAAACTCCAGTACTTTGGCCATCTCATGTGAAGAGCTCACTCATTTGAAAAGACCCTGATGCTGGGTAAGATTGAGGGAGAAGGGTATGACAGAGGATAAGATGGTCGGATAGCATCACCTACTCGATGGACATGGGTTTGGGTGGACTCCGGGAGCTGGTGATGGACAGGGAGGCCTGGCGTGCTGCGATTCATGGGGTCGCAAAGAGTCGGACACGACTGAGCGACTGAACTGAACTGAGCGGATATGCTGCTGCTGCTGCTGCTGCTGCTGAATTTCAGCTCTACAATACTTCTCAGGTCCTATTCCTTTTTTTGAGTTCCAGTCATACATCTGCTCCTCACTGATCATCATCCATACTACTTAATCATACATCGCCAACAATAAGTGAAAGTGAAAGTTATTCAGTGGTTTCTGACTTGTTGCAACCCCTTGGACTTTAGCCTGCCAGGCTCCTCGTCCTTGGAATTCTCCAGGCCAGAATACTGGAGTAGATAATTGTTCCCTTTTCCAGGGAATCTTGCAAATGCAGGGATCAAACCCAGGTCTCCCACACTGCAGGCAGATTATTTACAGTTTGAGCCGCCACTAACAATAATGAAGTCACTAAACTCTGATTTGCATTCCTCTTAATTTTTTTTGTCTTCCCTGATGACTCAGTGGTAAAGAACCCACTCCTACAGTCCATAGGGTTTCACAGAGTCAAACACAACTGAAATGACTTAGCATGATTGCATGTAACCTTTTTTAAACCAGTCCTCCTTACTCCGTCCATATAACAAAGAACTAATGAAAACCAATGTGACTGCTCCCAAGAATTTCAGCAACAGCTACTAAACGCTCTCATCTTCTCCAATCTTTTCTTTCTAATTCTTCATACTGCAGCCAGAATGATTTTTTACAATATAAATATGATCCTATCAGACTTCCAGCTGCTTACTGCATAAGGTCCAAAGCTCCTGTTCTGGTTTACAAGTAATTTTATTATCAGGTATTTCTTACTCTACCAGCTCCATCATAGTCAGCGTTCTCCTCCTTATATTCTGGGTGATATTGTACTGAATATTTTTAATTTTTATATTGCATGTGGCCATTTTCTCTTGCCAGGAATCAGCCCACTCAGCTATGCTCCCTCTCAGTTTAAAGAGTGCCTACTTTTGCAACCAACTTTCCTGCCCAGCATAGGCCCACTGTCACCACCAAGAGTATGAAGTAAGGTGCCTTACTATGTACACTTCAGAATCTTACACTTCCTCTCACATAACATGTAGCGCACTTTCATTTTACTTACTAGTGTATAATATTTTAATTTTTTCTGTCCCAGGACTAAGATCTCTATAAATAGTATGGAACGTTTTTGTCTCAATCATTTTGTATATAGCAAGTGTCTCATTATTATTTATAAATAGAGAAATAAAATGGAAGTGTGCTGATCAAGTTCTGAAACAACTGGTTTTCTAAGAGTTCTGAGATATAGTTGGAAAAATTAAGGCTGGAAAACAATTGATTCAGATGATGACAATTGTTACACCTCAATGGGTTTTTCTATTAAATTGTATCTTAAACTTATTTTGTTAGCAAGAAGAAAGCAAAGCACGTTTGCAGGTGATGTGGACAGATCTTGGCTTTTAGAAAGGTTTGGGGAATGGACTGTACATTCCATGTACAGAATGGACTGGCAAGAAAGGATACCAATGAGGCATCTTTTAAAGGACTTAAAAGAGAGACTGTTAACCAATGTCATGGCAACAGGAATGAAAAGGATAAAAATTATTCAGGAGCCACTGCAGGGTAGAATTGACATCTCTAGTGGATCATCTAGATGCAGAGGGCAAAGNACTTAAAAGAGAGACTGTTAACCAATGTTAAAAGAGAGACTGTTAACCAATGTCATGGCAACAGGAATGAAAAGGATAAAAATTATTTAGGAGCCACTGCAGGGTAGAATTGACATCTCTAGTGGATCATCTAGATGCAGAGGGCAAAGAAAAAGTCTGTTCTAAAGATAAACTTAAGGCTCCAAAACATAGTTGCTATGGGGGACACAGGAGCACAAGGTCATTCCAGGAAAGAACAAGATGAGAATTGATTAGGTCCTTTTTATATTTATTGAATTTGGGAGAGTCTCAAAAAGTAATTTGAGACATAGAATTGAAATGCAGAAGAGAAAGAACAAGGAAAATGAACCAATATGTTTTGGGGTTTTATTTGTAGAGAAGTGAAGTTTGTAGCTACATTGTAAGAAAAGAACAAGAAAAGGAGAGGGACAGTTACTTGATGCAAGGGTTCCTGTACACGGGACAAGCAGGAGAGAAACAGGTGAAAAAGTAAAACAGGGAATAATGGTATACACAGGAGTAGACACCGAACGGTGACCTGTCATTGAACCACACTAAAGAGAATTTCAGAGATAAGCATGAAACTTGATTATTTCAAGGGGATTGGATAGGATAAAAACACAAATGTAATCTTTGATTTTAAAATCAGCAGATAATTGGTGACTTTGAGACCACAGTTTTAATTGTATTTGCCAGTTGAAATGACTACAAAGGGCTGAGGAATAAGTAGGAGGTGAGAGAATTGAAGCAGAAATTACTGCTTACC
This sequence comes from Redunca redunca, assembly GCA_006410935.1. Taxonomy (NCBI): domain Eukaryota; kingdom Metazoa; phylum Chordata; class Mammalia; order Artiodactyla; family Bovidae; genus Redunca; species Redunca redunca. The sequence continues at coordinate 1,522,494 of SJYQ01000910.1, read as the reverse complement.
CTTCCAAAATTTGTGGTGATAAAAGAGAGAAAGAAGATGCAAGTGAGGCAAAGGAAAGACTTTAAAATTTTTTGAAAGAGGAGATCACATTTGGAGGCTAAAGGGAAATGTCCAATGAAGTTGGCCGTCACGTTGATGCATGAAGTAAGGAATCATTTCAGAGACCAGATCACAGTGAAGAGTGGGATAGACCTGGGCCACAGGTAGAAGTAATGAGTCTTCCATGGAGAAGAAGAACATGGAGCAAGGAAGAAAATAATTAAATCTGTAGGTAAATGCTATAGGACTTGAGGTAAAAGTGAGAGGCAGAAAGTTTCCTGAGTCTTTAAGCATAAGTAGAACTTAAGATGGTTGGATGACATCATTGATTCAATGGACATAAACTTGGGCAAACTCCAGGAGGTGGTGAGGGACAGGGAAGCCTGGCATGCTGCAGTCCCTGGGGTCATGAAGAGTCAGACATGACTTGGCGACTGAACAACAGCAAGAACTTTTATACAGGTAATAATGGAGCATTCCAAGGAAAGAGTTAATGTCAGGTGAAGCATTGATGCAAACATCATCATGTGGGGCATGACAGTTAGAAATGGTTTAGCGTGGGTGCTGATAATGTGAAAGACAGAGGATGCAAGAGATGACAGAGGAAAGGAAGGTGGGGATCAAACTGTAACGGAGATATTGAAAACATGTACATCAGTCTCTTGTAGGTCAAAGGCAATTTTGGAAGAGGTTCAGGCAGGGGTGACATGGGTAATTACATCCTAAGCCTTCCCACCAGGACTATTTAACCCCAGAGCCACAACGAAAAATCCCACATGACGCATTGAAGGTCCTGCTGCGTGCAGCAGCTAAGACCTGACCCACAACTAAGACAAATACATAGATATTTCCAAAAATGGAAAAGAAAATGAGGAGTCAAAGAAAATCTTAAGATTTTATTTTGCATGATTTGTGAGAATTTGATTTCACATACTAAAGGAATAGGAAATAAAGCAGATCTTAGAGAGAAAAGTGAGTTTGGTTTTGAGAATATTGTACTGAAGAATTTTGACTGATATTTGCATTGGGGTGGGATAGAATGAGATCAGCTATTGGTTAGAGTAACTCAGAGACTGGGAATTAAGTGGGATCAGAAGGATCTTTAACTTCTTTCTTGGTATGCTCCCTGTGGCTCATCATAACAGGATGTAGGGACTGAATTGGTGAACCTGAACCCAGAGGCTTCTGGAACTCCACAGAAACAGGGGGTTGGGCAATGTGTTGAGGAGGGAGACAGTGGTTTGGGAAGGTGGCCAGTAGAAGAGAAGTTTTCATTTTCACTGTATATTGCCAAATTGGGCTAATACTAAAATCTACCTGTCATGATAACATCCTGGCAAAACAGGATGTTCTGTCTCTTGACTTCCATATGGCCTCCTTATGCTACTCTGTGATCCTGGTATTCATATTAACCTGATTGCAACTGCACACTCGTTTCAGGAATGGATAACTAGTGTCATAAATTGGCTTTTATGACATATTTCTCGGCCCACCCCCTCCCCAGCCTTGATCCCCATAGATTGAATTGCTTCCAGGTCAATGAGAACACTACAATGAATCTTCAGACAAAGGACATGATTTACCTGGAACATTGCTATTGTGGAGGAAAATAAACTCGTTTCCATATTATTTATTTATTTATTTATTTATTTTTTTAAGTAGGAATTTCCTAAGAAAATGTTTCAGGTCGTTAAACAGAATGGAATTTATTCCAGGTTTAAGCTCTTTGTCTCAAGCTTTTCTTATCTTCGTAATGAAAATAATAATGAAAAAAATCCTCAGTGAAGATGTTGTCAGAATTTGTTAGCAAGTTAATGAAGCCAAGTTTATCTATGTTTCTACTCGCTTTAATATGAAATTTAACATATGTATTCAAAGAATGGGCCACTCTCTGCCTGCAATGCACACAGGAGATTCGGGTTTAATTCCTGGATTTTGAAGACTTCCTGGAGAAAGAGATGGCAACTGACTCCAATATTTTACCTGGAGAATTCTCCAGAATTGGAGAATTCTATGGACAGAGGAGCCTGATGGGCTAAGGTACTTGGGGTTGCACTTAGCGACTAAACAACAAAACACAATTCAAATATCATTATATTTTATGTTAAGCATGAAAATATGAAATTTCACAAACTTAGAGCACAATAATTGTAATTCTGGCAAGGGCTAAAATATTATCATTGCCAAATACTTTCCACTCTAACCTCATTTCTTTTTGCTTAAAATTAGTACAAATGCTTTCCCTCTAAGGGACATGGGTTTCTCTGCTCAGAGGTGAGACAAGTTTCTAAAAAGATAATTTGAAGTCTTCTGAAACACTTTTCATCATAAGCACAAAACAAAATAATCCATATTTGACCTTTAAAATATGAAAATTCTTGAGCTTTAAGCACAAAGTTTCATGGAATGAGAATTTATTTTTCAGGTTAAATTGTTAAAGTTTTAAGAATGGCTTAAAATGATTATAGAATATTAGATATAGTCATTATAACTGAGTAATTTTAAGCAGTTAATCATGGTTATATCTAATATTCTAATATCATTGACATATACACATATTTACAACAAACTTTATGAAAGAGATATTTTAGGAGATCAAAATTTTTGTACAGTTAAGAATAAAAATACTAAATTAGAAGAGTATCTTTCGTCAAGTTATTTTATGCATGTATAGAGTTTCGCAGTCAAATCATTTTACAAGCCTTATCCTGAACTCAGAATTCTCCTACTCTACTTCTATTCTGCATACTGCTCTCCAGAAGTAACTACTGATGGTCCTTATCGCAGTTCACTTTCATCCAACTCCAGAATTCCAAATAATAATTTTTCCTGTTGGCTCTTGATTTATAATTCTAAGATATTATCTAATAACTTTCTATTGGAAAACAAGAAGTATTCTTACATCCCTTATGCCCTGCATCCCTTTCTTTACATCCTCCAATGCAATTATATCATACTTTTATTAGGATCATTTTAAGCATGACTGACTTTTGTTTTTCCTGCTGCTAATAATTGTATCTTTTTAATTTGCTTTCGTGATTTTCTGCCATTACCATTAATGCTTCCCAGGCTCTCCAAGTGCATTAAAAAGATGTGTGAATACTCACTGTCACATGGTCAAAAGCTTCAGTAAGCCAGTAATACAACTGTTTTTCTTTTTTCCCTTTCAACTTCTTCCCTGAGTCCTCTGTCCCTGTCCTATTTGGAAGTCCAATTTATGCCTGCTCTTCAGCTGTTTCCTGTAACTTCATTTATTCTGGATCTTCGTGTGTCTAGTGTCTTTGTATTTTGTGCTGTTTTTCCCTGTTGCAGCATACATCCTCTAATGCTCAGTGAAGTCCGCAAACCACTTCTAACTCACAGATTATCATCCATAGTTTGTGATAAGAACAAATATCACTAGGGAGCATTTATAATAATTTGAAATTCATACTCCATTCACTTTTAACCCGGCTATAGACCTGTTCAGATACCACCGAACAAAATGGCAACACATCTAAGAGACAGATGCAGTGAGACTGTGTCACATGGAATGACATTCTAAGTTATCAAGGTAAGCCAAAAGTACAAACCAATCTGAAAAAAGTGAGCATTAATTTTGTTACTTTGCAATATTTTAATTGAAATAAGCCTTTCTAAATCTATAGCTTATCACTTAAGTAAGGGTGGTAAACTTGTTATTGTTTTCAGTGATAAAATACTGACGGTAAAATAAGTTTCATTAGCTATCTTGTTGGGAATAGCCACAGCTTTTCTGAACATGGCAGTGGAAGTCATCCAAGAGATAAGAGGGAAGAAATTCCTAAGAAATGAAGACTAGTTCAGTCATAAGCATGTGTTGAGTTTGTTCTTTTTAAGTAATGACTAGATGGAGAAAAGCACACTGAGCAAGGTGCATAGATATACTGACTAATGAAGTAATAACATCCTCAACAATGAAGCTTTGTTTACATACAAAGGTGTAAAGAAATATATTTGAAAGTAAATCTTATGTGAAGAAGGTATATCAAGGATCACTTTACAATTTCACGACAGTGCACCATATTCAGGAACTGGGACATCCATAGTATAAAAATCCAACATTAGAACAAATCAAGTTAGCAATTAGTTTTGTTTTGTTTCTTTTAATTTATTTTTTATTGATGGATAATTGCTTTACAGGATTTTGTTGTTTTCTGTCAAACCTCAACATGGATCATCCATAGGTGATCATATAACCACTCCCTTTTGAACCTCACTCCCATCTCCCTCCCCATCCAACCACTCTAGGTTGATAGAGAGCCCCTGTTTGAGTTTCCTGAGCCATACAGCAAATTTGTGTTGGCTATCTATTTTACATATGGTAATGTAAGTTTCCATGTTACTCAGACATAAAGAATAGACTTTTGGAGATGGGGAGAGGGGAGGAGAGGGTGAGATGTATGGAAAGGGTAACATAGCAAGTAGTTTTTACTTCAAGTTGATGCATGCTGACTTCAAGTTGATGCATGATGACATGACTAAGTGACTGAACATGTATATACATGTATATATACATGTATGTATATATATATGTGTGTGTATATATATACATACACACACGTATGTATGTATGTATATATCTCTCCTAAAATAGACTAGTTAATGTAAAGAGTCGGACATGACTGAGAGACTGAACTAAACTAATTAAGGATGTGGAATCCTTCTTTAATTGACAGCAACTTAAGTTTAATTAAAACTTAATAGGACAGATTGTTGGAACCAGGAATTGCTAAAATTAAAGATGAATGTTAAAAATATAGTATCATTTTAAATAAATGATATAAGTGAATATCCTTAGCATATCAGAGTTGCGTTGAAATCTCTTCTTCCTTTCTTTCACATATTTCTGAAGGCTATCTTTACTCCAACAAATGTAATTAACACAAAATATAGAAATATTTTAACTATACATTATACCCTAGGATACTGTTGTCATTAATCCAACCTAGAATAGATAAATCAGCAAGCATAAGTAAGCACATTTGTGACATTAAAAACATTAAGTATTGATAAAAACTTTATTTCTTAAACTATTATATATGTATATAAGCCTCTAAAAGAGGGAATTACTGTTTTACTATTAACATTTTTTAAGTTACAAAAGAGGAGCAACTAAAATTTTCAAGTGTAATGAAGGCAAAGAGATCCAACCAGTCCATCCTAAAGGAAATCTGTCCTGAATATTCATTGGAACGACTGATGTTGAAGCTGAAACTGCAATACTTTGCCCACCTGATACAAAGAGCTGACTCATTTGAAAAGACCTTAATGCTGGGAAAGATTGAGGAAGGAGGAGGAGGGGATGACAGAGGATGAGATGGTTGGATGGCATCACCGACTCAATGGACATGAGTTTGAGTAAACTCCAGGAGTTGGTGATGAACAGGGAGGTCTGGCATGCTGCAGTCCATGCAGAGTCGGACACGACTGAGCAACTGAACTGAACTGAATACCTATTTTTAATGGTGAACATACACAGCTTTTAAAATTCCTTTTTCCTTATGTTAGGTTTGTTCAGACCATTTTTATTGAAATATGATTTAATGTCTGTTAAATCAAATAAAATCTGGGCTTTTGTATTATTTATAGTAATGCATCTCTAATTGTATTGCACATCAGTTCAGTTCAGTCACTCAGTCGTGTCCGATTCTTTGCGACCCCATGAATTGCAGCATGCCAGGCCTCCCTGTCCATCACCATCTCCCGGAGTTCACTCAGACTCACATCCATCAAGTCAGTGATGCCATCTAGCCATCTCATCCTCGGTCGTCCCCTCCTCCTCCTGCCCCCAATCCCTCCCAGCATCAGAGTCTTTGCCAATGAGTTAACTCTTTGCATGAGGTGGCCAAAGTACTGGAGTTTCAGCTTTAGCATCATTCCTTCCAAAGAAATCCCAGGGTTGATCTCCTTCAGAATGGACTGGTTGGATCTCCTTGCAGCCCAAGGGACTCTCAAGAGTCTTCTCCAACACCACAGTTCAAAAGCATCGGTGCTCAGCCTTCTTCACAGTCCAACTCTCACATCATACATGACTACTGGAAAAACCATAGCCTTGACTAGATGGACCTCAGTTAGCAAAGTAATGTCTCTGCTTTTGAATATGGTATCTAGGTTGGTCATAACTTTTCTTCCAGGGAGTATCTTTTAATTTCATGGCTGTAGTCACCATCTGCAGTGATTTTGGAGCCCCAAAAAATAAAGTCAGCCACTGTTTCCACTGTTTCCCCATCTATTTCCCATGAAGTGATGGGACCGGATGCCATGATCTTCGTTTTCTGAATGTTGAGCTTTAAGCCAACTTTTTCGCTCTCCACTTTCATTTTCATCGAGAGGCTTTTTAGTTCCTCTTCACTTTGTGCCATAAGGGTGGTGTCTTCTGCATATCTGAGGTTATTGATATTTCTCCCGGCAATCTTGATTCCAGCTTGTGTTTCTTCCAGTCCAGCATTTCTCATGATGTACTCTGCATAGAAGTTAAATAAGCAGGGTGACAATATACAGCCTTGATGTACTCCTTTCCCTATTTGAAGCCAGTCTGTTGTTCCATGTCCAGTTCTAACTGTTGCTTACTGACCTGCATACAGATTTCTCAAGAGGCAGGTCAGGTGGTCTGGTATTCCCATCTCTTTCAGAATTTTCCACAGTTGATTGTGATCCACACAGTCAAAGGCTTTGGCATAGTCAATAAAGCAGAAATAGATGTTTTTCTGGAACTCTCTGGAATGCTGAAATCCATTGAAATGCTGAAATGCTATGAAAGACTATTGTAATAATTTTGGAGGAAGGGAAGAAGGATGATAGCTATAGCGGCAGGATGGAGGAGTGACAAGGGAAAAGTCCATGGGATTGAATGAACTCTTGAAGTTGCTGAATGTCTGACAATAGCTCTATTCTACCTTCAAGCTTTCTTGATAGTTTGTCTAGGCATAGAATTCAAGGAGAAAACAGTTCTCCTTCATGATTTTGAAGTGATAGATCTATTTAATTATTCATTTTTTTTTAATTTCCTCTATTGGGCTTAAAGAATCTAAAGACTCTGATTCTGGGCTTATATATGCCTCTGGCTCATCTTTTCTTTCTTTCTTTCTTTGTCTTTCTTTCTTTCTTCCTTGTTTCCCTCCTTCCCTCCTTCCTTTACCCCTCCCTCCCTACCTCCCTCCAGCCCTCCCTCCCCCTAAATTTTTAGAATCTTCCTTGTCACTGGCACTCTGAAATTTCACAATAATGTGAATTAGTATGGGTTCCTTTTCATGCACTATGCAAGTCAGTAGGTGGATCTTTTCAGTCTAGAAATGCATGTTCTTTACTTATGGTTTTTATCTGCCTGTCTATTTCTTTTACATTGCAAACTCTCCCCATATATATACCTGATGTACTTTGGCTGTTGGGTTATTTAAGATTTACGAGACTTTTTTAAAAGATGAGTAGGTGTTTATTTTTTTTTTAACCTCAGCACACTAGGAACACAGTGGAACTTCCTAAATCTGATAAACAATATATATCAAAAACCTAAGAAAATACAATATTCATTAATCAAATATTACGATATCACCCTTGATACCAAGAAGGAAGCAAGGACATCCACTGTCACTACTTCTGTTCAGAATAAACTATCTGTTTTAGGCAGTGCAGAAAGGCATGAATAAGAAACAAAAGTCAAAAGAATTAAAAATGAAGAAACTAAAATTATTAATACAGAATATAAATATGCACATAAAATCCAAAGAATCTTCAAACAAAGTGCTAGAATTAGTGCATTTACCCAAGTACTGGGTTCAAGGTCAATACAAAAAACAAACAACTCTTTAGTCTATCTCTTTACTGCTGTTGTTCATTGTTAAGCTGTGTCCGACTCTTTGTGACTCCGTGGACTGTTTCACGCCAGGCAATGGAGCTTGTGTCACTCAGTGAAGCTCTGAGCCATGCTGTGCAGAGCCGCCCAAGACAAATGGTCATAGTGAAGAGTTCTGACAAAACGTGGTCCACTGCAGAATGAAATGGCAAACTCCTCAAGTATTCTTGCCTGGAAAACCCCATGGACAGTATCTCTATAGACCAGAAACAAAAGAAAAGTTTTAAATAAAAATAATATTTGTCAAAACAGTTTTTAAAAATATGTAGGAATAAATCTAAAGAAAAATATGCAAGATTTTCTCTCTGGAAACTGTGAAATATCATCATCAGTAATTAAAAAAGATATATATATGGAGTGAAACCCCATATTTGGGGGTTGATAAACTGAATATTGTGAAGATATTTTAAGGCAATCCAAAAAATGAACAAATCTAGTAGACAGTGCTAGGTGTCAAGGATTATTTTAAAGGTTTAGTAATTAAGGCTATGTGGTGTCAATACAGGCATAGACAAATCAATGGGATGAAACAGAATCCCAAGACAGACTTGTAGACACATATCACCTGACTTAATAGAAAGGCAGCATTGCATAACAGTGGGATGGGGATTGGCATTGATAAAAATGGCGATGGGTTAATTGAGTATCTGTATTGGGAAAAAAATGAATAAAATTTTCCCTGTACCTCATGCCCCATGCAAAATGGAATTACAGAAGTTTAGTGAAAACACAATAAGAGCATAAATTGAAAGTCTTAAAATTAACTTAATTTTATATATAGTTTACAGCATGAAAATCACTTTCATCTATAATTATTTTACTAGCTTTTATGAGAAACCTGTAAACTAAATATAGTGTGTGCATATGTATATGTGTGTGTGCACATGTATATGTGCGTGTGCACCCTCAGTTGTGTCCCACTCTCTGGGGCCCCATGGACTGTAGTCCATCAGGCTCCTCTGTCCATGGAATTTTCCAGGCAAGAATACTGAGCTGGAGTGCCATTTCTTACTCCAGGGGATATTCCAGACCCAGGAATTGAATCTGCATCTCTAATTATCTCTATTCCCCAAATGAGAAACTCTAAATTTTAAAGAAATTCAGTCTTTTGCTGACAATTGTACAGTCATTAAATGAATAAAAAAGGGATTCACCCAGTCCAATGCCGATAAGTTTTGAGAAAAATGGGAAAAAAAAAAATCAGCAGGTTGATGTAATTCACTAAACTTATACCCTGGGCTTCAATTTTGCCTTTTGCAATAGTTCAGCAGGGTTATGTGGAGAAGGAAATGGAAACCCACTCCAGAATTCTTGCCTGGAAAATCCCATGAACAGAGAAGGCTACAGTCCATGGGGTCTCAAAGAGTCAGGCACGACTGAGCATCTGAGCAGAGCAGAGCAGAGAAGGGTTATGACAAAAGATAAACAAACAAATGGTATGATTAGTGTGAAAATGGTAGGCACTCAGTAAATATCAGCCTCGGTTTTTGACCTGTCCTGAAGTCCTTTAGCCCGTGAGGAAGGTAGACACGGCTGGAATTAATGTCTCTAGCGCAGCGCAGGCAGCATTCTCTGCTGCTTCTGATAAATGATACTGATAGGGCTCAAGGAACTGGTGAAATTGGCCACCTGTGCAATGTGAAACTTGTCACTTATCAAACAGCACAACAACGGAAAATTGTTAGAAGATGACAGCGTATTTTATAGAACAAAATGTTCCAATCTTCAAGACATTTCACAAGTGGTTTCTTTGTGTGTCTTCATTTCCTTTTATGCGAGTGTGATCTTTTCTGTTTTCCCCTGTGTCCTCTGTCATTCTTGCTCTGGCTTAGAATTCAGAGCCTCTCAGCTTCCCCTTCTGACCTCCTAGTGACAACGTCATCATTGTTCCTAAAAGTGTGATTAGGACTCGTGAGGGCTGCATGACAAACCTTCCCAGGGGAGGGACGCTCACTGGTTCCAGAGCATTTGTTTTACTTCAGTGAACACAAGAATGACTTCAGAGCCGAGCTGACTATTACCTGGAAGTCTCAGGATTTTTTAAGCAGGAAGAAAAGAAAGCTTTTTCCCTTAAATAATTGAGTTAATTTAAACCCAACATATGAAAATCTTCTGTATACAACAGATAAATCAAAAGCATTTACTGAAAATGTAGAAATCATAAAATTTCTTTTTTTATTAAGGTGTAGTTGATTTACAAATTACAATGCTTGTTATTTTCAGATATACAGCAAAGTGATTTAGTTACCTATATATATATATTCAATTACATAGATCCTTTTTTAGATTTCTTTCCCTGATAGATTATTACAAAATATTGAGTATGGTTCCCTGTGCTATACAGTAACTCCTTGTTGGTCATCTACACAAAATCATTTAAAGACTGGAAATATCTCTAGTTTGGGCTTCCCTGGTGGCTTAGACAGTAAAGAATCCACCTGCAATGAAGGAGACCTGGGTTCAATCCCTGGGTTGAGAAGATCCCCTGGAGAAGGGAATGGCTACCCATTCTAGTATTCTTGCCTAGAGAATTCCATGGACAGAGGAGCACAGAAGGCTATACAGTCCACGGGGTCGCAAAGAGTCGGAGGCGACTGAGTGACTAACACTTCCACTTTCTTTTTATCTCTAGTTCAAAGTTGCAAACTCACATGCATATAGAAGCCAAACAAGTGGTAAGAGTAAAGCCGACTTTGTGACAATCACAGCCTCCCAGGGCTGGTGGGACTGCCTGCCCCCGGTACACGTTATACCCAGGGTAGCCTTATTCCTTACTAACAGAAATCCTATTTTGTTCAGAATGGCTGTTTGCCCAGTTGAAATATTCAACTTTATAGAATCTCCTGCAGTCCATGGTGGTCAGGTGACACTTTTATAGCAATGAGATATAAGTATAAATCTACAAGGTAAAACCACTTAGAAAACTGTTATCTTTCCAAACAGAAAGGACAGCCCCAGCAGGCACAAGACTTCTATCATTTACCTTTCTTTCTGTCTAAAACATTCTTGGTCATAATGCCTGGGAGCAAATCGACCGTCTCGTGGCCATGGAAGCAAAAGTCACTCACTAAAGATAGTGATGCAGGAACAAACTCAGTTATCAAAGATGTTTTGAGTATTTGCCCTATGGCAAGCACTGAGGAGGCTTCCCTTGTGGCTGAGCATTTAAGCAGGAAAAGATTCCTGGTAAAGATTCCAACTACAATGCGGGAGACCTGGGTTCAATCCCTGGGTAGGGGAGATCCCTTGGAGAAGGGAAAGGCTACCCACTCCAGTATTCTGGCCTGGAGAATTCCATGGACTGTATAGTTCATGGGGTCACAAAGAGTTGAACATGACTGAGAGACTTTCACTCACTCAAGCACTGAGGAGAAACAGGACTTTATTCTCATGGGCTTTAAATTCTTAAGGGGAAATGAGAAACAGTCAGTAAGGATGATGGGTTCTAGTAAGTTCTTTGAAGAACACAGTGAGAACGAAGTAAGAGCATAGAAATTGGTAAAAATCTGACATTAATTTAGATAAGGAGGTGGGCAAAATCTCTCTGATAGGGTGACTTTTGAGTCATAGGTTTTTTAATGTTAATGTTGATTTCTTGGCATGATATTATACTATAGTGTTTTTTAATTAATTTTTATTGAAGTATTGTTGCTTTACAGCATTGTGATAGAGTTTGCTCATCGTAGAGCAAAATGTATCAGCCACACACATATATATAATCATAGACTCTTGTAAGAGGTAATTGGAAGAACCACATCTACCATGCATATGTGCTCAGTGGTGTCCAGCTCTTTGTGATGCCATGGACTGTAGCCCACCAGACTCCTCAGTCCATGGGGTTCTCCAGGCAAGTATTACTGGAGTGGGTTCCCATTTCCTTCTCCAGAGGATCTTCCCGATTCTGGGATCGAACCCTCATCTCCTGTGGCTCCTGCATCGGCAGGTGGATTCTTTACAAAGGGCTCTATTATTGTCAACTCTGAGGAAAAAAGGGGTCATCGTCCCTATGTTTGAGGAACCCTGAAACAAATGCCCTCTTCTTGGTGAGTCATATTGTGCATTAATACATAAAAGGTTCTAAATAGTTCTTAGGTAAAGAAACGTATATAACATCACCTAATCCAGAGTTCCCAAATGCGTTTGACTTGGAACCCTTTGTTGGAGTTTGTCCTATGAACCACCTCTGGAAAATCTCCAAGTCCTAGTCTTTGGTAATGCTGGCTGTGATTGCTCTGGGATGGAAACAATTAACTATTGCTGAATCCTCTAGAGAATTAACTGAAACTGACCCATTTGCTTTTTAAGTACTCATAAATAAACATTTTTATTCAAATAAAGTGGGGTCTCAGATCATGGTGTTCTGTTATTTAGCAAGCAAAAATAATCAAAGAAGCAAAAATTATAAACAAAGCACTAGTGATACTGCTGTAAAAGTAAGAAGTAAGGACTTTACACTGATATTAAAAAAAGAAAGAATCACAAAAATCTAACTTTTCAGGGAGAATAATGCTATTCCCTATTTGTCACCAAATATCTTATTTCTTTTTCCCACCCTGCATTTCTCTTTGTCCCATGTTTTAGTTTAAAGGCATTTTATTTGCCTCATGTTTTTACTATGCTGTGTGGTCCATGAAGGCAAAGACCAAATCTTGTTTCATTTTCATTCGTAAAAGTATAGTGTAGGACATGGCTTATGTTGGGTGCTGAATTAACAGACAAGGTCATTGAGAATGAATATTACATCACTAAGCTCAGTTATTTCACATCTGAGATTATTATTTAAAGCCAGTCCAGAAGGTAAACTCATTGAAAACATCGCTTTTTCTTTCCTTAATTCTCAGTATTATCTCTTTTCTCTGCCACCAAAAAAGCTTCAAACTTCCCACACAATCTGAGTACACTATATCCTAACAGTCATTTGAACAGTATAATAAGATGGATAAACAAGTCAATTTTTTAGGAGACCTTTGCCAGTTAAGCCATCCAATGTTCATCTCTGATTTTATTTTAGAGCTCTGGGAAGATGTAAAAATAAATAAATAAATAACAATAACTGGATTCCTTCCCAAACCAATTAACCCCCCCCCAATCTTTATTTTTTGTTGTTGTTGTTAAATCATCTGTGGGCTTTTTAAAAAAACTCCCCAACTGACTTAAATATGTCACAAGTGTTAGGAACTGTTTTGTATTGGTCAAAGTAATTGAAAGCTTAGTAACTCTCTAAGTGCAAGCGGTGAAATGAAGAGGGTGGGGGAACGTTCAGCATGGTGTGAAAATGAACATACACTTGATGGGATGATGTGTTATTCTGGCCTCAATAAATTCATACCAAACAATAGCACCAGGGACTTCCCTGGTGTTCCAGGGTTAAGGCTTCACCTTCCAATGAAGGGGATTTGCTCCCTGGTCAGGGAGCTAAGATTCCATGTGCCTGGTGATCAGAAAACCAAAACATAAACTACATAAGCAACATTGAACCAAATTCAATAAAGTCTTTAAAAGTGATCCACATCAAAAATAAAAACTTAAAAAAAGAAAATAGAAAAAATTTTAAAAAAATTAATAGAAAATATTTAATTTAATAGAAAATAAAAAATAGAAAATAATTTAAAAATAAACAATAGCACCATCTTTATTCAAGAGACCCTTCAGCACCAGTCAGCTGACACAGATTCTGGAAATACTTTTAATCATTTTGCAAAAAAATTGTCCCAAGATCTTCATGAATCTAAAATACCAATACACCGTTCATATATTATATTAAAGATAAAACCGGAAGGAAACGGACTTGATAGTATATTACAGTGCTGCTCTGATAGTCACTTAAAACACTTTGAATTCTTACAGACAAAAAAAGGAATAATGAAATCTGTACTTGTTTTATTTCAATGTGAAGGTGGAGTGTTGGATTTTGCTGACTCTAAATCCCCAGGCTTCTATTCAAAGCCCAACTGCTACAATTAGTAGCTCAGTTGACAATTCTTGGGCAATCACGTATTGTTACCTACCCAATATCACCACTGTATTTTTCCCCTTGCTTAACCACAGTTCACTGATGCAGGTAAGAGAGGTTGCCTGCCAGTTCTTAAAGAATGTTTTATACAAAATATCCTCCAAAGCCACTCTCTTTGATTTCTACACACAACAGTCAATCTCTGAAAGTCTATTGAACATATAGAGTAAGAATCCATTAGCCCTAAATGATTCTATTTAATAGATACTATACTTAAGTAAACTAAATTCTTCCAGAGAGGCGAAAGTGAAAGGAAAAGTCACTCAGTCATGTATGACTTTTTGTCACCCCACGGACTACACAGTCCATGGAATTCTCCAGGCCAGAATACTGGAGTGGGTAACCATTCTCTTCCTCAGGGGATCCCCAGCCTTTCTCAACCCAGGGATCGAGCCCAGGTCTCCTGCATTGCAGGTAGATTCTTTACCAGCTGAGCCGCTGCAAGCATATCTTAAATAATGCCCGTCCATCACTGAGAAGTCATAGCAGAATGCTGGCATAATTGTAGAAAATCAATAAGTACATCTTAACAATGTGCCTAACTATCAAACATGCTTAGTTCTTTCTTTTTAAATTTTAGTCCCAAATATACACAAAAGTTATGAGTACTAAAGAAAGAACTCGTTTTGTCTAAACTACTGGAAAGTAAATTTCTCTCTGTGTCTGTGTGCTCAGTCACTTCATTCATGTCCTACTGTTCGCAACCCCATGGACAGTTGCCCCACTGGGTTCAATACCTGGTTGGGGAACTAGATCCCATATGTCACAACTAAGAATTCGCGTGCTGCAAATAAGACCCTGTGCAGGAAAAATAAACAAAGAAAAATCACCAAGAAAATATGTTTATGCCCTCATAAAGTACTTTAATTTAGAGAATACTTTAATGTAAAATAACATCAACATTTTGCATATGTAAAAATAGTAATGAAGGACACTGTTTAGCATACATTAATTCCTTAGTGACACCTGAGATTTCCTCCAGGAACAATGGAGAGACGTAACTGCCAATGGTGGTGGTGGTCACAGTCACGGTAGTAATAAAGCAGGCAGAGATGTTGGAATGGAATACGTGGAAACAGACATCATATAGGTCCACTCTTTCTACTTGAAGTTCCACAACTTCAATTTGAAATGATGGCTTTAGGAAACATGATCTATCAAGCATGTGCTTTGGTCACAAGAGGTGTCAGATGTCGCTAATGATAACTTGCACAAGGCTTGGCAGTTAAACATTAAGCTAAATGTCTTCCTCTCAATTGTCTCTTCATACTTCTTTCTAGGTTGTGACAATAATGTATGCCTCATATAAAGGCAAATTACAGTTTACTTATGCATTTACAGGAAATATTACTAAACAACTCTACACCTGATTTACTTAGAAAGCCTAGTTATGCTCTCATAGACCATTCAAAATTCTGGCTGCTTGCTTTTGAAATGCTGCAGGTCTGTGTCCTCCTGGGCCTCCGTGATGCTGCTTTCTCTCAACTAACATCAATAATACAATTCTGCCTGCTATAGCACTTTGCCAACAAAGGTCCATCTAGTTAAAGCTATGGTTTTTCCAGTAGTCGTGTATGGATAAGAGAGTTTGACTATAAAGAAAGCTGAGCACTGAAGAATTAATGCTTTTGAACTGTGGTGCTGGAGAAGACTCTTGACAGTACCTTGGACTGCAAGGAGATCAAACCAGTCAATCCTAAAGGAAATCAGTCTTGAATATTTATTGAAAAGACTAATACTGAAGCTGAAACTCTAATATTTTGGCCACCTGATGTGAAGAACTGACTCATTGAAAAAGACCCTGATGCTGGGAAAGATTGAAGGAAGGAGGAGAAGGGGATGACAAAGGATAAGATGGTTGGATGGCATCAATGACTCAATGGACATGAGTCTGAGAAAGCTCCAGGAGTTGGTGATGGACAGGGAAACCTGGCATGCTGCAGTCCATGGGGTCAAAAAAAGTCTGACATGACTGAGTGACTGAACTGAACTGATAGCACTAAGAGGGAAGAAAGGAAGATATTACAGAAATTAACTCATGTGTATTATATTATTATATATCACCTTATTGTTTATTAATATATCATGTTATATTGAATACATAATTATATGTATGTGCTGCGCTTAGCCGCTCGGTAGTGTCCAACTCTTTGTGACCCCATGGACTGTAGCCCGCCAGGCTCCTCTGTCCATGGGGATTCTCCAGGCAAGAATACTGGAGTGGGTTGCCATGCCCTCCCCAGGGGATCTTCCTATCCCAGGGATTGATCCCAGGTCTCCCACATTGCAGACAGATTCTTTACTGTCTGAGCCACTTAACAAATTATATTGATTTACATCAAGTAATGCTCATATTTCATGATAGAAGGAAAACAAACTAATAAATTATACTCACTTCTATTTTACACCAGAAAAATCCAAATGGAATAAAGATTTACAAATGAAAATGAAACCACTTGTTTATAAAGAGAAGTATAAGTGAATACAAGAAGGAGGAGGTCCTATTGGTCATGATAGGCACAGATCAATAAATCTGACTACAGTAAAGTTAAAATTTACATGAGTTTGAGCAAACTCTGGGAGATAGTGAAGGACAGAGAAGCCTGGTGTGCTATAATCCTTGGGGTAGCAAAGGGTTAGGCATGACTTAGCCACTGAACAGCAACAACAAGAAGAAATATATTATAAAGTCAAAGGACAAATGGGAAAATATTTGCCATGTGTTTGAAAAACAATTGTCCAGTAGTCTTTGTATGTAGATATATTTTTAGAAATTAACTTACAAAATAGTAAACTTAGATTGGAAAGTATTGCCTAAAATATAAACATGTAATTCACACAGGAAAACACAAGCAAACTTTTAGCCCATCAAACTGTCAATGATGAGAAAAGGATAATATTCTGTAGTGTGTATGATGTATAATTTCTATTTTGCCTCTAAACATGTTATATTCAAAAATAATAATCAATTATTTGTGAAATATATACGTTTTCATGGGAAAAAGAGATTAAAAATGAACACTTTTGACTTTGAAGAGTAGCATCCTGTCCAATTGTATTAAAAAAATAATTTGTTGTATACAATGCCAAGAGCTGGATATTTTCCAGTAAATACCGATTTGTGTATGTAGCCACAAGATAATGGGAATGAAGTGAGTAGTAATCATACCTAGGAAATGATATTTCCTTTCAGTAATTACTCAGGGAGTATCATGGAGGCACAGAGTTGGATTTTAATTTCCTTACTCCTTTACATTTATTCTAGTACCAAAATCTTCTGATTACCATGGCTTTTCAATGCATTTTAAGATCCTATTCAATACTAAACTTCTTTAGATATTTGTCTATAATCAGATATTTACTCTTCTAGATCAACCTTAGAATGATTTTATCATATTCTAGAAAGGAAGAAGAGCTTTATTAGCATTGAATTATATTTATATATTAATTCAAAGAAAAGTGATATTGGAAAAATAACTCTCAACTCTCCATATTTCAAGTGTTTTATGTGCTTCAATAAAATGTTTATAGTTTTATTCATGAAGCTATCACATTTTCCCTGTAAATATTAAGCATTTTATTTTTTGTCTCTGCCATATGCAGTTCATGAGGTCTCAAAGAGTTGGACATGACCAAGCAACTGAACAACAAGTATATGCAACTGATTGTTATCCAAATAGAATAAAAAAGAACTTTGTAAATTAATTTTTAAATGACTTTCTTGCTGAACTCAGTTCTAACACCCTTCCCTCCATGCAATCGATTATCTTGTGATCTTATATATACAATCAAGAAGTTGAATATTGACAATTTTGCATCCTTTCTTCTTAAGACTATGCCTCTTTTGTTGTTGTTTCCTAAGAGACAAGTAGATCCTTGAAAAATAATACTAAATAGTAAAGGTAAAAGTGATATTCATGTCATACTTCTTATTTAAACAAAATCCTTCTAGTGTGCTGAAAATCATTCATTGAATTCGATTATTTCTATCCTATCAAGAAAATACACATGGACATTTCAAAAAACTGTTTTCAACATGAAACATTCTAACAATGTCATGAAATTTTATCAAATGTGTTTAATAGTCATTGAGTTGCCTGCTTATTTTCTTTAACCTTTTGATGTGGCAAATTATGTAGATAGATAAGCAGATTTCCTAGCATGAAAAGTCTTTTTGCATTCTTGAATGAACTTTCAATATTCATGTTTTATGCTTTTTAATGCGACACTATAATTGTTATAGATCTTGCTCACAGAATATATGTATTTTGCTTTGCTTCTTTTCTACAGGACTGTTTAAATGCTGCAGAGAATATTGTTTAGAATTCTTACTTTGTTTGTTTGTTTATTTTGATGACACTGGTAATGAAACTACTGACACATTGAAAATTTTTCCCAATAAGACTCTAAATTGGCAGTAACATCTTGTTCTATCAGCAAGTTCCTGTAAGTCATGATTCATTTACTCTCTGAATATACATTGTGTTTTATATTTTTATATGTTTATTAATTATTTTATTAATATCACATCTATTCTTTATGTTCTAAAACCTGCAATTTATGGTTAACATCACTTGCTTAAAAGAACATTTCATTGATCAACAGAAATTGCTACTGAATCAACATTTGAGTTTTGGGATAACGATGTCCAATTTAGGGCCACTTCCAGGGAAGAACACCTAACACTGTGAAAAGTGCACAATATTTCCATTTTTACAAGACCATACATTTTAGATGGAATCTTCATGATACAAATTAGTGAGCTCTCTAAGATAATGAGGCATTCCCCACATGGCTCAATAGGTAAAGAATCTGCCTGCCAATGCAGGAGACACAAGCAGGAGATGCCGGTTCAAACCCTGGGTCTGGAAGATCCCCTAGAGGAGGAAATGGCAACCCACTTCAATATTCTTTCCTGGAAAATCCCATGGACAGAAAGCCCTAGTGGGCTACAGGCCATGGGGTCACAAATAGTTGAACAAATGAAGGACTGAGCACACGCACACACACACACGCACACACACACACACACACACACACACTAACATAATGAGAGGTCTCCTGGATTGAGATACACCATTCAACTGACACTGATATGTTCCTTCCTAATTATCTTGGTAGTTGCTAGCAATAAATTTAGAGGAGTACACATTAGTGCCAATATTCAATACTGGCACACACACACACACACACAATTTTTTTATAAACCTACTCTGAAAAAAAAGAAAATTGGCAAAACACCAAGGCATTGTGTTCCAGAGCCAGGAATGTGATTGTAGAATATTTCCACTGTGGTTTTCACTTCAGAGTAATTTGTATAATTTGGAAAGCAGGTCATAAAACTCTGTGTGGGGATAGGTTATCCAAGGTAACTCTTCTGTCAAATGAGAAACAATATTAACAATTTTAGACTCATAAGAGATTCATGTGTTACCAGTTACTAAAGTTAAGAAAGAAAATAGAAGGCGGTTTCACATTTACATGGATGAATATTACATGTATATGTGTATATATGTATGTGTGTATGTCTGTATAATATTATGACTTATTATTCAGTGGATACAAAGAGACTTTATTTACTTATGCTTAAAATACCCAACCATTAATGTGCTAATAGTGTGGGTGAAGAATAAATAACAACTCAGTCTCACCTAAAAAGCTTGTATTAATAGGAGCATTAACTATTCATGTTTTGATGGTGCTGTGAAAAAGCCTTGCCTACAGACAGAACCAACAGAGTTAAAAATGAGAGACGAGGCTTTAAATAAAGAAATTCACAACTGTATCAATTCAGGACGGTCATTTGTCATCCTAGCTTCTTGAGCCCCAACTGTTTGCTGTTAGATATTCTGATGTATATAATTATGTCTCAGATACAACCTGAAAGTTGAGGTGAGGTTAAAATGTGGGTTGAAGACTGTAAACATGTTTGGTGAAAATAAGTGAGGGTTTCTGCCAAAGCTGCTTGAAGCAAAATTGGAAAGCAAGGTGAGTGTGTCTGGGTTCAGAGTTTCTCTCCTCCTTTAGTGTCTCCTAAGCTTCTCAGGTGGCTCAGTCAGTAAAGAATCTGTCTACCAATGCAGGAGATACAGGAGACGTGGGTTCAGTCCCTGGATTGGGAAGACCTCCTGGAGGAGGAAATAACAGCCCACTTTAGTATTCTTGCCTGGAAAATCCCATGGACAAAGCAGTCTGACTGGCTATAGTCCATGGGGTCACAAAGAGTCAGACACGACTGAGCATGCCACATACCTCCTCATTGGCATCGCTACCCAGACTTCAGGTAGTTACATCCACCCTGAACCTCTTATTATCTTATCAAAAGCTTTTCCCAGATCCTTCATTTGGAAAATAAAGTGGGATTCCATTTTAATGAGGCTACATCCTACACAAGCAAATCTGGGCCAGATAACACATTAAGGTGTTATTAATCATGTCCACACACTGCAGCAACCAAGAGTGCTACCTCTGCAAAGTAAATGCATCATTTTCGTGCCAAAAAAACACCCACAAAACAAGGGGTGGGGGAGGGCAAAGGTGCCCTTTCATTTTAATAGGGCTTAAATTGTAAATTAGAAAGATGTAATTCACTTGGAGAAAATGGTTAACCCAGCATATCAACATGTTTAAGTAGAGAGTGGTGGCAAGAGTTTGAGAAAGGGGATCAAGAACCAGATCCTTCTAGAATTTGAATTTCTAGACTTCAAATGAACCTATTTTCAAGAGCTTGAATCTGCTGGTTTGTGTATTTTCTTTTATTTTTACAAGTGTGATAAAAAGTAGTTATCTCAAGAACAAAGTGGCAATCATAAATCAATCTAAACCTTCAAAACTGATAGGAATTTTCTCCATCTTGTGGGCAGAAGCACTGTGGCAAGTGGCTAACAATTCCAAATATTCCAGAAACAAATGACTTATTCAGAACTAGAATAAAAAGACCAATACATTTTTGTTGCTTTATTTCACCAGGAAAAAGGACCAAATATTCCATATCAGTCCTTTTTTGTATGTGTTTTCATAAAGCAACAATTACATTTTTCTATTATCTTTAAAATGTCATCACTTTGGAGATAACTGAAAGATGTAACAGAAAAAAGTGATGCCTTGAAATTGTATATTAAGATGCTCCAAAAAAAAAAAAAAAAGCAATACTCAATCATTTCTTCTCATTAAAAGGGGAAGCAGATGTTCCTGCAACTAGAAAGTATCAAAAAGTATTAGCACATGTAAAATGTGGAATAAGATGGGGAGCTCTTGCAATGAGGATTCAAACTAGTATGGTGGGAAAGCATTTTAAGAGGTTTAAACCATGTAAATAGTAACCCTGAGAATAGTTTGCAAAAGGTCCTTAAAATCTGCTTTAGAAAAATTTTATTTTCAGCCCAGTTGAATAACTAAGAAAGAGTCAACTAAGATTAAAATGAAAAAATTATAAAGTGTAGAAAATCAAATTATGAATTCTGAATATTTCCAAACACCATTATTATCCAATAACATATTATTCATAAATTTATATTTGGGGTTGTAACACAAACAAATTTGTTGTTTTCTTACAACATATTCCTATAGCACTCATCTTAATTTCCAGTTTGTCTTTCAACTCCATTTTCTAGTTTCATCTTTATTCGGTTTCATCTTTGCCATTGGTCTGGCTTGTCACTCCATATATATATATACAGCAAACATCTCTGATTTCAGAATCATAAGAATGGAGGAAATCTATCCAGTTTAGGATCTCTGACTAAAATGTCATTGGGTGGGGGCACTCTTCATTTAAGAGATTTAAAGAAGAAGCACAGTTCTCAGCACAATTCCAACTGGTTGATTCCTACTGATGGAATTGCTCAGGAATGAGGTTTATAAAGTCAAGGTAAATGGCACCCTACCCAATGTACCCTCGAGGTCTTAAAGAAAAAGCATTTTCATTTTCAAGTAAGAGAAACCTAAAATAAACTTTTCTACGTTCCTAAGAATGTACTACATTTTAGAGAATATGATTCCTATCACAACAATGAACTTGCAAAAAGAGAGGGTGGGTTGGAACAAGAGATGTCCTAAATAAATGGGCAGAGTATGTTTATGAAGGATATTCCAGCCTAAGACAAATAGCAGTTTTTCAAAATGTTAAATATGAACTCAAGCCTTGAGAAGGTTGAGAAACTGTTTCCAAACGGAGATTGTGAGGCAGAATGGAGAAAAGAGCTGAGTATTTTGCATTTCACATTTTTCATCTCCTTTTGTTTTGGGTTACAATTGGGAATTCCCCTGTATAAGGCACATGGAAGGGAAATTTTCTCAAACAGCAAATATGTTCTGGATGTGGTATTCTTAGAATTAGGGCTTCCCTTGTGGCTCAGCAGTAAATAATCAGCCTGCAATGCAGGAGATGCCGGTTCAGTAACTGGGTTGGGAAGATATTCTGAAGGAGGAAATGACAATCCACTCCAGCATTCATGCCTGGGAAATCCCATTAACAGAGAAACCTGGTGAGCTACAGTCCATGGGGTCACAAAACTTTGGACATGACTTAGCAACTAAACAGCAGCAATAATATTCTTAGAATTAAGAAAGTTCTTAGCGCTAAGTGAGAAGCTGAGCTTCAAAATGGAGGGAAACTTAACAAAGGGTGCATCTCTTTAACATAGAATTTATAATTCATCAAGAGAGAGGGTCCACTTTCCTCTCCATTTTCTTCTTCATGCTTTGAAATCAAGCAAGAAAAAAAAGTAAGACTTTTTTCCATTTAATGCAAATTTCAGTTGACAGTATCAATGAAAGCAATATCTATTCTGTGCCTTCAAGCACAGTTAATCCAGTAGGTTTTAGACCAGAAGCCCTGGAGAATGCGAACTGCACTCTTCATCAATTGTGTCACTTTGGACAAATCACTGGTAAAGTGAATTAATAAAGTGAATTGTAGACAAGTGATTGGCACTAAACTTGGCACACTGTAAGTGGTCAATAAAGGTGAACTCTTACAATTTGAAATGATAGCATAATTATGAAATTTATGTGTGATTTTGATTACTAAGGTCAGGAAATAAGACATATTTTCCCAAAACAAAATTATCTATTATTCGAGAGCTTGCACTTTTCAAGGAACTCAGAATAGTTTGTCAGTTGTGTTGTTCAGTCACTCAGCCATGTCCAGCTCTTTGCGACCCCATGGACTGAAGCACACAGGCTTCCCTTTCCATCACCATCGCCTGGAGCTTCCTCAAACTCACGTCCATTGAGTCAGTGATGCCATCCAACCGTCTCATCTTCTGTCATCCCCTTCTCTTTCTATGTTCAATCTTTCCCAGCATCAGTGTCTTTTCCAATGAGTCAGTTCTTCACACCAGGTAGCCAAAGTATTGGAGCTTCAGCTTTACCGTCAGACCTTCCAATGAATATTCAGGACTATTTCCTTTAGAATTAACTGGTTTTGTCTTCTTGCAGTTCAAGGAATGTTCAAGAGTCTTCTCCAGCCCTACAGTTCAAAAGCATCAATTCTTTGGCACTCAGTCTTCTTTATGGTCCAACTCTCACATTCATCTGTAACTAATGGAAAAATCATAGCTTTGACTATATGGACCTTTATCAGCAAAGTTATGTCTCTGCTTTTTAATATGCTGTCTAGGTTTGGCATAACTTTTCTTTAAAGGAACAAGAATCTTTTAATTTTATGACTGCAGTCACCATCTGCAGCGATTTTGGAGTCCAAGAAAATAGTCTGTCACTGTTTTCATTGTTTCTCCATCTATTTGCCATGAAGTGATGGAACCAGCTGCCATGATCTTAGTTTTTTGAATGCTGAGTTTTAAGTCAGTTTTTCCACTTTCTTCTTTCATTGTCATCAAGAGGCTCTCGGCCATAAGGGTGATGTCATTTGCCTATCTGAGGTTAATAGTTCTCTCAGCAACCTTGATTCCAGCCTGTGCTTTATCCAGCCTGGCATTTCTCATGATGTACTCTGCACAGAAGTTAATAAGCAGGGTGACAGTATACAGCCTTGATGTACTTCTTTCCCTATTTGGACCCAGTCTGTTGTTCCATGTCCAGTTCTAACTGTTGCTTCTTGACCCACATACAGGTTTCTCAGGAAGCAAGAATGTGGTCTAGTATTCCCATCTCTTTAAGAATTTTCCACAATTTGCTGTGATCCACACAGTCAATGGCTTTGGTGTAGCCAATGAAGCAGAAGTAGATGATTTTCTGGAACTCTCTTGCTTTTCTTATGATCCAATGGATGTTGACAGTTTGATCTCTGGTTCCTCTGCTTTTTCTAAATCCAGCTTGAAAGTTCTGGTTCACATACTCTTGAAGCCTTGCTTGGAGAATTTGAGCATTACTTTGCTAGTGTGTGAGATGAGTGCAGTTATGTGATAGCTTGAACATTCTTTGGCATTGCCTTTCTTTGGGATTGGAATGAAAACTGAACTTTTCCAGTCCTGTTGCCTGTTGAGTTTTCCAAATTTGCTGGCATACTGAGTGAAGCACTTTAACAGCATCATCTTTTAGGATTTGAAATAGCTCAGCTGGAATTCCATTACCTCCACTAGCTTTGCTTGTAGTAATGCTTCCTAGGTCCATCTCGACTTTTCACTGTAAGATTCTGGCTCTAGGTGAGTGATCACACCATTGTGGTTATTGGGTCATTAAGATCTCTTTTGTATAGTTCTTCTGCGTATTCTTGCCACCTCTTCTTAGTATGGGATCTTAGCTCCCTGACTATGGATTGAACCCACAACCCCTACAGTGGAAGCACAGAGTCTCAACCACTGGATTGCCAGGGAAACACCTAGTTTGACAATAGAAATTTCTTAATCTTAAGTGGTTTGTATTTAATTGTGAAATATGAATGGAAATTCACTTTATAAACATAATTTATTTTGTTCAGGACTTAATGAAAATCTCCCTGGTGTTATGAATCTCACTTTTAAGTTTCAAGTTTCTATTTATATAAAACAATTAAAAAACAACTATCATAAATAACCAATTAACAATATGTACTGAAATTAATCATCTATCACTCAGTTATAAGTGGGTAAGATAAACTTGATCTAAAAGTCTTACACTTCTTTTTTCATTTTGCTATTGGATAAATAGTTCTGTTCAGTTCAGTCGCTCAGTCATGTCCGACTCTTGGCGATCCCATGAATCACAGCACGCCAGGCCTCCCTGCCCATCACCAACTCCCGGAGTTCACTCAGACCATCACTCAGTCCATCGAGTCAGTGATGCCATCCAGCCATCTCATCCTCAGTCGTCCCCTTCTCCTCGTGCCCCCAATCCCTCCCATCATCAAATGAGTCAACTCTTCACATGAGGTAGCCAAAATACTGGAGCTTCACCTTTAGCATCACTCCTTCCAAAGAAATCCCAGGGCTGATCTCCTTCAGAATGGACTGGTTGGATCTCCTGGCAGTCCAAGAGTCTTCTCCAACACCACAGTTCAAAAGCATCAATTCTTTGGCGCTCAGCTTTCTTCACAGTCCAACTCTCACATCCATACGTGACTACTGGAAAAACCATAGCCTTGACTAGATGGACCTTAGTCGGCAGAATAATGTCTGCTCTTGAATCTGCTATCTAGGTTGGTCATAACTTTTCTTCCAAGGANAGATTTCTCAAGAGGCAGGTCAGGTGGTCCGGTAGTCCCATTTCTTTCAGAATTGTCCACAGTTTCTTGTGATCCACACAGTCAAAGGCTTTGGCATAGTCAATAAAGCAGAAATAGATGTTTTTCTGGAACTCTCTTGCTTTTTCCATGATCCAGCGGATGTTGGCAATTTGATCTCTGGTTCCTCTGCCTTTTCTAAAACCAGCTTGAACATCAGGAAGTTCCCAGTTCACGTATTGCTGAAGCCTGGCTTGGAGAATTTTGAACATTACTTTACTAGTGTGTAAGATGAGTGCAATTGTGCAGTAGTTTGAGCATTCTTTGGCATTGCCTTTCTTTGGGATTGGAATGAAAACTGAGCTTTTTAGGTAAATAAGTTTCATCAAATTTACTGTGTCAGTTCTGTAAAACCATTATCTTAAAGAATCTTTGTTGAACATCCAAATCTTTCAAAGGACACCACCAACTTAGGCAGGCATTTTAAAGTATTTTTCTAACATTTAAAATGATAAAGAAGCATATTGGTATCTTTCCCATACGTTATTTACAACAACAGCTCCTGCTCATTTACTTTAAACACTTCAGCTCTGAATTTGTAGACTCTTTCCAAATTTTTTTATATTCAGAGTTTTTGTCAGGAGCATTGACACCACTGAGACGTGTATCTCATTTTTTTTTTTCTTGTCTGGTATGTGAAGGAACACACTATATGTTCATTAAAAGGATAAATGAGAGAAAGAGTTGGTGAATATATGAATGAATGAATGATCTCTTCAAATCTAAATCTCAAAATTGTTAACTTCTTTCCTCTTGCCCTCAGTGGCTCCAGAGATATAAAGAAATGTCCATGACTGAGAAGAAACAAATGGAATGATATTTGTAATTTTTAAATTATTTTTATAATCTGCTCAGTTCAGCATTGCCAGTGCTCATCAAAACATAGCCATTCTCTATGATCTTCTTTACCCAGGCTGTTACATTACACCTCACCCGCTCTTGTTGGGCTGGGCTGTATTACTACCTTTTACTTCCTCTTCCTGAAGGGGATACTATTAGGTTCAGTCTACTCCTTTACCATCCCATGCTATCCTGTGTTCTCTTTCTCAAATTATTCCATCTGAAATAACTTAATGTAACTTAATTATTCAGAAGAAAATAGTTGCTAATTCATGTCTGACTTTTTGCAACCACATGGACTAAAGCATGCCAGCCTTCTCTGCCTTTCACTGTCTCCTAGAGTTTGCTCAAATTCATGTCCATTAAGGCACTGATGCTATCTAACCATCTCATCCTCTGTCACCCCCTTCTCCTCCTGTCCTCAATCATTCCCAGCATCATGGTTCTTTTTTCCAGTGAGTCATCTCTTCACATAAGGTGGCCAAATTATTGGAGCTTCAGTATCAGTTCTTCCACTGAATATTCAAAATTGATTTCCTTTAGGATTGACTGGTTTCCTTGCTGTCCGAGGGACTCTCAAGTGTCTTCTCCAGAACCACAGTAGAAAAACATCAATTTTTCAGCGCTCAGCCTTCTTTATGGTCCAACTCTCACATCCATACCTTACTACTGGAAAAATCATAGCTTTGACTATATGGACCTTTTTTGTCAAAGTGACGTCTCTGCTTTTGAATATGCTTTCTGCATTTATCATACTTTTCCTTCCAAGCAGCAAGTGTCTCTTAATTTCATGAATGCAGTCACTGTCCACAGTGATTTTGGAGCCCAAGAAGATAAAATCTGTCACTGCTTCCACTTTTTCCCTTTTTAATTGCCATGAAGGATGGGACTGGATGCCATGATTTTGTTTCTTGAGTGCTGAGTTTTAAGACAGTTTTTTTTTTTTTCACTCTTCTCTTTCACCCTCATCAAGAGGCTCTTTAGTTCCTCTTCACTTTTTTCCATTACAGTGGTATTATCTCCATATCTGAAAAATGAAAGTTGCTCAGTCTTGTTTGACTCTTTGTGGCCCCATGGACTATAGAGTCCATGGAATTCTCCAGGCCATAATATTGGCATGGGTAGCCTTTCCCTTCTCCACAGTATCTTCCTGACCTAGGAATTGAACCAGGGTCTCCTACATTGCAGGTGGATTCTTTACTGAGCTATCAGGGAAGTCCATATCTGAGGTTGTTGATATTTCTACCAACAATCTTGATTCCAGCCTGTGATTCATTCAGCCAGCATTTTGCAAGATGTACTCTACATAGAATTTAAATAAGAGGGTGACAATATACAGCCTTGACATACTCCTTTCCCAATTTTGAACCAGTCGGTTCTTCCAGGTCTGGTGCTAATTGTTGCTTCTTGACCTGCATACAGGTTTCTCAGGGGACAGGTAAGGAGGTCTGGTATTCCCATCTCTTTAAGAATTTTCCACAGTTTTCTGTGATCCACACAATCAAATAGAAGAAAATGGAGGTTAATACAATCTAGAATAAAGTGTACATACAGAAGTGGAAGACAGATTGTAATACAACTAGGATTTTCTTTCACATGTTTCGTCAGCCTTTAAATAGTTTGTTCTGTTTTACCAACCTAAACAGCATATTAAAGCAGAGACATGACTTTTCCAACAAAGGTCTGTCTAGCCAAAGCTATGGTTTTTCCAGTAGTCATGAATGGATGTGACTAATATGAATGGATGTTGGACCATAAGTAAAGCTGAGCACAAAAGAAATGATGCTTTGGAACTGTGGTGTTGGAGAAGACTTTTGAGAGTCTCTTGGATAGCAAGGAGATCCAGCCAGTCCATCCTAAAGGAAATCAGTCCTGAATATTCATTGGAAAGAATGATGCTGAAGCTGAAACTCCAATGCTTTGGCCACCTGATGCAAAGAACTGACTCATTGGAAAAGACCCTGATGCTGGGAAAGATGGATGGCAGGAGGAGAAGGGGATGAAGAGGATGAAACGGTTGTATGGCATCACCAAATCGATGGACATGAGTTTGAGTAAGCTTTGGGAATTGGTGATGGACAGGGAAGCCTGGCGTGCTGCAGTCCATGGGGTCACAAAGAGTCAGACATGGCAAAGTGACTGAACTGAACCTTATTTATTTACATATAGGCCCCTCCCCTTAGCCAGTTGTTATCATTCGTGTTTCATTTTCCCATGTAGATTATGGGTAGCATCCTAAGGTTTTCCTTTCTTTTAAAAATAATTGAAAGGATTAGATCTTGGTTCTTCATAATTGATGCTTTCTAGAGTTCCTTGACACAGAGGAAAAAATAGCCAAGTGGAAAATGAATTTCACATTTTGATAATTACTGAGCATCCAATACCTCTGCTCATGCAGGACTTCCCTGCAAAGCACTGCAGTATCAAGGGACTCAGGCTGAATTTCTCTTTTATTTATTTGAATTTTCATTGGAATATAGTTGCTCTTCAACGTTGTATTTTCTTCTGCACAGCAAAGTGGATCAGCTACACACACACACACACACACACACACACACATATATATATCCCCTCTTCCTTGGATTTCCTTCCTACTTAGGTCACCACAGAGCACTGAGTAAAGTTCCCTGTGCTGTTCAAGTCAGTTCTCATTAGTTATCTATTTTATATGTCGCAGTGTATACATGCCAATTACAATCTCCCAATGCGTCCCACAGCCCCCTTCCCTTGGCATCCCTACACATGCTCTCTACATCTGTGTCTCTATTCCTTCTTTACAAATAAATTCAGCCATACCATTTTTCTAGGTTCCACATATGTGTTAATATGAGTTATTTATATTTTTCGTTCCGACTTACTTCACTCTGTATGACAGTCTCTTCATCCACATCTTAGGCTGAATTTCAAAGAGCTGTTTTCTTCACCCCATCTATGAATCCAGAGTAACTGGGCTGTGGGTAAGGCCTTCTGTCCATTTACCCAGCTACTTACTGGATAAAGATGGCTGGTCTGACCTGGGGCCCCATGCCATAATGCTACTGCAGGGAAGAGAAACACCAGGGGTGCCCACTGCTTGGGAGCTGGAAAAACTGAAAGACTTTCCTGGTATAAATCTTGATACAGCATGGCAGTTCTTCCCAATAAAGCCTGGGGTTTAGCCAATGAAGCTTTCTCCATGAGAGAGATAGACAGGTGGGATTAAATTAGGCTTCCCACCTAGCTTGCAAATATTAAGTGCATACTAGGTGGAAGGCTCGGACAGGACTGAACGACTTCACTTTCACTTTTCACTTTCATTCATTAGAGAAGGAAATGGCAACCCACTCCTGTGTTCTTGCCTGGAGAATCCCAGGGACGGGGGAGCCTGGTGGGCTGCCGTCTATGGGGCTGCACAGAGTCGGACACGACTGAAGTGACCTAGCAGTAGCAGGAGGTACCAGTTCAGTTCAGTTCAGTTCAGTCGCTCAGTCATGTCTGATTTTTTGCGACCCCATGAATCACAGCACTCCAGGCCTCCCTGTCCATCACCAACTCCCGGAGTTCACTCAGACTCACATCCATCGAGTCGGTGATGCCATCCAGCCATCTCATCCTGGGTCGTCCCCTTCTCCTCCTGCCCCCAATCCCTCCCAGCCTCAGAGTCTTTTCCAATGAGTCAACTCTTCGCATGAGGTGGCCAAAGCACTGGAGTTTCAGCTTTAGCATCATTCCTTCCAAAGAACACCCAAGCACTGTTCAAATCAACTTACCTGCATTATTTCATTGAATATTTATAAGAACCCTAAGAGGTCAATACTATTACTGTAACTACTATATTGAATAACTACCATATTATTATAATTATAATATTAAAAACACAGTGCACTTCTACATATGCAGGAGTTAGGCTTACTGCTACTGCTACTGCTAAGTCACTTCAGTCGTGTCCGACTCTGTGTGACCCCATAGACAGCAGCCCACCAGGCTCCCCCATCCCTGGGATTCTCCAGGCAAGAACAACTTGACTGAGGTCATATAGCAATAACTATCAGAACTGAATTTATATCCAAGTCTAACTACATGGTCTGCTGTTCCTACACATTATGATACATACCCTGCTTGGTGAATGGTTGTCAAGAGACTATTGCATGTGAGTTCGTTTTGAAAATTTCCACTGTATCCATCCTGGCAAAACCACTAGTTCATTTCATTACTCAACGAGTATAAGTCTCCTACTTGCCAATTACCATGTGAAGCCCAGGGGAACCAAGATTAAGCAATGAAAGAGTCCTGTTCTCAAGGAAGCATTCTGAACAGAGAACAGGGAAATCAATCAACTCAAACAATAGCATTTAACAATAGCTTCCTCCAGGTTGGGGAAGCACAGATGCCACCCACACGCTTCAGAAAAGCCTCTGCATCGGTCTCCAGTGCTTAGAATCTATCATTCTAAGGTTCATAAAATAATTTATTATGAATAAACATGGTAGACACTAGGATAATATAATCTCTTATCTTTTTGTTGTTGCTCAGTCACTAAGTCCAGTCTGATTATTTGGGACCCCGTGGACTGTAGCACATCAGCTTCCTCTGCCTTCCACTGTCTCCTGGATTTTCCTCAAATTCAGATCCATTGAGTCAGTGATGCCATCCAACCATCTCACCATCTCACCCTCTGTCATCCCCTTCTCCTCCTACCTTCAGTCTTTCTCGTCATCAGGGTCTTTTCCAGTGAGTTAACTCTTCAAGTCAGGAGGCCAAAATATTGGAGCTTCAGCGTTAGCATCAGTCCTTCTAAAATATACTCAAGATTTATTTCCTTTAGGATTGACTGATTTGATTCCAAGGGACTCTCAAGAGTCTTTTCCAACACCATATTTTCAAAAGGGAAATAATTTCCCTACAAAAAGCAAAACTTGCCTAATGAAAGAGAAACATAGGGTGATTGTATTATAATGGAAATATTAAGAGGCAAGAAAAAAACAAGTTATGGGAGTAAATAGAGCCCTTGATTCCATGAGTGGGAAATGAAAGGTCTTTCTGACAACTAACTTCTGATCTCATGCATTCCCCCAGAGAAACTGTGTTTAGTGGAATAAGAACCAGGGGATCAACCTTGCTTCCTTTTGGCTACCATAAAACTCGGTAGAGCAATTTAAATTTCATGTACCACCATTTCTTTGTAAAATGAGAGTTAAGTTGATACTAAACAGACCCTGAGACTCACATGTCATACTAATCAGGAAAGCTGATAAGTTCCCATTATCACTTTTACTTTTTTTTTTATTCTGAAAGTTTGTATCTACTTAATAAATTAAATTCACAATTTAAAATTTGTAAAACAAACTCCAGGGCCACATAGCCTTATAAGTTACTCTTTCCAAATATTTAAGAAAGAAATAACACAATCTTCTTGATGTGGTGTTTTGTGCTCTTAACTACTTTTTTTAGGATATACTTTTACTCTACTTTGATTAGAAATATCCCTATTGAAATGTTTCTGATTTCTCAATAAGTCAATTTCTTAGCACTTTAGGTTGCTTTCAATATTTCATACCCTGAAAAATAATCCTAGTTTTCTTATCATACATATGACACTCCCTCTATCAAAGATCAATTAAGCAATTAAAAGATAAATATTAATTCTAATTGGCATGAAAACTTAAAAACTCCCATTTTCTAACCATAGAGAAATTCATAGAAATTATATTATTATTAAAGTTATGAGAACTCTTTTATCCTACTTAGATCACAACTACACACACAAACACACAAACACACATACAATTAGTCACTCAGGACTAAATTTCAGGAAAGAAGAGAAAGTGTTAGTCGCTCAATTATGTCTGACTCTTTGCAACCTTTGATTTGCATCCTTTGCAAAGGATGTTTACACTTCATCCCTGCACCTCAATTTCATCATCTTTAAAAGGAGGGTAGCAACTCTCCCCCAAGGAATTACTTGGAGAATTAAATGAGCTAATAAAGTGTCTGGCACACAGTAATCCTTAGGTGACTACTGTTTAGTCATCATGTCTGACTCTTTGTGACTCCATGGACTGTGGCACACCAGGCTCCTAATATAACCTGAATAACTTTAGGTGTCAGTAATAAAATCCTTCCTAGAGCAGTTCTGACCATGCTGAGGATGTCATTGGCCTTCAGCCATTCATACAAACTCTCCAAAAGTCAATAGAATAAAATATAATGTTATTTGTTCATTCAATTTGGGGTTTCAATTTGTATTTCTACCTTGAAGAAAATTTATTTCAAGAGTCTGATTAGCCTTGTGTAGTATTAAATACAATTTTATGCTGGATAAATGAATTAACACAAATAATTCATAAAAGCTATTTTTAAAAAATTATTTCTTTTATAGACTAGCAGAAATTGGAGGGAATTTTAACACTTGTTCAAACAGGAATCCTGCGTTTAAATCTCAAATTAATCTGCACTGAGAGGTCCTGCATAATTATGTAACACACATATTTTAGTTAAGAAATCTGTTAGGCTGCTGTGTAGCAGGGGTCAAAAGCATCCTTACTGGGTTTCCTTGAAAAATAATGAAATTAGTGAGTATCATTAAATCCCACGTGTCTTCCTCTCAATTTGTGATTAAAACTTGCTATTTTCACTCACTAAAACACAGGTGTTAACACATTTATTTCAAATAACTGTAAAATCAAATCTTAGAAACAAAAATTGCAGTATTAACCCAATAGGATCTTATCAACAAATGACTTAATATCATTTAATGAGCCCAATAAGGAGAAAAGATCAGCAAATAAATTCTTCCCCTTTAAAAATAAAAGCAAAAGCCCTTAAGTCAACCTAAGCTAAGTCTTATAAAATATTTTGCAAAAAAAAAATAATATACTTCAGTTTGTTAGTACTTTTACTTCTGATTCAAACTTTGTATTACTAAATCAAGTATCACTTACACAAATAAACTTCTTTAATTGGAACACAACTTTAGCAGTACAATGTGTTCCTTCCATTGAAATGATTGATTTCATTAGTGGAGGTTTCCTAACTGCAGGCATTAGTTTTTATCATGGCCACTAAAACAAGTAGCATTTTGTTCATCCTTTGCCACATAAATGCAGCATGAGGATACATTTGATCATCTTCTCTAAAGGGAAAG
The DNA here is from genome assembly GCA_006410935.1 of Redunca redunca. Lineage (NCBI taxonomy): Eukaryota > Metazoa > Chordata > Mammalia > Artiodactyla > Bovidae > Redunca > Redunca redunca. The sequence goes on along the minus strand of SJYQ01000910.1, from coordinate 1,488,944 downwards.
CAATGTGCTCTCAGCATGTTTGCATGAAGTCAGTGAACCTTTTAAGGTGACATAGAAGACTCTGTATTATTGGTTTACATATCAACTTCCAATTAGTCCAGCTATTGTGCTGTCAACTCTTTTGAGAGGGTTTGGCTATACTTTATCAGAGAACTTGAAAATAACCCCAGTGGCAATAGCCTATTCTGCTAATAAGGAGACCTCTTTCAAGAGGAATGTGGCTTCATGTCTGTGAAGGAGCCAGGAGATTGGCTAAGATTAGTGGGCCAGTAAGCAGATAACAAAGGCGATCATTAAAAGTCCATTTCTGAGGCGAGACATAAGCAATAACATTTTATGAAACATCTTTAATCTCCTATTAGAAATCAAGGCATACTTAGCATATAAATTTTTAGATTCTTGAAAGCATCACATTTGTTGATTAGGAAATTCTATTATTATATGGCCTGAGTACAGATTCATCTGCCTTGTACCTAAAATGTAGCTCTGATATGACTGGGCATATCTAGTGAGTTAGCAGGGCTGCTCTTCAAGAAATCTATGACAAGTCTAAGCTTTTCTGGGAGTTTGATTACACTAAGGAAAGAAAGAAGCAGCCATGAGGAACTTGAACTCCTCTGGAAGTCCTTGGCAGCAGGAAAAGGATCCACCCTAAATAGATTATGATGTTTGGCACTTAAATTTTCTTTACACCTTAAACTACCTAGATTTATTGTGAGCATAAGTTGCTGTTGTTCAGTCTCTAAGTCATTTCCAACTCTTCGTGACCCCATGGACTGCAGAACACCAGGTCCCTCTGTCCTGCACTACCTCAAAGACTTTGCTTACATTCATGTCCATTGAGTCAGTGATTCTAACCAACCGTCCCATCCCCTGTTGCCCCTTTCTACTCCTGCTGTCAATCTTTTCCAGCATCAGGGTCTTGTCCAATGAGTCCACACTTCACATGGCCAAAGTATTGGAGCTTCAGTTTCATCATCAGTCCTTCCAATGAATATTCAGGACTGATTTCCTTTAGGATTTACTGGTTTGATCTCCTTGCTTTCCAAGGGACTCTCAAGAGCCTTCTCCAGCACCACAGTTCAAAAGCATCAATTCTTCAGGGCTCAGTCTTCTTTACAGTCCAACTCTCACGTCTGTACGTGACTACTGGAAACACCATTGATTTGACTATGAGCACCTTTATTGTCAAAATGATGTCTCTGGTTTTTAATATGCTGTCTAGGTTTGTAATAGCTTTAATTCCAAGGAAAAGTGTCTTTTAATTTCATGGCTGCAGTCACCATCCACAGTGACTTTGGAGCCCATGAAAATAAAATTTGTCACTGTTTTCAGTTTTTCACCTTCTATTTGCCATGAAATGATGGGACCAATGCCATGATCTTACTCTTTTAAATGTTAAATTTCAGGCTGGCTTTTTCACTCTCCTCTTTCACCTTCATCAGTAGGCTCTTTAGTTTCTCATCTGCATATCTGAAATTGTTATTTCTCCTGGCAGTCTTGATTCCAGCTTGTAATTCACCCAGTCTTTCAATTCCCATAATGTATTCTTCATAGAAGTTAAATAAGCAGGGTGACAATATACAGCCTTGATGTACTCCTTTCTCAATTTTGAACTACTCAGTTGTTCCATGTCCAGTTCTGTTGCTTCTTGACCCTGTGTACATCTTTCTCAGGAGACAGGTAAAGTGGTCTGGTACTCCTGTCTCTTTAAGAATTTTCCACAGTTTGTTGGGATACACACAGTCAAAGCCTTTTAGCACAGTTAATGAAGCAGAAGTAGATGTTTTTTTTCTGGAATTTCTTTGCTTTCTCCAAGAGCCAACATATGTTGGCAGTTTGATCTCTGGTTCCTCTGCCTCTTTGAAACTCAGCTTGTATATCTGAAAGTTCTTGGTTCACATACTGCTGAAGCCAAGCTTAGAGGATTTTGAGCATAAGCATGTGAAATGAATGCAATAGTACAGTAATTTGAACATTCTTTGGCATTTCCCTTCTGGGGACTGGAATGAAAACTGATATTTTCCAGTCCTGTGGCCACTGCCAAGTTTTCCAGATTTGCTGACATACTGAGTGCAGCACTTTAACAGCATCATCCTTTAGGATTTTAGATAGCTCAGCTGAAATTCCATTACTCCTACTAGCTTTGTTCAGAGTAATGCTTCCTAAGGCCCACTTGACTTCATACTCCAGGATATCCAGCTCTAGGCAAGTGATCACACCATCATGGTTATCTGGGTCATTAAGACCTTTCTTGTATAGTTCTTCTGTGTATTTTTGCCACCTCTTTCTAATTTCTTCTGCTTCTGTTATGTCCTTGCCATTTCTATCCTTTATCATGCCCATCCTTGCATGAAATATTCCCTAGATATCTCCTCTTTTCTTGAAGAGATTTCTAGTCTTTCCCATTCTGTTGTTTTCCTCTCTTTCTTTGCATTGATCACTGAGGAAGGCCTTCTTATCTCTTTTTGCTATTCTCTGGAACTCTGCATTCAGTTGAGTATATATTTCCCTTTCTCTCTTGCCTTTCGCTTCTCTTCTTTCCTCAGCCAATTGTAAAGCCTCCCCAGATGATCACTTTGCTTTTTTCTATTTCTTTTTCTTTGAGTTGGTTTTGGTCACTGCCTCCTGTACAATGTTATAAACCTCTGTCCATGGTTCTTTAGGCATTCTGTTACTAGATCTAACCCCTTGTATTTATTTGTCACTTCTACTGTGTAATCATAAATGATTCAATTTAAGTCATGCCTGAATGGCCTAAAGGTTTTCCCAACTTTCTTCAATTTAATCTTGATTTTTGCAATAAGGAGCTCAGGATCTGAGTCACAGTCAGCTACAGGTCTTGTTTTTGCTGACTGTATAGATCTACCGCATCTTCAGCTGCAAAGAATATAATCAGTCCAATTTCTGTAGTGACTATCTGGTAATCTCCATGTGTAGAGTCATCTCTTGGGTTGTAGGAAAGGGTGTTTGCTATGACAAGCATGTTCTCTTGGCAAATCTCTGTTAGCTGTTGCCCTGCTTCATTAGTACTCCAAGGCCAAATTTGCCTGTTATTCTGGGTATCTGCTGACTTTATACTTTTGCATTCCAATCCCCTATGATGAAAAAGACATCTCTTTTGGTATTAGTTTTAGAAGGTTTGGCCGGGTTTTCATAGAACCAGTTAACTTAAGCTTCTTCAGCATTAGTGGTTGGGATATAGACTTGGATTATGGTGATGTTGAATGTTTTGCTTTGGAAATGAACCAAGATCATTCTGTTGTTTTTTCAGTTGTACCCAAGTACTGCATTTTGGACTCTTTTCTTGACTATGATAGCTACTTCATTTCTTCTGAGAGATTCTTGCACACCGTGGTAGATACAATGGTCATTTGAAGTAAATTCACCCATTCTCATCCATTTCAGTTCACTGATTCCTAAGATATCAGTGTTCACTCTTGCCATCTCCTGCTTGACCACAGTCGGTTCATCTTGATTCATGGACCTAACATTCCAGGTTCCTATGCAATAATGTTTTTATAGCATTGGACTTTACTTTCACCATCAGACACATCCGCAACTGAGCAGTTTCTGCTTTGGCCCAACCACTTCATTCTTTCTGGAGCTCTCCACTCTTCCCCAGTAGGATATTGAACTCTTTCTGACCTGGAAGAGCTTATCTTCCTGTGTCACAACTTTTTTTTTTTATACTATTCATGAGATTTTCATGGCAAGAACACTGGAGAAGTTTGCCATTCCCTTCTCCAGTGGACCACGTTTTGTCAGAACTCTCCACTATTATCCATTTGTCTTAGGTGGCCCTGGATGGCATGGCTCATAGCTTCCTTGAGTTATGCAAACCCCTTCACCATAACAGGGCTGTGATCCATGAAGGGGTGAGCATAAGTGTTGCACTTAAAAGGTAAAATAGCTGTCCTGATACATCCCTTCCCAAATTTCTGATCTTACATTATTCTTCTTCCCTACTCTCATTCTTTTGGCTGTAACCACATCATATCTTGAATGAACCATACTCCATCAGATACTGGAAACTTTAATTTTGCTATTGATGTCACCAAAACCACTTTCCTTGAGCCTGTCCCCAAATCCCTTCCTTACTCTTAGTACACTCCTTTGGAATTCTTAGAAACACCTTCATGCAGAGGAAGAATGATGTTCAATAAGACAAGATTCTGGGTCACTGGTTAATGGAATATTCCAACAAAATGTGTTGCCCTGTGACTCAGACCTCCATCTGTCCTTCCAAGTAAGCAAGGTCTGGCAAACTGGGGTTTTATTTCTAAAACTGGGGTCATATTTTTTTTTTAAGATTTCTCACTTAGAACTCTTTCTTTCTTCCCTTTCTCCTTTCTTCTCTCTTTTCCAAAAAGTTATATATCACTCTATAGATCTGCGTCTCTTTTGTTGTCTCGCATACAGGGTCATCATCACCATCTTTCTAAATTCCATATATATGCGTTGTACACTCGTGGTGAATTCATGTCAATATTTGACAAAACAAATACAGTATTGTAAAGTAAACTAAAGTTAAAATAAAAATTAAAAAAAAGTTATATATCAGATTTAGGACTAAGGTGCTTCTCCTCTAAGTTCTAGTCCCCTAATTCATTCCCTTAATAAATGATTAGTATAAACTCATTGTATTGTTCCAAATAGGAAAAGGAGTACATCAAGGCTGTATATTGTCACCCTGCTTATTTAACTTCTATGCAGAGTACATCATGAGAAATGCTGGACTGGAAGAAACACAAGCTGGAATCAAGATTGCCAGGAGAAATATCAATAACCTCAGATATGCAGAAGACACCACCCTTATGGCAGAAAGTGAAGAGGAGCTAAAAAGCCTCTTGATGAAAGTGAAAGAGGAGAGTGAAAAAGTTGGCTTAAAGCTCAACATTCAGAAAACGAACATCATGACATCCAGTCCCATCACTTCATGGGAAATTGATGGGGAAACAGTGGCAACAGTGTCAGAGTTTATTTTTGGGGGCTCCAAAATCACTGCAGATGGTGATTGCAGCCATGAAATTAAAAGACGCTTACTCCTTGGAAGAAAGGTTATGACCAACCTAGATAGCATATTCAAAAGCAGAGACATTACTTTGCTGACTAAGGTCCGTCTAGTCAAGGCTATGGTTTTTCCTGTGGTCATGTATGGATGTGAGAGTTGGACTATGAAGAAGGCTGAGCACCGAAGAATTGATGCTTTTGAACTGTGGTGTTGGAGAAGACTCTTGAGAGTCCCTTGGTCTGCAAAGAGATCCAACCAGTCTATTTTGAAGGAGATCAACCCTGGGATTTCTTTGGAAGGAATGATGCTAAAGCTGAAACTCCAGTACTTTGGCCACCTCATGTGAAGACTTGACTCATTGGAAAAGACTCTGATGATGGGAGGGATTGGGGGCAGGAGGAGAAGTGGACGACCAAGGATGAGATGGCTGGATGGCATCACTGACTCGATGGACATGAGTCTGAGTGAACTCTGGGAGATGGTGATGGACAGGGAGGCCTGGCATGCTGCAATTCATGGGGTCACAAAGAGTCGGACACAACTGAGTGACTGAACTGAACTGAACTGAAGGATGGACATTAGAAATCATATGGGACCACGTTAGGAAAGCAGAGAAGCCGTGGGGTCAAATTATTGCTCAGAGTTGCATATCTAGTTGTTGGAACTCAGGTTGACATTCCAAAGTTAGTTCATTTGCACTTTTAGCTTTCAGTTTGAAGGAAGAAGAAAGGGTGAAGAGTGACATCATGGAATTAAGCCGAGTTGACCTATAATTAAAAATCAAAGTCATGCCACCCAGTCTATCTACTCTGTTTAACATTCATGACTATCACAGGTGTATCTCATAAATTACAATTATTTCTTTGGCCCCAGGAATCAACTTGGTAGATAGATGGACCATTTATATACAGAACCCTACTTTTACATTTATCTCAGGGCCAAGTGTGAAGGACATGGTTGAATAGTGCTACAGGCAAACATCAAGGAAAACAAATTGCATATGATATACTGTATCTTTAATATCAACAATAACTTTCATTTTTCAAGCATATTTCATATAAAGTGGCCATTATGGACTTTTATGAAGTCCAAACAACAAAGGGTTATCATATGGAAAATGATTAGTGCTGTCACCTCCAAGTTACCTTGGGTATAGACAGAATGCACCTCAAAGATGTGTTAAATGTAATATCTATCAATACCTTCTGCCACTATTGCTATTAAAAGAAGGCAACAAGCCTGTCTTTCTTCAGGATTAGATTAACAGGAAAAATTATTAGCAAAAATTTCTGATAAATTAGGTTAAGTTTTGAAACTTAAAAGCTCATTAATCTACTAATTTATTCATTCATACAATAAATATCTGTAAAAAAAATAGTCTATAATATATCATATCCTTTTCTAGGAGGTAAAAATAAGATTTGGAGCCACATCATGCTTTTTAAAAGGGCTTTCCTGGTGGCTCAGACAGTAAAGAATCTGCCTGCAGTGTGGGAGACCTAGGTTCGTTTCCTGGGTCAGGAAGATACCCTGGAGAAGGGAATGGCAAACCATTCCAATATTCTTGCCTGTAGAAATCCATGGACAGAGGAGCCTAGCCAACTACAGTCCATCAGGTTGCAAAGAGTCTGACATGACTGAGCAACTAACACACACATGCCTTTTAAAGGAGTGCACATCAATTTGGAGAAGTTAGAGGAATGAATTTAAAATATCCCGCTTATGGAGGTTGGAAACAGGTAAAGAGAACAAATAAACAAAGTTTTTTTATGGACAAACTGGGAAGAAAGGAGCTTAGTTCTGAGTGTGGATGTCAATAATATACAAAGGAAGGTGACATGAATTGGGGAAGTCCTGTTTTATAAGATGGTATTTCTATAGAGAATGAAGATATGTCTAGAGAAGAATTTCTAGGTAAGGAGAATAGCATATGTGATGACCTGACACACTTTGGCTTTGGCATATTCAAAAAAAAAAAACAGTAAGCAGTCACTGTGGCTGAAGAATAATGAATTCTGTGTGTGCACTTAGAAAGAGAGTCAAAAAGAAAGTGAAAGATTATTTGCACATGCCCTACCATTTTATGGAAGTAGAAACCTTGCTACATTAGCCTTCTCTGAAGAACCAAAACTGATAGAATATACATATATAATAGGAATAAGTAAAGAAAGGTGAGTGCCGAAGAATTGATGCTTTTGAAGTGTGGTGTTGGAGAAGAATCTGGAGAGTCCCTTGGACTGCAAGGAGATCCAACCAGTCCATCCTAAAGAAGATCAGTCCTGGGTGTTCATTGGAAGGACTGATGTTGAAGCTGAAACTCCAGTACTTTGGCCACCTGATGAAAGAGCTGACTCATTTGAAAAGACCCTGATGCTAGGAAAGATTGAGGGCAGGAGAAGAGGATGAGATGGTTGGATGGCATCACTGACTCAATGGACATGGGCTTGAGTCAACTCCGGGAGTTGATGATGGACAGGGAGGCCTGGTGTGCTGCAGTCCATGGGGTCGCAAAGAGTCGGACACAATTGAGTGACTGAACTGAACTGAAGCTCATATATTTATGGACGCTGGAAGCCTCATGATTTGCTTTCTGTAAGCTGGACACTGCAAGGAGAGCCAGTGGTGAGATTCAGTCAGAGAGGAGACTCAAGGGTGTGGATGTCTGAGGGCAGGAGAAGATGAATGTCCCAGCTCAAACAAAAATAACAAATTCATACTTCCTCTGTCCTTATAATCCATTCAGGCTCTCAAGGCATTGGATGATGCCTGCCGCATACTGAGGACCATCTTTTTTAGTCTACTGATTCAGTGCAGATCTCTTATGGAAAGCCCTCAGAGACATACCCAGAAATAACATTTTATTCATTTAGTAATGTCCTGCCATCTGGGCATCCTTTAGTTCAGTGAAGTTGGCACATAGAATTAACCATCACACTTGCCAAAGAGGTATAATGCCTAGAAAAATACAAACATATACCCTTTCTTATATAGGACTTCACAGAACAGCAGAATCATTTTTATACCATTTTCAGAAAACATAATCAGCAACTATTTAATAATTTAGTTTTAAGGAAACATATTCTTGAGTCAAATTTCCTCCCTCTAAATTATTTACTGTCTGTCTGGCTTTGGTTATTTTTCTTAGTTGAAGATAGTTGATTTACCATGTTATGCTATTTTCCAGTGTACAACAAAGTGATTCAGTTATATTAAAGCGTTTGGGTTTTCAGATTCTTTTCCCTTATAGGTTATTACAAAATGTTGAGTATAACTCCCTGTGCTATACAGTACAACTTTGGCAGTTAATTATTTTACGTATAGTAGTTTGTATCTGCTAGTCCAAAACTCCTAATCTATCCCCCTCAACCCCTTACCCCATAAATTTGTTCTATGTATGTGAGTCTAGATTTCTGTTTTGTAAATAAGTTCATTTGTATCTTGTTTTTAGACTCTACAAATAAGCAGTATCATATGCTGCATATCGTATGTTCTCTCCCTTCCTAACAGTAAAAACCGTCAGAAATCACTTCCTTTCTTCTGGCAGGGCCAGCAATGCGGGACCATACTAAATCTCCAGACCCAAGCCATAATCTGATCTACAAGGAACTCTACAACATCTTCATTCCACAAGGCATCACTATGTTGATAATTTACTTTGTTTTTCAGTCACTAAGTCATGTTAGACTCTTTTATGACCCCATGGACGATAGCTCTCCAGGCTCCTCTGTCCATGGGATTTTCCAGGCAAGAATACTGGAGTGGGTTGCCATTTCCTTCCTCAGGGGGATCTTCCTGACCCATGGATCAAACCCACATCTCCTGCACTGGCAGGCAGATTTTTGCCACTGGGCCATCAGGGAAGCCCTGATAATTCATTATATTTATGGTATTATGCTGATTGGACCAGATCAGCAAGAAGTAGTAAGTATACTAGACTTCTTGGCAGGATACATGCATGAGAGAGGAAGGGAAAGAAATCCTGCAAACTTTGGGGAACCTGTTGCCTAATGGAATTTCTAGGGGTATAGTAGTCTGAAGCATATTAAGATGTTCTATCCAAAGTAAAAGACTAATTGCTGCATCTGCTTCCTTTTACTATTAAGAAAGAAGAAAATTGCCTAGTGTGCCTCCTTAGATTTTGCAGAAGTCTAGACCTCACCCGGGCATGCTATTCTGACCTGTGAGTGGCCTGTTAATCTCCCAGATTTGAGCAGGGTCTAGAAAAAACATTCTTCTGCTACCCTACCACTTGGACCATATGACCCCACATGTTCTAACGAAGATTGACATGTCTGTAGAGGATAAAGATGTTTTACAAAGACTTTGACAAGATTTTATAAGTGAAATAGGAAAAAATAAAAGAGGTAAACTCATAGAAATAAAGAATAGAAAAGTGACTGCCTAGAGTTGGGAGTGAGGTGGCAGAATAGGGAGAGGTTAGTAAAAGCATATAGAACTTTAGGTATAAAATGATCATATCTGAGGATCTAATAGACAACATGGTTATACACTGTATAATTGATAATATCATTGTATAAATGAAATTTTCTAAGAGACAATGAACTGAAAAGTTTAATGATAGTAGTAAGAAGAAGAATAAATACCTCACATTCTGTGAAGTTATGAATGACATAACTCATGTTTAGGATAAGAGTGTAATAAATACTATGCAGTATGATTTTGTTCTTACAAATCAGTAATTGGACTTGGAAAGTTGTCTACATCCAAGTAGGCAATACTGCTTTTGAGACGAGTGATCATTTCACAAGAGGGCAAAAGTTAGACTTAAACCCATAGCATTAGAGGCACAACGTCTATTGTTTATATAATACCACAACCTCACATTCAAATTTGAAATGGTATTTTACAACATACATGAGACAGAGCAATTGGATATTTGTATAGGAGTTTTCAACCACATTTCTCTGTATTTCCTTTACCAGAACTCTTTTTTAAGAAATTTTTTTAAATTTATTATCTGACTCGTCATTTTAGTATGTAAGCCCCATAAAGTCAGTTACCTTCTCTGTTTTCTTTCATTTTTCCCAGTGACTGCAACACAGTAAGTTTCCAGTTAAATATTTATTAAAGTGATATAGAGAACATGAATGTCCATGAACTGGGCGTAAAGAGTTGGCATGGGGCACTCCAGGCTGACCTCTGCCCTAGTTCTTTTCTTGTAGAAAGCATCCTGTCATAATTAAATTTTTGCTCCAGGGATCTATAAGGGTTATTGTTTCAAGGTTGCTGATTTCTGAATACTTGACATTTCTAATACGATTGCCCTTGCAATTTTGTTAATGAAATGACAACACCACAAATCCTCTCCACATTGAAGTAGAAAATGAAGGTGAATAAATAAATAACTAATGAAGGGACTACAGTCCAACTAATTACGGTCACAGTATCAGGAAGTTCATGTTAATAAGGAGTGTGTGTCTTTTGCTTTGCATTTATTCATACTCTAGAAAATGGTGACAGTAAATTCTTTTGTCATAAAAAATCTCTGTAATAACCAATGAGACATAACCGTTATAAATAATTTAAATTCTACTAAGTAAAAACAAAGGTTTAACTGAGTTTTGCCAACTAAGCTTGGGGCACTTAGACATCCCTACAGCAGATGGGAACTGTCAGAACCCATAACATTTAAAATTGTAAGACACGACTTTCAGATGACAGAAACCATAAGAATTCATGCAAATCAACAAGCCAAACACACCTTATTTAAAGAGTGCTTGACAGTTAAAAGAAAAGACCACGTTAAAGCCGCACATTTGGAATATCTCAGGTTTTAATTAGTCAAATGTCACCATTTCCTAAACGGAAGATTTTCCATTGATAATCCTTTTTAAAATCTGTTTGAAAGCGAGGTTTTCTTTCTACTGATTTTGGTGTTAATTCTATGCCAAATTATGCTTTTTTTTCATCGTTCAAAGCTTTCTGTCAATGATATCCAATAACAGAATAAAGAGATAAAAAAATAATCTCCCTAATACATCTGACCAATTTAATTTTAAGATCGATTTGGGATGGGTTTTGATTGCCATATGCTTGTAGCTATAAGAATTTTGCAATGGACAGCTTTTACTTAGTAAGTGTGTCCATTTCTTGTTTCTGTTCATAGATGCAGATAGAGCTTTAGGAAAAGTGACAACACGGCCACCACCATGTATTCCTTGAGACTTCAGCTGAAATGTGGACAACAAAATAACTGGCAGGTACATGGCACTTCATCATTTCAAAAAACACTTCCATATACATGGCCTAATTCGTTGCTGAAGTTAAACTAATGAGATGGGTATTTCTTTTTTTATATATATAATATTACTTATTTATTGGCTGTGCTGAGTCTGTTGCTGCACGGCTTTTCTCGAGTTGCAGCGAGCAAAGGCTACTCTTGTTGCTGTGTGCCAGCTTCCAAAGCTAGTGGCTTCTCTTACTGTGGAGCAAGGCTCTCGGGCATGCAGGCTTATGCAGACTCCATGGTTGTGGCTCATGAGATCTACAGCACAGGCTCAGTAGTTTTGGCACACAGGCTTAGTTGTTCTGTGACATACAGGATCTTTCCATATCAGGAGTGGAACCTGTGTCTCCTGCATCAGCAAGCAGGTTCTTTACCCCTGAGCCAAAAGGGAAGCCCGAGATGGGTATTTTTATTGATCCTACCTACAGTTGAAGAAACTATGAGTCAGGGAGTTTGAGTAACTCCTTACAGATCACATTCACAGCAAACATGGGACCCAAGAGCCAGAACCTGTTGGCTTCAAATCTCTTGGTCTTTCCTACATACCACATTGAGGAAGAATAAAATTCAGAACATAATGAGGAAGAGAAATCTGCATGATCTCCATCATTATATTTTCAATCTCCACCTTCGGTATGTTGCTGCTGCTGCTAAGTCACTCCAGTTGTGTCCGACTCTGTGAGACCCCATAGATGGCAGCCCACCAGGCTCCCCTGTTCCTGGAATTCTCCAGGCAAAAACAATGGAGTCGGTTGCCATTTCCTTCTCCAATGCATGAAAGTGAAAAGTCAAAGTGAAGTCGCTCAGTCGTGTCTGATTCTTAGCGACCCCAGGCTGCAACCTACCAGGCTCCTCTGTCCATGATGGGGTGCCATTGTCTTCTCCGTTCTGTATGTTAGGACCTGCCAATGCCATGGAGAATGACTCAGTTCGTATCCGCTCTTCAGGTGGACAAGGGACCGTGCTGTCATCACTGTGAAAATGCTTTGTTGTGAGTCCCTAAGGAATTGGGAATCTCTGCAAGGACTTCAAATGTGAGTAGGAGTTGGTTAAGAGAAAGGACAGTTGCAGGCCCAAGGACAGCATTTCCAAGGGACTGGAAATAAACCCAGTTTAATCTAAACATATTGAGGACCTGGAATCAAAACAGATGGGACAAGTCAGGCAAGACCCCACTTGGGGGGCAGACCCCACAAGGACCTTATAAATCATTTTTTGACGTTTAGATTTTACTTAAAGAGCCATAGGGAGATTTCTAAGCCATTCAATAATTTAATATGCATTGACAATGCATTTCAAAGTTTATATGCAATCCTAAATAAAAAGACCAAAGCCTTTGACTATGTGGGTCACAATAAACTGTGGAAAATTCTGAAAGAGATGGGAATACCGGACCACCTGACCTGCTTCTTGAGAAACCTATATTCAGGTCAGTAAGCAACAGTTAGAACTGGACATGGAACAACAGACTGGTTCCAAATAGGAAAAGGAGTATGTCAAGGCTGTATATTGTCACCCTGCTTATTTAACTTCTATGCAGAGTACATCATGAGAAACGCTGGACTGGAAGAAACATAAGCTGGAATCAAGATTGCCAGGAGAAATATCAATAACCTCAGATATGTAGATGACACCACCCTTATGGCAGAAAGTGAAGAGGAGCTAAAAAACCTCTTGATGAAAGTGAAAGAGGAGAGTGAAAAAGTTGGCTTAAAGCTCAACATTCAGAAAATGAAGATCATGGTCCCATCACTTCATGGGAAATAGATGGGGAAACGGTGGCAACAGTGTCAGACTTTATTTTTGGGGGCTCCAAAATCACTGCAGATGGTGACTGCAGCCATTAAATTAAAAGATGCTTACTCCTTGGAAGGAAAGTTATGACCAACCTAGATAGCATATTCAAAAGCAGAGACATTACTTTGCCAACAAAGGTCCGTCTAGTCAAGGCTGTGGTTTTTCCAGTGGTCGTGTATGGATGTGAGAGTTGGACTGTGAAGAAAGCTGAGTGCCAAAGAATTGATGCTTTTGAACTGTGGTGTTGGAGAAGACTCTTGAGAGTCCCTTGGACTGCAAGGAGATCCAACCAGTCCATTCTGAAGGAGACCAGTCCTGGGTGTTCATTGGAAGGACTGATGCTAAAGCTGAAACTCCAAAACTTTGGCCACCTCATGTGACAAGTTGACTCATTGGAAAAGACTCTGATGCTGGGAGGGATTGGGGGCAGGGGGAGAAGGGGACGACAGAGGATGAGATGGCTGGATGGCATCACTGGCTCGATGGACGTGAGTTTGAGAGAACTCCGGGAGTTGGTGATGGCCAGGGAGACCTGGCATGCTGCGATTCATGGAGTCCAGAGTCGGACATGACTGAGCCACTGAACTGAACTGAAATAAAAGGTAAGATCTGTTTTGGAGGATGTTGGGTCTTCTTTGGAATCTTGCCAATGAGTAAAATTGCAAATGGCCAGATGGACCTTAGAAGGAATATTTCTGCCCCAGGCCAATATAAATTTGTTTCTTGAAGTAAATAAATGCATAGAGCCATAATTGGCCCTAAGGAAAATTAATAATATAAAAACCCACAGTATTATTTTTTTTAATAATCAGCTGATCTATTCCTACTTAGGATAGTTTTTTTTTTTTTTTAACTTGGTTCATACACTAAATGGAATTGGTTGTTTGAAATAACTTTAAATAATCTCTCAAACCTGAGTAAGATCCCCTGGGCCATTGCAAGATGAGCTATTTGCATGCCAAACTGCAAGGTTCAGCATATGGTCCCTAGTATTTGCATAAATGAAATCTTAAGAAAGTATTTTCAATGAGGTGCATTTTATATTTGTCTTTCATCTACACCATGCAGATTGTGTTATTTTCATGAATAAATTACCTCCTTGTACATTGTCCTAAAGTAATACTTTATTTGTAATTTTTCCTTATACAAACAATACATATTTAGTGTTAAATATAGAAATAAACAAAAACAAAAAGATTAAAATATCTCATAATAGGCAAATATTTTCTTTTGTTTATTGTTCTACAAAAATGAACTTATATTCCATATTCTGATTCTGGTAGTTATTAATATTTTTCCATTTAACCACATTTTTAACATAATTCTTCACCTTACACTCCATCTTATGAATAAAAGTGTCTTAACCAATCCTATATTGCTAGATATTTAAGTTCCTTTGTTTTAAAAAACTATAAGTAGCACTCTAATTTAAGTTAGAATTAAATAATATGTAGTGGCATAGTCCTGAAGTGACTTAGCAGCAGCAGTAGTGGCATAGTAAGAGTAAAAATATACTAGCCACAAAATATATTTAGCAGCCCTAAACAACTGCACTCGTCTCACACGCTAGTAAAGTAATGCTCAAAATTCTCCAAGCCAAGCTTCAACAATATGTGAACCGTGAACTCCCTGATGTTCAAGCTGGTTTTAGAAAGGGCAGAGGAACCAGAGATCAAATTGCCAACATCCGCTGGATCATGGAAAAAGCAAGAGAGTTCCAGAAAAACATCTATTTCTGCTTTATTGACTATGCCAAAGCCTTTGACTGTGTGGATCACCACAAACTGTGGAAAATTCTTCAAGAGTTGGGAATACCAGACCACCTGACCTGCCTCTTGAGAAACCTGTACGCAAGTCAGGAAGCAACAGTTAGAACTGGACATGGAAAAACAGACTGTTTCCAAATAGGAAAAGGAGTGCATCAGGGCTGTATATTGTCACCCTGCTTATTTAACTTCTGTGCAGAGTACATCATGAGAAACGCTGGACTGGAAGAAACACAAGCTGGAATCAAGATGCCGGGAGAAATATCAATAACCTCAGATATGTAGATGACACCACCTTATGACAGAAAGTGAAGACGAGCTAAAAAGCCTCTTGATGAAAGTGAAAGAAGAGAGTGAAAAAGTTGGCTTAAAGCTCAGCATTCAGAAAATGAAGATCATGGCATCCGGTCCCATCACTTCATGGGAAATAAATGGGGAAACAGTGGCAACAGTGTCAGACTTTATTTTGGGGGGCTCCAAAATCACTGCATATGCTGACTAAAGTCATGAAATTAAAAGACGCTTGCTCCTTGGAAGAAAAGTTATGACCAACCTAGATAGCATATTCAAAAGCAGAGACATTAATTTGCTGACTAAGTTCCGTCTAGTCAAGGCTATGGTTTTTCCTGTGGTCATGTATGGATGTGAGAGTTGGACTGTGAAGAAGGCTGAGCGCCAAAGAATTGATGCTTTTGAACTGTGGTGTTGGAGAAGACTCTTGAGAGTCCCTTGGACTGCAAGGAGATCCAACCAGTCCATTCTGAAGGAGATCAGCCCTGGGATTTCTTTGGAAGGAATGATGCTGAAGCTGAAACTCCAGTGCTTTGGCCACCTCATGAGAAGAGTTGACTCATTGGAAAAGCCTTGGATGCTGGGAGGGATTGGGGGCAGGAGGAGAAGGGGAGGACAGAGGATGAGATGGCTGGATGGCATCACTGACTAGATGGACATGAGTCTGAATGAACTTCAGGAGTTGGTGATGGACAGGGAGGCCTAGCGTGCTGTGATTCATGGGGTCGCAAAGAGTCAGACATGACTGAGTGACTGAACTGAATTGAACTGAAACTTATTCCATACTAATATGATCAGAACAAAGGAGTATCCTTTGGTTGTGCATCGTACTCTAGAGAGAGATTAATATCAGATATTTGTTTATTTTAAGAAATTGTATTTGTGTACATTCTGAAGTCATTGAACTCCAGGGATAGTCCCTGTCTGTCTATGTGAATTTCTATGGCTGCCATAAACAATCAGTGCAACAAAGTAAACTTTAACATTGCTTATTGGGCTAAATAAATAGACTCTAAGAAGAAGGAACTCTTTTTCTTTTAATACAGTCACTTAGTTTTCTGCATAGAACATCTTGAGCTTTAGGACAGATAAAACTTCCCAGAAAGACAATCTTGAAACCACAGCTAAAGGAGTAAGCAAGCAGTTGGAATTTGATCTAAATGGACATCTAAATGGCTAGTGTCTACAAGAGCTTATCCCAGTGAGGAAACTTGGCCAGGGGTCACAATGAATGTGTTTGCAGGCCATTGTGGTGGTCCAGAAGAACTGGTTTCCCAACTGCCAACTGAAAATATTGAGCCTCAGTGACCTGGAGCAAATGTAGTGTCCACGATTAGAGTCTGCTCTTTGAAATCAGACCACCTGTACTTGAATCAGAGCTCCAACTCTTCCTGTTGACGTTAAGCATATGCTTTGGGCCTCAATTTCCACAGGAGACTCTAAGAGCATCTTATTAGGCCTGTTGAGAGGCTTAAATGAAATAAACCATTTAAAGCATGGAGTTCTGTACCCAGCTCATTGTGCATAGTTGGTAAATGTGATTTATTAATTTCTCAAATCAGTGAACCCAAATAGGATGAAGAACTAACACCAACTCTCTATTAAGACCATTTCTCATTTATTTTACTTGTTACCAGTTGGAAAATGAGGAAGACAAGATCTTCAAACACCTTGGTATATCAAACCTTATTTAAAAAAGAAGTTGTGTGGGTAGTTATTTAAACCATTTAGATGTATAATTGTAAGAGCAGAATTCTACAATTAAAAGAATAAGCTTATATATTTTAACAGAGTGAAGTTGTGAAGGTAGAATTTTTCCCCCAAAATTAACTGGTGGTGACTTGCAAATGAATTTAATGACATTTATTACTCAAATAAAAACCTATGTCAAGTAACTATGGAATAAATATACATAAGTAAATTGTGGTTCCTAGTGAGATATGTTTCAGAGTCCATCACCAGGTTCTGTCTGAAAAGAGAGGGGGGAAAGATACATTGGTGAGCAATTTGTAATGGTAAAAGATTATGAAAAAAATAAAGTGATCATCTCTATGTGGATAAAATAAAATAAGTTAAGTGTATACAAACATGTGTTCTGTGTTTTTCCACCTCAATGCTGTCTCACAGAAGAAAGCCCTAACATCTTATCGGAAACAAACAAAGAAAACTGTTTGTTATGATATCTTCCTAAATATTCTTTTTCTATTTTTGTTTGATTTGCCATTCTTTGATGGGAGGTTATAGTCTGGATAATAAAAATGGATTAGGAAAATCATTACAATTCAAGACTTTCTCTTGAATTGATGTATTTTAACAAATATTTGGAATTGTTTATGACTATTTAATGGAGAAGGCAAATGCACCCCACTCCAGTACTCTTGCCTGGAAAATCCCATGGGTGGAGGAGCCTGGTAGGCTGCAGTCCATGGGGTCGCTAAGAGTCGGACACAACTGAGCGACTTCACTTTCACTTTTCACTTTCATGCATTGGAGAAGGAAATGGCAACCCACTCCAGTGTTCTTGCCTGGAGAATCCCAGGGACGGGGGAGCCTGGTGGGCTGCCGTCTATGGGGTCGCAAAGAGTCGGACACGACTGAAGCGACTTAGCAGCAGCAGCAGCAGCAGCAGCAGCAGGACTATTTAATTCTGACCAGCACTTCCTTATAATATGTAATTTGTGGAGTGATTTTCTGAAATTTAGGTCTTTCAATGTTGAGTCTATTTGTAAAAGTTCATTATGACACGGTGCACATGTGACACTCCATATACTTCACAAACATTTTCCCTGGTGTATTATTATGAAAACAACTTAATGTATTACTGTAATTTTTCAGTAATTAGTAATTTCTGCTTGATCTGAAGATTGTGCAGAAGGAACAAGTTTATCACAAGGAGCTGTCATCAGTATGAGCTACATCTGGTTGAAACTTCAGAGATCATTCATCCTCTGCTAATGCTTATGGTTCTATTGTCCCCCTGAAAGAAGAACAAAAAGTTTCATTCCCAAGAAAAGGAAAAAGAGGAAGAAGGGATGAAAGAGGGGGAGAAGGAGGAACAGGCGAAGAGGACAGAAAGAGGAGGGTGATGAAGTGCATTCTATAATGTATAATTGAATTTAGGTATATTAGAATATAAAAATGCTTAGCAAAAGGAATCAATCACAGCTGTCACAACAGTGTTGAGAGCAGAAGTATCTGAGAATTTAGGTATATTAGAATATAAAAATGCTTAGCAAAAGGAATCAATCACAGCTGTCACAACAGTGTTGAGAGCAGAAGTATCTGATGTCCTAAGAAAAATCCCAGTACTCAAAACTACCTTCTTCTCAAAAGCAGACCAGCTTGAAGGTGGTCTTTGGTAACGTAGCATTTCCAGGTCTTCATTGGGGCTTTTGAAAAGTGAGAAATTTAGCTAATTCACTTTTAAAGAATTTAAATATCCTTAATACTTATGATTTTATAAACAACATAAATATGATAAGTTTCAATAAAAACAAAGAAATTGGAACACTTCTAGGAAGTTGTTTTTTATAATTAAAAGGGGTTTTTACTTACAGAAAGATAAGTATTTTTTTTCCTTTTCCCTATGTGAAGATCACTGAAGGTAAGATTGCATGCGTGCATACTCAGGCACATCGAACTTTGAAGTATATGGATGGTAGCCCACCGGGTTCCTCTGTTCATGGGATTTTCCAGGCAAGAATACTGGAGTGGGTTGCCATTTCCTCTTCCAAGGAATCTTCCTGACCTAGGGATCAAACCCACATCTCCTGTGTCTCCTGCATTGCACACAGATTCTTTACCACTGAGCCATCAGGAAAGCAACATTAAGATTGGTATTAAGGAAACGTTTCATCAAGGAGAAATGGTAAGGAAATGAGAAAGTGTTTCCATGTTACAAAGAAATGAGAAAATTTCACAGAATTTCAAATCTGCAAAAAAGGTATAGACATAACATTCAAATCATTTTGAACTGGTTTAAATGTGTATGCTGTCTTTTATTATAAAAGTTATACAATCTCACCACAAGCAAATCCATTAGGAAGTGGAGAAGATGGCAGTTCAGAGTTCTAAACTATTGTAATTATAAATCAAAGAATTAACAGTTTCACATATAATTATTAGAACTGGCATGGTTTGATGCATTATTCTGTATGTGAAAAAATAATTCTCTAAATGTAAGCCATATATGGAGACCTGAAGTCGTCTATGGTCCCACTTTCCACAGCTACTCATTAGTAGCAGTCTTGTTATCTCCTTACAGTTTGCTTGTTCTCTCTCTTTCTTTCTCTCCCTCTCTCATACACACACACATAAGCAAAGCTTCATTGTGAATTATTCATTTTATTTTTAACACAGTCTTTCAACCAAAATTATTAACTTAAGAAGACAAGGCAATCTGAAAAATGGATATTTCAGAAAACACAAGTGTAAAAGTGCAGGTGGCTATCAAGACATATTGGAATCAAGCAGATCATCAGAGACCCCCACAATATTTTTCTCTTTTTCTGTGGGGCCATTAAGTCTCATGTCTTCTACTTTCTACACATTTGCTTTGCTTTTATAGTTCCATCACAGCTTAGTCTATCTCAAAACCCTAGAGATTAAACAATGAGTTCATGTAAGCATGCCAGATAAACCTAGAACTTCCTAAGCTCAATTGCAAACTCTTGAAAGAGAGAGTCATTGTTCCTCTTATATGAGTTGAACAGGGGTTGCTGTATTTCTCAACAAAAGGGACATGTGGATTTCCTCTACCTCATAACATTAATCCATTATACCATGGACAACTTTTGGGTCAATAAATATAAATCCACTTCACTATTTTAGAGGCTTCCTGATATCCCAATCATACACACATTACTTGAATTCCTTACTTCCCTCTTGATAATATGTTTACAACATTTGGGCATCTTTGTAAGCACAACTTTATTTCCTTAGGAACGTGTGGTATGTGTGTGGTAGTGGCTCAGTCATGTCTGACTCTTTGCAACCCCATGGACTGTAGCCCACCAGGCTCCTCTGTCTATGGGATTTCCCAGGCAAGAATACTGGAGTGGGCTGCCATTTCCTTCTCCAGGGGATCTTCCCGACCCAGGAATCGAACCCAGGTCTCCCGCATTGTGGGTAGACTCTACCGTTTGAGCCACCAGGGAAGCCCCGAGGTGAAAGTGAAGTTGCTCAGTCGTGTCCGAGTCTTTGTGACCCTGTGGACTGTAGCCCACCAGGCTCCTCTGTCCATGGGATTCTCCAGACAAGAATACTGGAGTGGGTTGCCATTTCCTTCTCCAAGGGATCTTCCCCACCCGAGGATCTCAAACCCAGGTCTCCCACGTTACAGGCAGATGCTTTAACCTCTGAGCCAAATAGGATTCATAAATGGTATGAAGTGTATACATACATATATACATTGTTGTTGCTGTTCAGATGCTCAGTCGTGTCTGACTCTTTGCAACCCCATGGACTGCAGCACGCCAAGCTTCCCTGTCCTTCACCATCTCCCAGAGCTTGCTCAAACTCATGTCTAATGAGTTAGTGATGCCATCCAACCATCTCTGTTGTCCCCTTCTCCTCCTGCTTTCAATCTTTCCCAGCATCAGAGTCTTTTCTAATGAGTCAGTTCTTCACATCAGGTGGCCAAACTATTGGAGTTTCAAATTCAGCATCAGTCTTTCCAATGAATATTCAGGACTGATTTACTTTAGGATTGACAGGTTTGATCTCCTTGCAGTCCAAGGATCTTTCAAGAATCTTTTTCAACACCACAGTTCCAAAGCATCAATTCTTTGGCGCTCAGCCTTCTTTATAGTCCAGGTCTCACATCCATGCATGACTGCTAGAGAAATCATAGCTTTGATTAGGTGAACCTTTGCTGGAAAAGTCATGTCTCTGCTTTTTAATATGCTGTCTAGTTTGGTCATAGCTTTTTGTCCAAGAAACATGCATCTTTTAATTCCATGGCTGCAGTCACCATCTGCAGTGATTTTGGAGCCCAAGAAAATAAAGTTTGTCACTGCTTCCATTGTTTCCCCATCTATTTGCCATGAAGTGATGGGACCAGATGCCATGATCTTAGATTTTAAATGTTGAGTTTTAAGCCAGCTTTTTCATTCTCCTCTTTCAATTTCATTAAGATGTTCTTTAGTTTCTCTTCACTTTCTACCATAAAGGTGGTGTCATCTGCATATCTGAGGTTAATGATATCTTTCTGACAATCTCAATTCCAGCTTGTGCTTCATCCAGTCCAGCATTTCTCATGATGCAGTCTGCATACAGGTTAAATAAGTAGGCTGTCATACAGCCTTGACGTACTCCTTTCCCAATTTCGAACCAGTCTGTTGTTCCATGTCCTGTTCTAACTGTTGCTTCCTGACCTGCCTACAGGATTTCTCTCAAGGCACGTAAGGTGGTCTGGTATTCCCATCTCTTTAAGAATTTTCCACAGTTTATTGTTATGCACACAGTCAAAGGCTTTGGCATAGTCAATAAAGCAGAGGTAAATGTTTTTCTGGAACTCTCTTGCTTTTTCTATGACCCAACAGATGTTGACAATTTGATGTTTCGTTCCTCTGCCTTTTCTAAATCCAGGTTAAACATCTGTAAGTTCTCGATTCACGTACTGTTGAAGCCTGGCTTAGAGAATTACAGTATTACTTTGCTAGTGTGTGAGACCAGTGAAATTGTGTGGTAGTTTGAACATTCTTCAGCATTGCCCTCCTTTGGGAATAGAATAAAAACTGACTTTTCCAGTCCTGCGGCCGCTGCTGAGTTTTCCAAATTTGCTGACATACTGCGTGCAGGACTTCTATAGAATCATCTTTTAGGATTTGAAATAGCTCAGCTGGAATTCCATCACCTCCTCTAGCTTTGTTCATAGTGATGCTTCCTAAGGTCCACTTCACTTTGCATTCCAGGATGTCTGGTTCTAGATGAGAGATGATACCATCATGATTATCTGAGCCATGAAGATCTTTTTTCTATAGTTCTATGTATTCTTGCCATGTCTTCTTAATATTTTCTGCTTCTGTTAGGTCCATACCATTTCTGTCCTTTATTGTGCTTATTGTTGCATGAAATGTTCCCTTGGTATCTCTAATCTTCTTTTTTTTAATATAAATTGATTTATTTTAATTGGAGGCTAATTACTTTACAATATTGTATTGGTTTTGCCATACATCAACATGAATCTGCCACAGGTATACACGTGTTCCCCATCCTGAACCCCCTCCTTCCTCCCTCCTTGTACCATCCCTCTGGGTTGTCCCAGTGCACCAGCCCCAAGCATCCAGTATCATGCATTGAACCTGGACTGGCAATTCATTTCATATAGGATATTATACGTGTTTCAATGCCATTCTCCCAAATCATCCCACCCTCTCCCTCTCCCACAGAGTCCAAAAGACTGTTCTATACATCTGTGTCTCTTTTTCTGTCTCGCATACAGGGTTATTATTACCATCTTTCTAAATTCCATATATATGTATTAGTATACTATATTGGTGTTTTTTTTCTGGCTTACTTCACTCTGTATAATAGGCTCCAGTTTCATCCACCTCATTAGAACTGATTCAAATGTATTCTTTTTAATGGCTGAGTAATACTCCATTGTGTATATGTACCACAGCTTTCTTATCCATTCATCTGCTGATGGACATCTAGGTTGCTTCCATGTCCTGGCTATTATAAACAGTGCTGTGATGAACATTGGGGTACACGTGTCTCTTTCAGTTCTAGTTTCCTCGGTGTGTATGCCCAGCAGTGGGACTGCTGGGTCATAAGGCAGTTAATTTTCTTGAAGATAGCTCTAGTCTTTCCCATTCTGTTGTTTTCCTCTATTTCTTTGCATTGATCACTGAGGAAGGCTTTCTTGTCTCTCCTTGCTATTCTTTGGAACTCTGCATTCAAATGGGTCTATCTTTTCTTTTCTCTTTTGCGTTTTGCTTCTCTTTTTTCACAGCTTTTTATAAGGCCTCCTCAGGCAACCATTATAAAAAGAAGATCTTGCACTGTTCCAAAAGTTCTAGGGCCAACCTGGGGATCTGGCAAAGAGACTGAGAACCCCCATGGAATTTGACTTTGAAGGCCAGCGGGATTTAATTACAGAATTTCAACAGCACTGGGTAACAGACTCTTCAAAGACACATACAAAACCTTGTGGGCACCAGGACCCAGGAGAAAGGAGGAGTGTCCCCACAAGAGACTGAGCCATACTTGCCTGTGAGTGTTCAGGAACCTCCAGTAGAGGCGGGGGTTGACTGTGGCTTGCTTTGGGGTCAGGAGCACTGAATACAACAGTCCTGGGGGCCCTGGCAAGCAGGCATAAGTCTTTTTGAAGGAGGTTGCCATTACCACCATTATCCCTACCATAGTTTGGCCTCAGGCAAAACTACAGGGAGGGAACACAGCCACACCAATCAGCAGAATATTGGATTAATATTTAATGAGCCTGGCCCTACCCATCAAAGCAATACCCTCTTTTCCCCACAGCCTGTCCCTCCCAGTTGAGCCATTTCAAATCCTAAAGGATGATGCTGTTAAAATGCTGCACCTCAATATGCCAGCAAATTTGGAAAACTCAGCAGTGGCCATAGGACTAGAAAAGGTCAGTTTTCATTCCAATCCCAAAGAAAGGCAATGCCAAAGAATGTTTAAACTACTGCAGAATTAATGCACTCATCTCAAATGCTAACAAAGTAATACTCAAAATTCTCCAAGCTTGGCTTCAACAGTACATGAACTGTGAATTTCCAGATGTTCAAGCTGGACGTCGAAAATACATAGGAACCAGATCAAATTGTCAACATCCATAGGATCACAGAAAAAGCAAGACAGCTCCAGAAAAGCATATACTTCTGCTTTATTGACTATGCCAAAGCCTTTGTGTGGATCACAACAAACTGTGGAAAATTCTGAAAGAGATGAGAATACCAGACTCCCTGAGCTGCCTCTTGAGAAATCTGTATGCAGGCCAAAAAGCAACAGTTAGAACAGGACGTGGAACAACAGACTGGTTGCAAATTGGGAAGGAGTATGTCAAGGCTGTATATTGTCACCCTGCTTATTTATCTTACATGCAGCGTACATCATGAGAAATGCTGGGCTGGAGGAAGCACAAGCTGGAATCAACATTGCCAGGAGAAATATCAATAACTTCAGATATACAGATGACATCACCCTTAAGGCCGAAGGCAAAGAAGAACTAAAGAGGCTTTTGATGAAAGTGAAAGAGGAGAGTGAAAAAGCTGGCTTTAACTTAACATTCAGAAAACTAAGATCACGGGATCTAGACGCATTACTTCATGGCAAATAGATGGTGAAATATGGAAACTGTTCAGTTCAGTTCAGACACTCAGTAGTGTCCGACTCTTTGTGACCCCATGAACCACACAGCACACCAGGCCTCCCTGTTCATCACCAACTTCCGGAGTTTACCCAAACATGTCCACTGAGTCGGTGATGCCATCCAGCCATCTCATCCTCTGTCATCCCCTGCTCCTCCTGCCCTCAATCTTTCCCAGCATCAGAGTCTTTTCCAGTGAGTGAGTTCTTCACATCAGGTGGCCAAAGTATTGGAGTTTCAGCTTCAGCATCAGTCCTTCCAATGAATATTCAGGACTGATTTACTTTAGGAATGACAGGTTTGATCTCCTTTCAGTCCAAAGATCTTTCAAGAATCTTCTTCAACACCACAGTTCAAAAGCATCAATTCTTCGATACTCAGCTTTCTTTATAGTCCAACTCTCACATCCATATGACTACTGGAAAATTCATAGCCTGACTAGATGAATTTTTGTTGGCAAAATAATATCTCTACTTTTTAATATGCTGTCTCGGTTGGTCATTAACTTGCCTTCCAATGAGTAAGCATCTTTTAATTTCATGGTTGCAATCACCATCTGCAGTGATTTTGGCAACCCAAAAAATAAAATCTAACACTGTTTCCACAGTTTCCCCATCTATTTCCCATGAAGTGATGGGACCAGATGCCATGATCTTCATTTTCTGAATGTTGAGCTTTAAGCCAACTTTTTCACTTCTCCTCTTTCACTTTCATCAAGAGGCTTTTTAGTTCCTCTTCACTTTCTGCCGTGAGGGTGGTGTCATCTGCGTATCTGAGATTATTGATATTTCACCCGCCAATCTTGATTCCAGCTTGTGCTTCATCCAGCCCAGTGTTTCTCATGATGTACTCTGCATATAAGTTAAATAAGCAGGGTGACAATATACAGCCTTGACACACTCCTTTTCCTATTTGGAACCAGTCTGTTGTTCCATGTCCAGTTCTAACTGTTGCTTCCTGACCTGCATACAGATTTCTCAAGAGGCAGGTCAGGTGGTCCGGTAGTCCCATCTCTTTCAGAATTGTCCACAGTTTCTTGTGATCCACACAGTCAAAGGCTTTGGCATAGTCAATAAAACAGAAATAGATGTTTTTCTGGAACTCTCTTGCTTTTTCCATGATCCAGCTGATGTTGGCCATTTGATCTCTGGTTCCTCTGCCTTTCCTAAAACCAGCTTGAATATCTAGAAGTCATGGTTCATGTACTGCTGAAGCCTGGCTTAGAGAATTTTTAACATTACTTTACTAACGTGTGAGATTAGTGCAATTGGGCGGTAGCTTGGGCATTCTTTGGCATTGCCTTTCTTTGCGATTGGAATGAAAACTGACCTTTCCCAGTCCTGTGGCCACTGGTGAGTTTTCCAAATTTGCTGCCATATTGAGTGCAACACTTTCACAACCTCATCTTTTAGGATTTGAAATAGCTCATCTGGGATTCCATCACATCTACTAGTTTTGTTAATATAGCTTTGTTTGGAAGCAGTGACAGACTCTGTTTTGGGGGGGCTCCAAAACCACTCCAGATGGTGACAGCAGCCATCAAATTAAAAGATGCTTACTCATTGGAAGAAATTCTATGACCAACCGAGACAAGATATTAAAAAGCAGAGACATTACTTTGCCAACAAAGGTCCATCTAGTTAAAGGTATGGTTTTTCCAGTAGTCATGTATGGTTATGAGAGTTGGACTACAAAGAAGGCTGAGCACTGAAGAATTGATGCTTTTGAACTGAGGTGTTGGAGAAGACTCTTGAGAGTCCCTTGGACTGAAAGGAGATCCAATCAGTCCATCCTAGAGGAAATCAGCCCTGAATATTCATTGGAAGGACTGATGCTGAAGCTGAAATTCCAATAGTTTGGCCACCTGATGGGAAGAACTGACTCATTGGAAAAGACCCTGATGCTGGGAAAGATTGAAGGCAGGAGGAGAAGGGAATGACAGAGGATGAGATGGTTGGATGGCATTACCAACTCGATGGACATGAGTTTGAGAAAGCTATGGGAGTTAGTGATGGACAGGGAAGCCTAGTGTGCTGCAATCCACAGGGTCGCAAAGAATCGGACACGATTGAGTGACTGAGTTGAACGAGTCCCTCCCATCAAGAAGTTTCCACAACCCTCTTAGTCTTATCCATCAGAAAGCAGACTCTATATATATAGATACATCTTTTTATCCAATTACTTTCCAAAAATTTAAATCAATTTTCTGCCTTGTTGGTGGCTGATAATGAATGGAAGCCTTTATATTTCCAGTCTCACAATATAGTAAATTTAATTTCTGTCCATGGAAATGTAAGGTTTTGAGTGGAAAATATCCATAAGTGGCAGCCATTAATTTTTTTATATATTCTTTTTTAAAGTATAATTAACATAGAGAAAAATTTACCCATTTTTTGTATAGTTCAACAAGCTTTAACAAGTGAATGCAATCATATAAGCTTTACCACAATCAAAGTATAGAACAGTTCTGTCACTCCAAAAAATTCCTCCAAATTCTGTGTATCCTTCTCTACCTTAGTTTCTGGGAACTACAGATGTTTTCTGTCCCTACAGTATTGATTTTTCCAAAAAGTCATATAACTGGAATGGCAGGGTATGTAGCTTTTTCAGTCTGGATTCTTTCCCTCACTATAATGTGTTTGAGATTTGTCATGAGTTGAATTGTAACCTTACAAATTCACATGTTGGAGCCCTGACCCCTTAAAACCTAACAGTAGTAGTGTTAGTCACTCACTCATGTCGGACTCTGCAATTCTTTACCAGCTGAGCCACAAAGAAAGCCCAGTACCAGATTGCCATTCCCTTCTCCAGAGGATCTTCCTGACCTAGGGATCAAACCCAGGCCTCCTGCATTGCAGTTGTTTCTTTACCATTTGAGCTACAGGGAAGACCTTAGTGCCTTATAATATAACCTTATTTGAAAATAAGATCATTAATTAAGATGAAGCTATACTGGAATAGGATGAGTCCAATATAAATTGAGATGTATTTCCTTCTTCTTAACTTTTTGGAAAAGCTTATGTAGAATTGGCATTATTTCATCTTAAATGTTAGGAAAAATTCACCAGCAATGTCTTCTGGGTCTGAAGCTTCCTTGGTAAAGTAATTTGCAGTAATAAATTCAGGTTCTTTAATAAAGGCTGTTCATATTATCTGTATCTATCATTTCTTTCTTTCTTTCTTTATATCTCTTCTTCAGGAGCTCTAGCAGTCTAGTAGAAATGCTTTCAAATAATTCTTCCATTTCAACTAAATTATAGAATATACTAACATAAATTTGTTTATATTATTTCCTTATCATCCTTTCCCATCTCTGTAAGTTCTTCAGTGATTGTCTCTCTCTCAGTTTTGTATTATTAATCTGACTAAGGATTCATGAATTTTATTGGTTCTCTCTGAGAATCAAGTTTTATGTCATTGGTTTTCTCTTTCTCTGTTGTTTTGTTTCATTGGATTCTTTTCTTTGATTTATCATTTCCTTTGTTCTTATTTTGCTGTTTTTTTTTTGTTTTGTTTTGTTTTGTTTTTTAGTTTTAAAAGATGTTGTAAACTTCCTGACTTTTTCAAAATTGCTGTAAATCTCCTTCTAGGAAATACTATGGCTGCACAGCACAATTTTTGATTTTTTTTTTCATTTTTATTCAGTTTAAAATACTTTCCACTCTTCCTTTTGCATTACTCTCTAACTTTTGCTCCTTGCAAATTATTTAGTCCCAAAATTTTGGAGACTTTTAAAAACATCTTTCTATTTTTTACAGTTAATTTAATTTTATTATGGTTATATTTTGTATTACTTGAATAATTAAAATTTATTGAGATTTGTTTCATGACTTGGAATATGGTTTGCTTGAAAACATCTGTATGCACTTAAAAAATTGTATATCCTGATGTTGGGCAAAGTGGTAATCTTTAATGTCAATTAGATTATGTATGTGAGATAGTATTGTTCCAGTCTTCTGCGTTTCTACAGATTCAAGTTTCATTGTATATTTTCTGTCAATTATTGACAGAGTGGTGTTGACATATTTGACTATCATTGTGAATTGGTGTATTTCAACTATGACAGCTTTTGCTTCATATATTTGGAAGCTTGCTGTTAGGAACACGAACATATTTTGTTAAAGCTTCCTGATTAATTGTCAATTTTATCTTTATGAAATGACCTTCTTTATCACTAGTAAATCTTTGTAATTTACATATAAGCATTCAACTTTTCTTCCATTAGTATTAGAATAGTATTACTTTCAACTCCAGTAAAGCATTAATTTAATGTCAGTTTTTTTCAAGGAAACAAATAGTACAGTATTACTTTTTTATACAGTCTAATAAATTGACAAGTTCTCCCTTTTGCTGAGGTGTTTAGACCATTTACGTATAATGTGATTATTGACATGACTTGGTTTAACTCTACCATTTTATTCTTTTGTATGTTCCATATGTTCCTTGTTCCTTTCACCCCCATTTTTTGCTTTGTTTAGAATTATCTTTTATGATTTCATTTTACCTCTATTGTAGTTTATTAGTTCTAATTTCCTGTGTGTATTTTTGTTCTTTCTTTCAGGAATTCTGCTATATATCTTTAACTTATTATGGTCTACCTTCAAATAATTTTTTATTACATTATATAAAATTGAACATTTCACCTATCCCAGCATTTTTAATATTGTTGTCATAAATTTTGCTGCTGCATTTATTGTAACCCTCCACAATACAATTATTATTTTTGCTTAAAATTTTCTTTAAATTGATTTTTGATTTAAAAATTAATTTATGTATACCTATATGCTACTAACTCTCATGCTCTTTCATTTTTGTAGATCCAGACATCTATCTGGTATGATCCGCCTTTTACATGAAGGACTTACTTTAACGTTCTTATATTGCAGGTCTAATAGTAGTTTTTGATTGTTTGTTTTGTTTTATATTTTGTATCCTAGAAAAATATTCTGTCTTAGTGTTTGGAAGGTTTTATACTGGATATAAACTTCCAGATTGACAATTTTATTTTCTTTCAGTACATTAGAACATTGTTTTGTATTGTTTCCTGATTGAAACAATTTGTCATCCTATCTGTATTTCTTTGTATGTACATGTCTTTTTTCTCAAGCTGTCTTTAAGATTTTTCTCTTTGTTATTGGTATTATTAATCAGTTTGATCATGATATGTCTTTTTAAAGTTGTCTTAACTTTCTGTGCTTTGTTCATCGAACTTCTTTTTTCTTTTCTGGAAAATTTTCTGATTATTTCTTCAAATATTCTTGGTTTTGTTTTAATATTCAAACTTTTATTTCTGTAATGCTCAAGTCACATGGGAATAGTCTGATCTTTTTTGAAATTTGTTTCTGACCTTTGCTAGGTGGGAACAAAAAGCCTTTTTAGTCCAAGGCTAATTTTTCTCCACTACTTAGGCAATACGGTTTTTGAACACTGTACACAATCATCCATGTTTTATAAGGTTTTTCCATCCTGACTGTTGAGAATGTCAACTCTTAAAGACTTCTCTGTATGTACTTTATAAGTAGTTCTTTCCCTGGCTTGGCAGTTTGCTCAGATTCATGCACTGATCAGTATTTAGCTAAAGACTTAAGAGGAGGGAACTTTTGGTAGATCTCTGGAGCTAATTCTCTCTGTGTGCCTTTCTCTACCTGTCCCCCACCCCGGCCCATTCTGTCCTAGGAACCCCAGCTCCTTGTCATATCAAACCTTTGAATCTTGTCTTGTCTCCTTGGTATAAGGTCACTGAATAGTTTTGCTTGCATTCTCTCCTAAGGAAAGAATGGAAACTCCTTAGGCACTAAGTTCGGGTAATTGTAAGACTAAGCTTGCTCATTATCCTCTTCTCCAATATCACAAACTTCATTGTTGCCCAATATTTGAAAAGCCATTATTTTCTTCCCTTAAACCACTAAAAATTTGCTTAAGACTGAGGGTAAAACTAGTCTCTTTCACCTCTAATAAGTAAAAATTCAGTTATTTACTTTTCAAACACAATTCTGTATATCACAAACACTGTAATATAGAAACTAAAGAGTTGTAATAATCCATTGCACACACAATTGCTGTGTAAATGAGGCCACACACAAAAATGGGTTTCTTTTTTAAAAAACGTTTTGTTAATGCCAAAAAAGTTTAGTGACCAAAAACATTTCATTCAGTAAGTCTGTAAACATTCTTCATGTTGAACATCTGTTTGGATTTTAGTACTCGGGCTTTGGTCCTCGGGCTTGAAATTTAAAATGAGATTATGTGGTCATTTGCAATTCAAATACAATTAATATTACTTACAGGGACAAAGTCTGAAATCATCTGAATTGAATGAATTAAACGTAATCTTTTACAAGTGGAAAGCAACAAAACCATAGAGAAAATTAGCTCAAATTTGAGCATAAATATTGTCTCTGCCTATAAACTGTTACGTCAAATTTCTTTTATGTATGCCTCCAAATGATTTATCAAACACAATCAAGACAATTCACTCAGGAGATGTTGGAAAAACACATAGACCCACAAGTATTTTTCTAACATATTCTTTCCCCTTTTGATTTTTCAAAAAAACTGCTTAATTAAATATGTTGAATTAGTAATTAATGGAGCTTCACAACTTTTCTTCAGGAATTTTTCAGCTAGTTTGTCCCGAGAAAAATTTGAGAGATATAAGTAAGGCCAAGTTCTGGAGGGGAAAAGACGAAAAGAGAGCAAAAATAGGGGGAAAAGGGGAAAAAAAGTTTGATCAAAATCAGACACGTTGTGAAGGTGGCTAGGGCTTGTGGAAAATGGGTCTGATGTACATATTTGGCTCTGAAGTGTAACAGTACATCATGTCAACCTTTCCTTTCTCAGACACACAATTCTTTGATCCACTCTGAAAAGTCTAGTTTTGCCAACATTCCACACAGCTATAAACTTTTCTTGCCAGAATTAATGGTGAAAACATAACTCTAAATTCAGTGGGTGTTGAGTTTACATAGACACAAGTATGTGAATTGTATTGATGATTTGGAAGTAGTCAAGAGATCAAACTTATTACCAAATCAGTTAACCAGAAACTAGCTGTGCCCCATATAGCAAGCTGAATGAGTTCATGGAAATTATCCATTAAAAAAAAAAAAAAAAAAAAAACCCAGAGATCAACTTGAGAATTGACATTTTGCAAAGTGCATCTATTTCAACTTAGAGAATTAAGAATTATGAGAGCTATCAGAGTTGCTTTATGATAGTGAGACAGTTAATAATGCCATTTCTGGTAGACAAAGTTGACAAACAAGTTTGCCCTCAAAAAGTGTTTGATACTATGTATTCTGTGTTTTTCTATTTCTCTGCTAGAACTGGATAGTCAATATGTTTAATGATTCTTTCAAAAAAATTTAAAAAGGACACACATAGAGACCTAGGAATATTTATTACCTTCCTCAAAAAGTAGAAAACACTTAATGATAACATTTCTGTTAGCTGTGGTAGCAGAATTATGTATTTACATCTAACACTTTTTTTCCTGTATAACAAGGATTACTTAATTACATAGTACTTACCTCCAAGGAAATTAAAGTTATTTTAAAGTATGAAGAACATCTTTTCTAAGTGAAAGTTTCATTTACTCTTTCTGAAACGTATATTCAAGCTCAGAATTATCAACTATTTAAGAATTGTGAATACATTTCATACATAGTTTAAATGTCTGTATATATAACATATATATACAAAGTAATTTTACCTTTAAAAATCTAATGAATGTATAACTTGCAAGGAAAAATCAAAAGTATGATTCCAAGACACTGAACTCTTTAGTTCAAATAACTGAAGACCAGTTACAGCTATAATTACATTGGTGGAAAATTGGCAGTCCTTAAAGTGTGGACCTAACGTGAGTTGGTATAAATAATTGCATGTTTATATAGCCCAATTTAACAAGGCTACTTTGGCAAAAGCTATTTCAAAAGTACAAAATAAGAAGTTAAAATTTTAAGCAACTGTACTAGTCAATTCAGTATTAAAATCCATGTTAATCACAAATAATTCAGAAATAGTAGTAAAGAGCGAAACAGTAGAACAACTATATATCAGTGATATCAGTGCCCTTGTAAATATATGTGGATGATTAAGTTTGAAATTGAAAGAGTGTTTATGCGTCTTGGTCACTCTAAATGTGTGAAGCTGTATGGTAATAGCGACGGTCATTAATTCATCGTAATATGTGCTAATACATATAAATGATATAATTTATATGTTCATATAATTTATGTGTTACAGTATTGCTGTACAATTTATAGTCCTATAGAATTTACAAACTAGTTTCACATAAAATTTCTCATTCAATTCCCTTAGCAAATCTACAAGACAGCTGTTAACTCAATTAATATTAGGCCCATTTTCCAGTTGAGGAAACTGAGTCTGATAGGTTGTACTTGGCTCAAATAATTGAACTCCTAAATGGCAGAGGTTAGTAAGAATCCAATCACCTAAATTATTATTCAATAACAAAATAGGAAACTTCATATAAATAGGTAATTCTATTAGCTCAGTCGTGTCCAACTCTTTGCGACCCCATGGACTGTAGCCTATCAGGCTCCTCCATCCATGGGATTTTCCAGGCAAGAGTGCTGGAGTGGATTGCCATTTCCTTCTCCATATTATCTACATAGCACTTCTTAACTGAATGGGGAAAAAAAAAAAGAGAAAGAGCCTTCTTTTGTGAATGGTTTTGATGAGGGAATTCATTCTTACTTTTCTGGTTGCATTCATTAAAACACTATTAAAACACTGACATGAATTAGAAAAAAAAAAAAAAAAACTCTCTTTGTCATTTTATCTTTCACAATAAAGAATATATATTTTTTTAAACCTAACTATTACTTTCAATCCAGGCATAAACAAAATAATACTGTCAATGAGTAACTTTGGAAATGACCTACATATTTTTAAATGAGGCCACTTTGTATTCTGACACGTCTGCAACAGAAAGGGAAGAATATTTTTGGGTTAAACAATTATGTTCTGTCTTTAGTTTCCTTCTCTGAGCTTTGCCATTTGAATTTGCCTTTGTTTCATGTACATACAACTCCAGACATGCTAAGACACAACCTTCTGATACTATCTATTTACCAGGAACATGTAAATTGAAGACCTGCAATCTTATATTCAATAAATCAAAAATAAATGTGCCAGGAGACTTAACACAAGCAGCACATCAGGGATGCTTCTTTCCTTAATCTGTAAAACTCAAATGTCATGGTTGAGGCATCAACCAAACTACACAGTGGTGAATGTGCTCCTGAGCCAGGAGCACCAAGGCTGTGAGCAGGGGATGATAGTTAGAGACTCTCAACTTTTAACTCCATCTTGGAAAAGGAGTAAGAGGAATTTTCTCAGGCCTTCCCGACTGGAGTGACTTTATTAAGGCTTTGAGAAATGTAAAAGTTGAAATTTTCAGAAAATACCTCCCTGAGATTTGTTGGGTAAACAAATCAACATAAAGGAATGGCTAACCCTTATTGAATATTTACTACAAATATTCAATATTCAAATATTCAGTAAGGGTTAGCCATTATTATTATTATTACTTTGACTCTTAATATAATGAGTCGTTATAAAAACACACTGAAAACCATCAGTGGACCTGTCTTACATGTTAGAAAGCATTGCTTTATTCTGACCACGACTTGGAAAGGTCCTAACCTTTAATTCCAGCAAAAACACCACATTTACAGTTGCCTCTGGGTTTAGATTCATTTACCCATCTCCTAGGGAGGTATTTTCTGAAAATTTCGACTTTTACTTTTAAATCTCTCAAAGCCATGAAGAAGGGGATGACACATGAGGAGATGGTTGAATAGCATCACTGACTCAATGGACATGAATTTGAGCAAGCTCTGGGAGCTGGTGACTTCCCTTCCCTGATGGACAGGGAAGCCTGGCATGCTGCTGTCTATGGCATCACAGAGTCAGACATGACTGAGTGACTGAATGGAACTGAACTGAATGCTCTTGGATTGGACATCATTAATGTGGACAGTGGCCAAATAATGTTGCAGTTTTATTAACTCTGACTATATTGTTAATAGCAATATATGTATATATCATATATATACA